>CM056057.1:67469908-67944908 GCA_029574335.1 Rana kukunoris
CACGGTCATGCAATGTTGTACCAAAACGAAATTTGCCTCCTTTTTCTCCCACAAATAGAGCTTTCTTTTGATGGTATTTGATTGCCTCTGCGATTTTAATTTTTTGCGATATAAACGGAAAAAGGCCGAAAATTTTGAAAATAAATGATATTTTCTACTTTTTGTTATAAGAAAAATCGAATAAACTAAATTGTAGTCAAACATTTAGGCCAAAATGTATTCAGCCACATGTCTTTAGTAAAAAAAAAACACAATATCAAAAAAACTAGCTACCTAGCGGCAACAGCGACACTAATACAGCGATCAGAAACGGATCGATTAGTGACGCTGGCAATAGGGGGTGAAAGGGTTAACTAGGGCGGTGATCAAGGGGTTAAACCTTTATTAGGGGGGTAGGGGGCTACCCTGGACCTAACACTAACTGTCTGTCACACTAACTGTCACACTGACACTAAATGCAGTGATCAGTAAATATATGATCACTGCTATTAGTGACATTGTGATAGGGGGCTGGGGGGGGGGGGGTGATCTGAAGGGGTTAAGTGTGTCTATGTGTACTGGTGTCAGTTTAGTGTTGTGCAACTCACTTGTGATGTCTTCTCTCCTCTCGCCAGAACGAAAATACCGCCGAGAGGAGAGGTGACATCACTTCCTCTGCCTGTGTTTACAATACACAGGCAGAGGGCGGGCAGAGGCGGGGAAACCGGATTCGCTGGGAGCGATCGCGAGGGGGCGGACAGAAACGAACAGCCACCCCCTCATCCCAGATCGCTCCCAGAGGCTTACTGACTGCCCGACCCACGAGAAGGCAGTACGTGCTATTCTGTGGACGTATATATACACGTGGTGGTCGTTAAGTGGTTAAAGAATTCTTTGCAGTAAGGTGAAAAACCTTTCAATAGCAGCTCACCCCATCCTCCCAGTTAAACACTAAACTTCGATCTACCTCTTATTGGGACTTTGAAGGCAACCATTTTAACATTGCTATAGTTAAAAATAGATCATTCTTTATTGTCGGTTTCCCCTATTTTTTTCTTTTTGAACACATATGTAATTATGTCTCTCCAACCATATTACAATAAACAACCACAGTTATTCTTGGAACTCAAGAGGGCAATCCAATATGTTGGAACATATACAGAGTATATAGCATAATAACACATATACAGTTCAAAGTGGTTTTCCTAACTGCTGGTTTTCAAACCCTACAACTATATGTTCTTGATTGTTGGTATTTTTTCAGCTTGGGATATCAACGTGTTTCAAAAAGGTCAACTTAGTATCTTCTTCAGGGATATGATACCATTCTGCAAAATAATAAACCTTTTGTGAGTGAGTGAGTGAAAAACGTATATAGCGCAGCACATGCGAACTGAAACGCCTCTGGTTGTAATATCAACAAATTTGTTTTATAAAGCTGACCATACACGGTTCGAATTTTGGAAGAATTTTATTCCGAAAATCGTATCAAAATAATTTTCGTACAGATTTCGCACCGATAATGGGCTGCAGCAACAGCCAATTTTTGTGCGGCAATCAAATTTAAGAAATCGGACATGTTTTAAATTTTTGGAAAAATAAACGATTTTTTAGTCAATGATGGTAAAATCGTGCGAGAAATTTATTAGATAAAAAAAATGTGCAAGAAAAGAAAATTCCTGGAGAGAAAAGAATATTCCCGGCCACGAAAATTATTTTCTGTAGCAACATGAAGGCTTGGTCGGCCGAATTTTAAAAATCAATGGTTGCATTATCGTATCACAAAAAACAAAAACTTTCTGGACCACTAACGCCAAGATCATCCCCATGGCACACAAGGAACACTAATGCCCGCAACTACTACCATAGTATAAGAGGGAACAAAAATGTTTATACATTTTAGTAGAGATGCATCTCTCAGTTCAGCAGGGTTCATGTATATACACTCTATTGTCAAAATTATTGGAACACCTGCCTTTACACACATCACAGTTTTAGTCCGTAGGGTTCAATATTGAGCTGGCCCACCCTTTGCAGCTATAACAGCTTCAACTCTTGTGGGAAGGCTGTCCACAAGATTTAGGAGTGTTTGACCATTCTTCCAGAAGTGCATTTGTGAGGTCAGGCACTGATGTTGGACGAGAAGGCCTGGCTCGTCGTCTCTGCTCTAATTCATCATAAAGGTGTTCTATCTTGTTGAGGCCAGGACCAGTTAAGTTCCTCCACCGCAAACTCTATCATACAAGAAAAAACTATGGATAGTTAGATGAGATGGTAAATAATAACATACAACGATGGGCCTCCTTAATCATATTACCATCCCTATTCAATTTAATTTATTAAAAAATATTTGTACTTACAAATGGACCCACAGATGCTAAAATCGAGTCTTCAAGGCAACTATCGGATTTTATAACCTTTCACATGAAAAAGTACTTTCCACATGAGGTCCTCTTATTATGCCCTTTTTAATAAGTATGGTGGCTAATTGGATTCCTCTCTCCTCCCTGGGGGAATTTTGCCACAGATGCACTCCGCCATGTGACAGGGGAGGTGAAAATGGTGCCCGCTGGCAATCCTTCCAATGCATCAGGATTAAACACTTACCTGAGTCTTTTTTCGATCTAGCAACTCTTCTCTCTTTCTGTATTACAGGAAGCTTTGGTGGCAGCAAGAGCCATTGGCTCCTGCTGCTGTCAATCAAATCCTGTAAGAAGGAAGCTGGGGCAGGGCTTAGCCGCACTGTGTGTGTCTATGGAGTTCGCTCACCCAACTGACCCAATAGCTTGGGCACATGGAGAAAAACCATTGCACAGAGCAGGTAAGTATAACATCTTTTTTTTATTTTAGGGAAAAAAATAAGCTTTATAACCGCTTTATTGTAGAGAAATAAGTCACTCAGAGGCAAGTGTGAAGTGGAATGGCATGAGGATAGAAAAACCTGATTCACCCTGTACCTGCTCACTTCTGCAGCTGTACTACTTTCTGTGTGTTAAAGGCCATTAAAAATGGGTTTCTGTTTATATGAGGCCTCCTAATGTATAATTCACAGCAGGGGAAGAGTGATCACAACAGCATACGTATTAACTTATAATCCTTTCATGGGTTAAAACTTCCTTAGTCAGTTTAGATATTGGGTTGGAGTTCCCTTTAGGTAGAACTTACAAGAGGAATAGATAAGGTTCTTACCTGGATTTCTGGCCCCATCTGATTTCCTACAGCACTTTTAGAGATTGTTGAAAAAAAAGATAAGAAAGGAGTAGTTTCTTAGCAATCTTTTAAAAAGAGAGGGCTTATCAGGGAATTAAAGTTATAAATAATACATTATTTACATTTTTTTTCACTAAGAAGTATTTTGACAAGATACCTAGAAAAGTAAAGATATAACACAAATTGAAAAAGGTGTTTGTTGACAAAGCAAGTGTTATGCCGCGTACACACGGTCGTTTTTTGCGATGAAAAAAAACGTCGTTTTTTAAAACGTCATTTAAATTGATCGTGTGTGGGCAAAACGTCGTTTTTTGTCTTAAAAAAAACGACCAAAAAAAAATTCCAACATGCTTGAATTTTTTGTGTCGTTTTTCAAAACGTCGTTTTTTGTTTCACAAAAAGTCACCGTGTGTAGCAAAAACGTCGTTCAAAACGACGTTTTTCAACCCGCGCATGCCCAGAAGCTAGTTATGAAGCGAGCTTCAATGGAAAAGAGTGGTGAACGTAACCTTGCTTTTTGTGAAAAAACGATGGTGTGTATGCAAAATTGTCTTTGAAAAGTGACGTTTCAAAAACGTTGTTTTTTACTTCACAGAAAACGTCGTTTTTTTTTCATCGCAAAAAACGACCGTGTGTACGCGGCATTAGGCCCCTTTCACACGGACAGCTGCTTTGCCGCAGTTAAAGGTATGTTAATGTTCTGTGAAATTCAAGGCTCCAGGCACTGCGATTAGCTGCATTTGTACATTGCGATTACGTGCGGTTACATGCGACCGCGTTTAGCTGCGGTAGTCATTCCCATAACAACCCTTTTTATTTTTAGGTCCCTTGAATCATGCTGCTATCCATAGTTGACACAAAATACTGTGATTACCTGCGGTTATGTGCATATAGCTGCGCTAAATCACACCTGGACGCAATTCTATTTTTTATATTCGCACCAAACCACGTGTAAAAAAATCTCACCTAAACACTGTGTGTGAACAGGGCCATAGGAAAGCATTGTGTGCTTTTAGCTGCGGTAGAAAACTAGAAAATCTGCAGCTAAAAGCACCATTCTAGCGGTCCATGTGAAAGGGGCCTTAAAGGGTATCTCCAATTTCCTGTGAATAAAATTAGCAAATAAAAAAAAAAATTTAATGTTATTAAAAATGTCCTTTCTTTTTCAATCTGCAGCGCTTCAATTTTCTTGAAATGCAATGCAATATGGCTACCTGGAAGCATTCTGTACACAAATGGTGAATGGAACGCCTCCCAGAAACGTTTCCTTTAATTGCAATTGTATTAGCCTTTTGCCAAGCACTAAAAAAATGGCAACCAGTTAATGGTCAGGCCATAGGCGTGCGCACAGGGTGTGCCAGGTGTGCCCAGGCACACCCTAATCAACTTGTGCAGCACAAATTCCCCTACTGCCCTAGCTCCTCCCCTTCTCCCTACAGTGCTTCTGGCTTCTCTCCTCTCCTGTCGGCTCTTGCTGTGGGGATGTTTTAGAATGAGTGTGGGAAGGGGCCAGTAAGTATGTCATTTTTTGGCTCTTCCCTTACTGAATGAAGATCGTGAGTGATCGATAGTGTGTGTTTGAGCTTTGGGGTGCACACCCTAATGCCATAGGCTGCGCACACCTATGGGTCAGGCACATTAATGACTTAATTACTATAAACCTGCTGTACAGTTAGGCCTAATACATTTATTTTATATTATGACCATTACAGGGGGCTGACATATTAGATTTTTGCCCAATTCCTGCCATCATCACAATAGCTATTTTATTAATTATAATTAATTGAGATGCTCTTTGAACTTTACTTTTAAAACTAAAGGTTTAGAGGCTGTAATATGGTCATTTTATATATAAGAAATTAAGATTAAATAAGAAGTACAGCCAAAGCTTTTTTTGATGTACTTCTCCTATGGATCACAGCAGTGCAGTTCGTTCTTCACTCCCATGATCCATTTTCAGCCAACAACAGGCTAAAGGCCGCTGTTAGTTAACATCACAGAGCTGGTTCAGGCTCTGAAAAGATCCTGACCATATGGTCAGGATCCACCCAGATACCTGGACTGGTAGATGTCTCAACCTCTCAGAGAGCAGCTGAGAGCCTGAGCCAGCTGCTCTATCCCCTCCACAGCCTCCAGTGAGTGCTGTAGGGGCAGAGCAGAGAGCCGATGACTGCAGCCTATAGGAGGTGTTTGATCGCTCGGTTGAGTCGGCGGGGACAGATGCAGCATTGGACCAATGCTACATCCACCTAAGTGAGTACATTTTTTTTTACCTAAATCCACACTTCTCTTTTAAGCAAAACTCCAGAAAAATATATACAAATACAGATTAAATATATATAAGAGATATGTTTACCTGCCAAAGGACTTGTATTTTTGTCTGCTTAATCATATAACTTACACAGTTTTAACAGACAGCATGTTGACTGCACAGTGAAAGAGCAGCAGCAGACTGTTGGGGTCATCTTTTTCTCACTCTGTTTTCTCCTATCAGCATGTCTCTCATCAATACATTAGCATGCAGTACACCTGATTGTCTCCCAGTCCCTCCCTTCCCTCTCCCAACCTAAATTCTGCTTTATAGGGAATTGCAAAAGGTGGATACCAAGCCAAATTCAGGTACATTTAGGGCCGATGTTAGAAATCACAGGGCCCCGTACAGCCTACCTCACGTGCCCCCCTTGCAAAACTTTCCAAACAAAAATTCCCCCTCCTAGCACAACCCCCTCTAAATTACCCCCTGCCTCCCCCCAAAACTCTTCTCCCAGCACATATCCACTTCCCCAAATCCCTATTACATTTGCCAATGCCAAAGGGAGAGGGAGAAACCAGCTTTGACTTGCTGGTTAAGAGACGCTATCATTCTTCATTCTATGCACTAGTGATGAGCGGAATACGCCATATTCGATTTCGCGATATTTCACGAATATATAGAAGAATATTCGCGAAATATTCGTTAATATCGAATATTCGTGATATTTTATCAAAAAAAACGGAGATCATTTCCTGGATTACTAAACTAATATGCACTAAACACTAACTCTACTTACACAAACTTATATGACTAAACTAAAGCTAATTTTTTTTTTTTTTATACACAAAACACAGAAGGGCAGAGAAAGTATTCGCGAATATTCGTAATACGAATATTCGCATTGCGAATATTTGGCAACATAAAAGGATCGCCTCAGCTACTCGGCCCAGGGTCTCTAATCATACCAGCAATGCTTTTAGACGTCGATGGAGATCACTAGGATGTGATCTGTTTTAAAAATAAATTTGAAAAAATACGAATATTCGCAATAGCGAATATTCACAGCGATATTCGATTTATTCGCGAATACTCAAATATGCAATATTCGTTACGAATATTCGCAATGCGAATATTCGTGAGCAACACTACTATGCACCACCGATCATCCAGCTGTCTGGGCCCCCTTGTGTGCCCGGGCCCCCTACAGGAGGGCTGGTGGTCCCCCCCTATCAGCGGTCCTACTTACACTATTTGAAAAAAAAAAAATGTATGTCATTTTTATTTTATTTTTATAAATACAGTGTTGCATTTAAATGTTTCTTTTATATCTGTGCAGGGTTCATCTTTACATTAAAACGTACCATGTCTGCAATTATTTTATAACTCTTATAGTTTATAATATGCATTCTATTAGTATTAATCATTTTAATGGCTTAAAAGACCAATTTAAAGGTTGTTTCTAGTAAATTTTATATTCTCTTTTCCTGAAAAATAACCACATTTCATACTGAAACACTACAAAATAGCAAGCAATAATTACATGTAAAATGTACAATTTGATAATGGGAGAGAGTGTAGAGCAGGATATTTATCTTCAAAAAAGAGAAGCACATTTTATGGCTGCATAGGAAACCCTAAGGAGTAATATTCGAGTCAGACGGAAATATTCAAGCGAATAGCTTTGACTGTGGTAAATGTGTGGAAGATGCTGTATGTGTGTGTAACGAGAACTTTATAACGATGCTTAATGGCAGTCAGGAAAGCCATTAAAAGAGGAAGACTTGAGGTTACAATATTGTTCTGGAAAGTTTATGGCTGTGCACAGAGACATCAGGTCTATATGTCCAGGATTACTTACTGCTTAATGCAGAACATCTCCAGCATTCTTTCTGCCAGTAAGCCCATTTGGGGAGTTTCCAAAAAAGTCAACGAGAATACATAAATTTACCAGGGCTTCCCCTAACCCAGTGATTCTGACAGTTGAGCTGATTTTCAGAATATAGCATGGAGGTATAGGCCTACAAAGCTGCAAGGAACACAGGCCGGACTTATGGAGGAGACATTTTAAAGCAGTATGAAATCAACTACAGTGAATGTAGAGGTAAACTTGCTGCATATGCTATGGATTCCAGAGATGTCACTAGTATTCTGACCATAAGGCTCAAGGCAAACTGCACTGCAGGAGGTATTGAAGGTTTTACTGTATTGAGGGGCTTCAACTACAATATGGGTGTATGTTACTATGAACTCAATGCCCCTATTTTCCAACTAAGATTACCAAGATAAGAAAAGGAGGAATGGCAGTACACAGTCGTGATGTGCTCAATATAATGCAACCAGCTCTGAGGCCTCACCGAAATACGGGACTTTATTGTGGTAATTACTTTCTAGTTTTATAATTCATGTATTATGTATAAAATAAAATAAATTAAATTTAAAAAAATATATATTTTTAGATAGGTAAATAATAAATCATACATACACCCACCAGACACTTTATTAGGTATACCTTGCTTATTCTGACTCCGATTGTTGTGATAGCGATATATCCCTTGCTGAGACCTCTATGCCTGGCCTGTATAAGTAGATGTACTCACTGCGGACAATCCTTGTCAGATAGCTGAACTCGTCAATACCGATTCATTCAAAAGAGGTGTTTATTCTTTAACTTCAGGTGGTTACAGCAGATAACAGGAACAGCAGATGAATGGTAATAGTATTGTGCGGTCAAAAGATGATGCCTTTCCCAAGTACCGTGCAGATACATGTGTGTCCTTGTACATGTGGCTTGCTAGCTGAGGGAATGACACAGGAAGTACTACCCACAGGAAGTAGGGAGGGGCATACATAAACTGGAAAATGTGGTAACTAATGAGGAATTACAGAGAACATGTACATTGCAAGAAAGGCCACTAGATGGCAGCATAGGATAACACATAGATTTAGCTATGAGAAAATAGTTAAGCAAACCACACTATATGAACTCTAATCTATATAACAATGCTAATATTAACTGAGGCAATGCATCTCATATTCTATGCCCATATTGGGGCAGCACATTGCTAATACCGGGTTGGACTGTCAGGAAAAAAGCCGAGTTATTGGCATTCCTGCCAATGTCCATCATGGCCGCATCAGACTTACTCCCATGCGCATTTGCGCAGAGATGCACACGCTGGTTGGCGCGCACAGACGCACACAGGCGCGCACGCATGCCAAGACTGTGTGAGCGTACCCCCGGCCTATTTAAACCTGTCACTGGCGTATACAGGTTGCTGGATCATCATCAGCTTCCTGTGTCTCCTGTGTCTTCTGTATCCTGTGTATCCTGAATCTCTGGCTTGACCCTTGGCTTACGTCTGAATCTGTGACTCTGCTTACCTCCTCGCATCTGACCCTGGCTTAGCTGACTACTCTATTATCTTCTGCTCCTGTGTATGACCCGGCTTGTTCCTGTAAATTACCTTGGACTGATTCCTGTGTATGACCCATGGCCTGGCTCCAGACTCCGTTCTTGGTTTACCTACAGTACCGCACCAGAACCCTTCTTTGCACGGCTACTGAGGCCGCTCTTTCAGCGCACCCTAGTTACCTTCTGCCTGCATCTACCCAGTCAGCAGCAGTACCGGCAATCCGTGCACCTGTGGGCCCCGCACTCCCTGTCTCATTCCTAGGGGTGCGGTGCACTTAGACACAAGGGGCGCCATCTCAGCAATCCGGCCTCACACCAGAGACTTGACATGGACCCCCTTTTGCCTTCAGAACTGTCTTAATTCTCATGGCATAGATTCAACAAGGTGTCGGAAACATACCTCAGAGATTTTGATCTTGGTATTATTGTTGCTTTATGTATGTATGTCTTGTATATCCATCTATGCATGAAATTTACACCTGTGTTTTTGATTTATAGCTGTAAACCATATGAAATAAGGTATCTGTCATTCACAAATATTAAGTCATGAAGATGCGGTAGCGACCGCGAAACACGTTACCATTTGGATATATGACAATTGCCTTTACTATTTTTATGATGGTACTATGTTCGGGTTAACACCTTCATGGCTATACACTCATTGGCCACTTTTTTAGGTGCACCTTGCTAGTACCGGGTTGGACCCCTTTTTGTCTTCAGAACTGCTTTAATTCTTTGTAGCATAGATTCAATAAGTAAAGGGAGAAATGTATTAGTTAAAAAATGTATATAATTAATAAAATTATCCACTCCACCCTGCTGAGGAAGTGTTTTCACGCAACGCGTCCAGGGGTTTTTGGAGCCTACACGTCGCTCGGTGTCATTCCTGGTGAACTCCGTGAGCTGTGTTACATATATGTACATGCCTGTTTACATCTGAAGAAATGTGAGTAGCCTGTCAAATGCCTATTTGATTAAAGCAGTGATCAAGCGGAAGCTCTTAGATGGTTGTTTTTTCTTCCATGTCCCCTTGCTCCGGTATCCATGCTGAGACCATCAATAGGAGACCTACTTCACATCCTGTTTTCCTAATGCTCTAATGACCATCTGCTAACCCAGTGGTCTTAACCTAAGGTGAGAGTAGCCATCTACACTGGTGGAGGGATAAGTTTCAATACCTGCTACCCTAGCTTTCTCTCACGTGGTGAAGATCTTCATTCAATCATTCATCTCACTGAATGTTCTACAGAAGTTTTTCTCCTTTTGTCACGAATTGTTTGGACTTTACCAATTTTCTTATTATATTCTTATTATATTCTATATTTTACATGGTTTGCGCTGCACTATATATATATATATTTTGTACTACTTGGGATTTGTGTGAAGGTCCTTTTTGTGCTTAGCTAGCATTCCCTAGATACATTAACTGTTTGGTTTCTGCATCTTTTCTATGTATTAATTTGTAGTGATACATATTTTCACTTTATTTATTTATTTACTTATTTATATTTTTTATGCTATATTAATCACGTTGATCATACATATTTTTGCGCTGATTGCACCCTCTATTTGCATTAATAAAATTATAGTCCAATGAGAAGCAGCTTAATGTGGGATATACACAAATTCCAATAAGATAGGAGAAGCTGCGCTAATACAGTCCAAATATTACATTGTATTTGATTGTGGAAATAAACATCATGCTTCTAATAGCAGAAATCATGAAATAATGGAACAGATTCTTCTAGTATTGACAGCACAGTGATTAATTCAACGAAGTGTGCCACCACCTTTAGAAAAACTTGCTTACCAGATGGCAAGCAAAACCAGGCATGTGGCTATAGCCCAGCCAAGGCCTTTGCTTGCACGGAAGATCGTGGAAAAAGCTCTGGATGGATGGCTCCATCAGTATATCCAAACACCGATACCGATACTACCATTCAATCCAAGACCATTAGTTCAGCAACAAACTCAGCACAAAACCCAGAAAGAGAAAACCAATCATAGTGTAATATTGTCTAACCAGGTATTTATTAGGTAAAAACAGCATTACACTTACATTTATAGAATTTAAAAATCTCACATAAAAAAGCAGAGTTGGCTGGCTACAAACTCTCGTCCTCCTAATGAGACAGCGTGGTGACGTCAGCACGTAGCCTTCTCCAGACGCGTTCCATCATATGTGACGTAGATTCAACAAGGTGTGAGGCGGCGTACACACGATCGGACATATCCGATGAAAACGGTCCGCGGACCATTTCCATCGGATATGTCCGATCGGGAGTTTGATCCGATGGCGTGTACACACCATCGGATCAAATTCCCCGCCGCCGGACGGCGCGGTGACGTGGCGGTGACGCGGCGGTGACGTTGACGCCGCCGCGTCACCGCCACGTCACCGCACCAGGAAGTAAAACACTTCCGCGCATGCGCCGAATCCATTCGGCAGCGGCGCGGCGGCGGTGGGGGACGACATGTCTGCTGGTAAGTGTACTAACCAGCAGACATGTCGGGCGGACAGATCCCCACCGGATAGATTTCAAAGCTTGCTTTGAAATCTGTCGGGTGGACAAATCTGTCCGCTAGCCCATACACACGAGCGGAGATGTCTGCTGAAACGGTCCATCGGACCGTTTTCAGCGGACATATCCCCTCGTGTATACGCGGCCTTAGAAACATTCATCAGAGATTTATTTCCATAGTGACATGATAGCATCACACAGTTGGTGCAGATTTGTTGGCTGCACATCCATGATATAAATCTCCTGTTCCACCACATGCCAAACGTGCTCTATTGGTTTGAGATCTGGTGACTGTGGAGGCCATTGGAGTACAGTGATCTCATAGTCATGTAAATGAAACCAGTGGTGAGATGATTTGAGCTTTTTGGCATGGTGCATTATCCTGCTGGAAGTAGACATTAAAAATGGGTACACTGTAGTCATAATGGGATGGACATGGTCACCAACAATACTCAGGTAGGCTGTGACATTTAAACGATGCTCAATTGGTACTAAGGGGCCCAAAGTGTGCCTAGAAAATATCCCCAACACCATTACACCACCAGCCTGAACCATTGATACAAGGCAGGATGGATCCATGCTTTTATGTTGCTAACTTTACCATCTGAATTTCGCAGCTGAAATCAAGACTCATCAGAACAGGCAACATTCCAATCTTCTATTGTCTACTTTTGGTGAGCCTGTACGAATTGTAGCCTGAATTTCCTGTTCTTAGCTGACAGAAGAGGCACCCGGTGTGGCCTTCTGCTTCTGTAGCCCATCTGCTTCAAGGTTCAATGTGTTGTGCATTCAGAGATGTATTCTGCATATCTTGGTTGGTACGAGTTTGAGTTACTGTTGCCTTTTTATCATCTCAAACCAATCTGGCCATTCTTCTCTGACATCACCAAGGATTTTTTATCCACACAACTGCAGCTCACTGCATATGATCTCTTTTTTGGACCATTCTCTGTAAACTCTAGAGATGGTTGTGCATGAAAATCCCAGTAGATCAGCAGTTTTTAAAATACTCAGACTAGCCCGTCTGGCACCAACAACCATGCCACATTCAAAGTCACTTAAATCACCTTTCTTCCCCCATTCTGATGCTCACTTTGAACTTGAACAATTTCATTTTCACCATGTCTAGGTGCCTAAATGCATTGAGTTGCTGCCATGTGCAAAAGGGCGTCTTCGTCGCTGTATTGCGCTCCACGCTGGAACACATACGGTGACCGCGCACTGACGTCATCCCCGGGGCCGAGTGCGTTCCAGGGTGGAATGGGGAAATGCAGAGCGTAATCAACGCTCTATCAAAGACACATGCTTTGCTGCTATAAACACACAGCGCTATCACTACACACCGTTCTATTATTGTTGGCCGTAGCCGGTCCTCGCTACCATCAAACTACTGGCTAAACTATCCCCTATGCTGTAAAACTATCGCAGCCCAGATCCACTCTACCATCAAGCTACTGCTCACTGATGCTAAAGTATTCTCTATCTGGATCCATGCTGCCATTGTTACTTCAGTTGATGTGGGGACACCCGAAGATATCCACCACCACCAGACCCTCAAGTACCTAATTCCATTGCTGCCAAAAAATACTCTGCTATCACTGAGAAGGCAGATGCTCTGCAAATGGATAAGTACCCATACTACGTTACATTTATTGCTCTAGAATTACCCTGTTCTCATATTGCATTTACTAAGTATTGTATTTGAACCTGGCTCATGTTTAAACTACCATCTTGCTTGGGATTAGCTATTGAGCATTCATATTACTATCGTGGCATATCTTAAAGGGACATACATTCTTAAACCATTTAATCAACAGTTGCCTCTCTCAAGCATATGATATCCGGATACAGTATTTTCTTATGCTACGTGCTTGACACTTGTTAATTATAGAATACGTGCTTCTGGCCTGAGAATGGAACATGTTCGCTTATACCTTTTAATGCTAAGGGTTGTAGGTATGTAGTAATACCTCCTCCCTTAGTATCTCAATGCATTCCTGTATGTGTGAGAAATGATGTAGTGAACCCCCAAACTCTTTTTCTCTGATTAGAGTGGCTCCTGGGGTCCAGTACTGAAAATCACATTACATAGAGTAGTGCATTGAAACCTTTTTCTAACCGCAGTTGTGGTTCACTTTCATTCACTGTAGTTTGTGACACCATGTGACTCGCTGATTAGCAATTTGTGTTACCAACTTACCAAGCAATTGTACAGGTGTACCTAATAAAGTGGCTGTTGAGTGTATGTTTTTCATGCTTTCTCTTTTGTGTTCAAAGCATGTCTAATATTTAAAGTTTGTAAAGGGAAAAACGTTTTTTTTCATAATAAGCATCCTTTACCTGCAGACATTCCTCTTTTCACTTCCACATTGTTTGTTTTTGCTCAGAAGTTGCTCTATTTCTTCTCTATTCTGTTCACTTCCTGCTTGTCTGATTTTACTCACCACCGTGAAGGGAGACTTTACTGCGGTGGTCAGTAACGTGCTCGCCCCCTCCTGGGAACTCTGTGTGGCAGGACGCTCTCTACGTGTTAGAGACTTCAAGGAGGTGTGAATTACTGGGTGTGCTGCAATTCATACTGGGAAATGTAGTTCTTACATGAACAAGTGATGCAAACCAGGAAGTGAATGAGAGAACAGAAACTAGAACGCCAGAGGTGTTATAGATGAAGGAATTTAATAGGTATTTACTCGTTTGTTAACAGAATCATTACACTATTCTGTCTGTCTACCTTGCAGACATTATTTTAGGCAAAAAATGTTTTTCCTTTACAACTCCTTTAAGTGTTTCAGATATCTTTTATGTCTGTACTGTGAAAAGCCCTGAACAGGAACGATGAGCAAATTGGCCTGGGTTTGATTCATGGCCCTTTAACTGAACCCATCATAATGTTCAAAAAACTAGAATTTTGATCCAAAACGCCATTGAAGTATATAAGTGGCCAGCTTTTAAGATTCAATTCTAGCCATTTTTAAGTTTAAGAGGCAAGCGATTGTTATAGGAAGCTGGCCACTCTCTGAAAAGGCAGCCAAGATGTCCCTCCACATCACCTCTTACAAGTGATGCATTTTATTACTCCCCCAGCAGCCTGCCTCATGCCCTCCTCCTCAGTGGCTGCACCCAAACCCTCTTACTCCTAATCTGTTTCTGCTGGTTACTGTCTCTACTTTACAGGGTTAGAGTCAACTGTAAAGGGATCCTACTGGCCCACCCTAAGACAGCAGCAAGCCCTCCTGCTCCCTTGACTGATGTGCCTTCAGTGCCCAGTTTATTAAACCATGCAGTGCTCCAGCAGGAACACCAGAGTAATCATGTCATTAATCCTTACCTTGCTGTGGCTCATTACATCTTCAAATGGTGAGAAAATGACATGCAAGTCCTGAATAAGGAGCCTTAGATGTAATGTAAAGAACCCCAGATCCCCAAGCCTGTCCTTACCCTGTACTCATAATTGCATACTGCAGTTGCAGCCATTGTAGCATGGCCAACATCAAGTTCCAGCATGTGAGTGTATCACATATCAGGTGGTTGATAGGCTGCTTGTGTTGCTGCTGCATTTCTGCCAGACAAACACTCACTGGGTATGACTGATGCACCATCAGATTCAAGAAGTGTGCTAGGCAAAACAGGTATGCAAACTTTATTTGCTGAAGTGCAGACAGCAGGTAGGTGACACAAATGACATTGCCTGGCACAACTTGGCAATGGGTCAGCAACCTCTTGACCTGTCACTGAAGAGCTGAGGGAATCTCTGATGACTCTGGTCCTCCCAGCATACCAGCCCATTCCTGCATCTTACTCATTTGGGGAGAGTTGGAGGTTCTGAGGAGACTCTAGATGACACCATTGAGGAGGTAACAGAGGTGAATGAGATGTCACCATCACCTAACTCCAGTGGTGTGCTTCATCCTGCATCCTTCCCATCTGTTTGCAAATGTACCCAGTGCATCGTAAAGTAGATGTAATTTCCCTGCAAATGTCTGCTGGAGTAATATCCCTGCAAATGCTTGCTGGATCAGATGTCTGTGATCATGTGGAAAGTGCTGCTGACTGCTTAGTCCAGCATCATGGACACATTACCTTTCACACTCTGTCAGGTTTTCAGGCAAAAACATAACAGCTAGGTACCTGCCATTGTGGTGCAGCACTGACCACAAAATCACAGAAGGGGACAGACTCTAACAACTGTAAAGGGAGCAGATGTAAAGTCAGAACATTTGCCAAACTGAACTTTAGATGATGTGCATGGGTGATTGGGTGCCAATTGTTCCTTCTGTTCCAACAGCTGTGGAAGACATACCTATCTACTCAAGGATACTGCTGGAGATGGTGGGGTCGGGTAAGATGACTTACAGCAGGATTTAAGACAAAACTTTATGTTATTCTGCATGGCTCCATGTTGACCCTTTTCTAGGCTTGATATGGCATAAGGTAAACCTCTAAATCCCCCTTGTCAGACTTCTATCCCTATCAATTTAAGCCACAGATATTGTTGCAGGTGCAGGTGGAGAATTACGTGGCAGTATATTACAGAGGAACACTTCTGGGCCAGACAAGGGATTCAAGGCTTACATGTGTTAACTCTAAAAAAGATCTAGAAAGATCGGGATAGATGGAGCATAAAGACCAGAAATGCATATAAGTTCAGAATCCCTTGTCTGGCACAGTAGTTTTCCCCAGTTATATACATACCCTCTCCACGATTGGGGCCTTGTGTAACATATTCTTTGCTTACATTTTTATGATCCATGATGGCTTAAAGGGCTCTCCAGAAAGAGGTTCCAACGCTTCAACACCAGTTTAGAGTTCTTTTCCATTTTTAAAATTTTTGTCTGGGCTGTTCGGAATATTATTCCGTTGGTTGCAGCTCTGTCCACCCATGGCATATCGGGGTGTCCATATGTGAGTATGATACAGATAAGACTAGTGTTCTATCAGGGAAGTTACTGTGTTGCTCATATGCTTGCACGTGACACTTTTTACCAATATGTTGTAATACAATTATGAGTTTTCAGACATTTGTGTTTGTTTCCTTTCTTATTTGAGGTTATGGGTGGCACCATAAAGTCCACTAATATAATTATAACATATTATTATATGGAAGTCTCAAAGCAATCAGATGATTATTTTTATACAGTATATGACTATCATTCAGCACTTTTATTTTTAATAATACTAATATAAAGAAACTCAGCTTAGAGGGACAGAATGTACGTAAATAGATACTGTGTAGTTTGATTGTTAGTTGAAACTCATTATGTAGATGAAGGAAACATATATTCTGTAGATTATATCCTCTAGTATTGCCTTTTACATACTGCACATGTAGCTAACCACTGAATAATTGATTGTGTTAGATGGAGATAATGCTAATTGCAAGGTAAAAATACCGGCTTTCTATAGACTCACAAGTCACATTAACAGAACTGTATGGCATATGTCCAGTTGACATGTAAGTTTACATCAATGCAATGTTTATTTTATAGCATCTATAGCCTGAAATGCTACTGCTACTTACAGCACATAAATCATGTAATCCAGACTTTTGCTAGTTAGGATTGCCCAAATGTGTGGAGACTGGCTAACACATGCGTCTTGTATAATGCCGCATACACACGATCGGACATTCCGACAACAAAACCGTGGATTTGTTTCCGACGGAATGTTGGCTCAAACCTGTCGTGCATACACACGGTCACACAGATGTTGTCAGATGTTGTCAGAAATTCCAATGCCAAGAACGCAGTCACGTACAACACTACGAAGAGCCGAGAAAAAGCGAGCATGCGTCGAATTGATTCCGAGCCTGCGTAGTATTTTTGTGCATCGGAATTGCATACAGACGATCAGAATTTCCGACAAGAACTCTTATTGTCGGAAAAATTGAGAGCCAGTTCTCAAACATTTGTTGTCAGAAATTCCGACAGCAAATGTTCGATGGAACTTACACACAGTCGGATTTTCTGACAACAAGCTCACATCGAACATTTGTTGTCGGAAATTCCGATGGTGTGTACGCGGCATTAGGCTCTGTTTCACACTGATGGACCGATCGGGTCCACCTGTTAGTTTTTCAGGCAGACCCGATCGGACCATCCATTTCTCTCTATGGAACGGGAGATTTCAGCCGATGTGGGTCTGCTGACACCCGCCAGTATCCGATCCAATCCAGGCTGCCAAAAAGAGACGCCTAGTGGATCGTATCGGATAACAGTGGGATGGAAATGGACAGGCGATTTGTTTCCATCCCACTGCCTCATAGAAAAGAGCGGGCTGTGGCTGTGCCTGCTCTGCATAGTGGAGCAGACACAGACCTGTCATCCACCTGCTCAGCTTGGATCAGCTTACAGATTTCCCACTGAGCAGGTGGATCTGCTTGATGGGAGTCCGCTCCATCTGAAAGGGGCCTTAACACTGTGATGGTGATCCTGGGCCATCAGCCTCATTTTGGTTCTAACTGTACAAGCACAATTAGATCAGAATACTGGGCAACTAAAAAATCGGCAACACAGGTCAACATTTTACCATAAGCTAGGACCCATATAAACTGAAACGTACAGTCCATCTAATGTGCTTCCCCCTCTGCAGGGGTCTGGAGGCATACAACCTGAAATACACAGCTTTCTGCAGTTTCCTATCAAAGGTTTTACTTTGTAATGCCTCTCTGTAGGGGCCAGATACATCAATAGAGATGGTCTGCTTCACATCCACTTGTGAGAAGCACTTTTAAGGGAAGTATTACCTCTATAGACTTTAGTATATTAAATAAATGATCTACAAATACATCTCAGGCACAAATCTGCAATTACTGTAGATTTGTGCTGATGGATGTTGTGTAAGAAGAATTTTTTACATTTGCCTGCAGCCCTTCTTTGAAATGTACTTGTTAGAAGTGTAATTGTTTAGGGAAGGCCCCATTCAGTCCATGCAGACTATGGTCACTAACCTTAAGAGTACACTGAGATCTATGTGTGTTCAAACAGGTGGGTTTTTGCATCATTAGGTAAGTACGTGGTCATTCATCAAAGCACATTTTTTTTGTGCATGGACATGCATTATTAAGTGCTTACTGAACAAAGGCTGCATCAGATGCATCTGGACCTAAAGGTAGTTTCTGACTTTAGATCTGTTTTTAAGATTAACCAGGCTGAATACTTTAGGTCTGAGCTGGGGTACTTAGCCTATTTAAGTTGAGGGCCTAAGGTGACCACCTATGTCATCTTAACCTTATGACTAACCCCTTTCATATTAAATAGTAATATGTGCCTTGTTTGATGTCTATAGCCTTCTGTAAATAATCAAGTTCACCCTCTCACTACACCGCCAGTAAATATTTAACCACTTAAGACCCGGACCTTTAGGCAGCTAAAAGAGCCGGCCAGGTTTTGCAATTCGGCACTGCGTCGCTTTAACAGACAATTGCGCGGTCGTGCGATGTGGTTTCCAAACAAAATTGGCGTCCTATTTTCCCCACAAATAGAGCTTTCTTTTGGTGGTATTTGATTACCTCTGCGGTTTTTATTTTTTGCGCTATAAACAAAAATAGAAGAAGTTTTATTGCATTTTTATTATTATTATTTTTTTTTACTACTAATGGCGGCGATCAGCAATTTTTTTCGTGACTGTGACATTATGGCGGGACCATTGTCATTTTCACAGCAAAAAATGCATTTAAAATGCATTGTTTATTGTAAAAATGACAATTGCAGTTTGGGAGTTAACCACAAGGGGGCGCTAAAGGGGTTATGTTGACCTAATGTGTGTTTACAACTGTAGGGGGGTTTGGCTGTAGGTGTGACGTCATCGATTGTGTATCCCTATAAAAGGGATCACACGATCGATGACGGCACCACAGTGAATAACGGGGAAAGCCGTGTTTACACACGGCTCTCCCCATTCTTCAGCTCCGGGGACCGATCGCGGGACTCCAGCGGCAATCAGGTCGGCGGGTCCCGCGGTCCCATCACGAAGCTTCGGACCAGGTAGCGGGAACGCGCCGTGGGCGCGTCCCCGCGACCCACGGCTAGGCACTAGCACAGGATGTACCTGTACGTGCATGTGCCCAGCCGTGCCATTCTGCCAACGTATATGTGCAGGAGGTGGTCCTTAAGTGGTTAAAAACAAAAGTAGGCTTTGGCACAATGACCTGTGCCTAATATATGTGAACTAAATCAAATTGGGACCTACAAAACCTCTGCTAGACATATCCAGTTTACAGTAGACTAATACAGTGTTTTTTAACTGCAGTCCTCAAGGAACCCCAACAGGTCATGTTTTCAGGATTTCCCTAAAGGCAGTGAAACCGATCAAATCACCTGTGCAAAATAATGGAAAGCCTGAAAACATGACCTGTTGTGACGCCTTGAGGACTGGAGTTGAGAAACACTGGACTAATAAATAAAAACATACATAAACTGTTTTTGAAGACTCCAACAGGCCCAATTAAGTATGTAACAATCTTAATAATATAGATTCCACATTTGAAATTTAATTATGGTAGCAATCTTCCTAGAACATACACTTTAATGAAAAACCTTCAAAACCCCAACAAACACCCACTGTAAAAACAACACAAGGGGCCAGATTCTCAGAGGCGCTACGACGGGGTATCTCAGATACCCCGTCGTATTGCCGTTTTTTTGGCCGTGTATCTATGCGTGTGATTCCTAGAATCACTTACGCATAGATACCGGTGAAGATCCGCCAAGTATAAAACAATTACACTGGCGGATCGTAGATGTAATGACAACTCCGGCCACTAGGTGGCCTTTACGTTGTTTTCTCATTTGCCTATGCAAATGAGGCTAATACGCCGATTCCCGAACACTTTTACGCCGCCCCGTCATGTTTTCGTCCGCGTAAGGTTACCCCTGCTAAGATGTGGAGTAACCTTACGACGTCCCGTCGGATGCCGTCGGATGCCATGTTAAGTATGGCCTCGGGACCGCGTTGTGTTGTGCGTCGTTTACGTCGTTTGCGTACGTCGATTCTCAATGGGGCTGGTGTACTCTACGATTACCATTGAGAAAATTTGACGTCCTTTGGAGCATGCGCACTGGGATTCCGCCGCAAATGTACGAGAATCTGGCCCAAGATGTTTAAAAGTATTTATTCACTGCTATGTAGGTGAACAAAGTGAATTAAATTCCCCTATAACTTACAGTGCATTAAAAAAGTATTCATACCCCTTTACATTTTCCACGTTTTGTCATGTTACAACAAAAAACATAAATGCATTTTGTTGGAGTTTTATGTGATAGACCAACACAAAGTGGCACATAATTGTGAAGTGGAAGGAAAAAGATAAAAAAATAAAAAAATATTTGAAAAGCATGGCATGCATTTGTATTCAGCCCCCTTGAGTCAATACTTTGTAGAACCATGTTTCACTGCAGTTAAAGTCTTTTTGGGGATGTCTCTACCAGCTTTGCACATCTAGAGAGTGATTTTTTTTCCCATTCCTCTTAGCAAAATAGCTCAAGCTCTGTCAGATTGGATAGAGAGCGTCTGTGAACAGCAATTTTCAAGTCTTGCCACAGATTCTCAATTGGATTTAGGTCTGGACTTTGACACATGAATATGGTTTAATCGAAACCATTTGATTGTAGCTCTGGCTGTATGTTTAGGGTCATTGTCCTGCTGGAAGGTGAACACCATCGGGCCAAAAATCCAATCAGACCAGAACGCGGTGACGTAGAACACAACGACGTGCTGAAAAAACTAAGTTAAATGCTTCCAAGCATGCGTCAACTTGATTCTGAGCATGCGCAGGTTTTTGTTCCGATGCTTTTGTGTACTAACCATCAAATCTGTCTGACGGACAGGTGTCCGTCGGACAAATTTTAAAGCAAGTTTTAAAACTTTCGTCCGACGGACAATGGTCCGATGGGCTCAGATATATGGAAAGGCTCCTGCGCTACCAAGGGGAATGCAGTGGGGCTGGGAGATGGACTGGGGATACTGCAGCAGACCCCTAACACTCTGTCCTGGGCAGAGAGAAATTGGCATATAAAAAGGGAGGGGGTGGTGTCTGCGCTGAAATGGTGAAAGGGGGAGGGGGGAATGGGTGAATATGTGTGGGAATGGGGCAGGTGACTGGTGGGGTGGATGGTGAATGAAGGTGAATTTAGGACAACATAATAACCAACATTATACAATGAACAATGTGAATGGTTGTACACATTAAGGGTGATTACAAATAAGTATTGTGACAACAAAGGGAAAAAAAAATAGCCGGTGCAATGTGAAACCAAAAAAACTTTAAATAAAACACAATACTAGATCCAAACAGACTATAAGACCAGAGAAAAATCCATGGGGGAATGCCTCTGGATACACAAAATAAATAAATGAATAAATACACACCATCGAATTGGTCCGATGAAACTGGTCTTAGGGATGGTCAGAGACTGAAGACATGGTACAAAAGATGGTCAGAGACTGCAGGCATGGTACAAGGGATGGTCAGAGACTGAAGACATGGTACAAGAGATCATTGCAGCCTCACTGTGCATATGAACGCAGCCCCACCTTTATATAAAAATTCAGTCCCACTTTTGTATATTAATGCAGTCCCACCTTTGTTTATTAATGCAGTCCCACTTTTGTTTATTAATGCAGGCCCACTTTTGTTTATTAATGCAGCCCCACTTTTGTATATCAATGCAGTCCCACTTTTGTATATCAATGCAGTCCCACTTTTGTATATCAATGCAGTCCCACTTTTGTATATAAATGCAGTCCCACTTTTGTCTATGAATGCAGTCCCACTTTTGTATATAAATGCAGTCCCACTTTTGTCTATGAATGCAGCCCCACTTTTGTCTATTAATGCAGCCACACTGTGCATGGCACTCACCATGGCATTGCCTCGATCACACACAGCAGGTATTTCCTCCCCCGACGTGTGTCATGGAAAAAACAGGAGCTGTAGGTCTGTGTTCGGTAGGGCAGTGTGCTCTAGCAAGGCCCCACCTAGATGGGCTTGTGTGATAGACAAAACACTGATTCAATCAGTGTTCCATCTCCATCTACTATCACACGAGCAGGTTTAGCACAGGCAGCACAGCCGAACACAGATCCAGCTCTCACACACAGCCAGAGATGCCCAATAACATACACACAGGAGAGAGGGGAGCGCTGCAGTCAGCTACAGCTAAAAACAGCCTCAGGACAGGCAGCCTACCGGCCCTGGTGATGAGAGAGAGAGAGTGAGATATTCGGCAGCTGCAGGCAGGCCCAGACTGGGACAAAAAAAAGGCCAGGGCATTTTAGACTGAGCAGCCTGGGGGGGGGGAGATAGATAAAGATAGAAAGAAAGAAGGGAAGGAAGGAAGATAGATCGATAGATAGATAAAGATATAAAGCAAGAAGGGAAGATAGATAGATAGATAGATAGATAGATAGATAGATAGATAGATAGATAGATAGATAGATAGATAGATAGATAAATAAGAAAGATAGATAAATAAGAAAGATAGATAAAGATAGAAAGCAAGAAGGCAAGGAAGGAAGATAGATAAAGAAAGAAATATAGATAAAGAAAGAAGGGAAGATAGATAGATAGATAGATAGATAGATAGATTAGACAGATAAAGAAGGGAAGGAAGGAAGATAGATAAAGAAAGAAAGATAGATAGAGATAGAAAGAAAGAAGAGAAGGAAGGAAGATAGATAAAGATAAATAGATAGATAGATAAAGATAGATAGACAGTGGCGGTGCGTCTAGAGGAGCGCCGCCCCCTCTGGCTCAGCCGCGACAATGGGCACAGTGGCGACAATGGGCACAGTGGCAATAAGTAAAGGGCACAGTGGCAACAATTAAAGGGCACAGTGGCATCAGTTGGCACAGTGGCGCCAATTGAAGGGCACAGTGGTGACATTTGATGGCACAGTGGCTGTGTTTGATGCTATGGCACAGTGGCTGTGTTTGATGGCATGGCACAGTGGTGACAATTAATGGCACAGTGGCTGCGTTTGATGGCATGGCACAAAGGTGACAATTGATGGCACAGTGGCTGTGTTTGATGGCATGGCACAGTGGCTGTGTTTGATGGCATGGCACAGAGGTGACAATTGATGGCACAGTGGCTGTGTTTTATGGCATGGCACAGTGGCTGCGTTTGATGGCATGGCACAGTGGTGACAACTGATGGCACAGTGGCTGTGTTTGATGGCATGGCACAGAGGTGACAATTAATGGCACAGTGGCTGTGTTTGATGGCATGGCACAGTGGCTGCGTTTGATGGGCACAGTGAGGCTGCAATTGTTTGTTTTTTTCATTTGCGCACACCAAAAATTTTGAGCACCAGCCGCCAATGTAGATAGATAACAATCTATCTAGCTATCTATCTACAGTGGCGGCTGGTGGGGGGTGCAAACGAAAAAAAAAAAAAGAGAAAAAAGAGAGAGAGAGAGAGAAAGAAAGAAAGAAAGGTGAAGAGAGAGCGAGAGAGAAGGGAATGAAGGGCACCCCATACATCAGTGTACAGTACTCACAGTACTCACTCAGAGGCAGGAGGGACTGACTGGATGGATGGATATCAGACTCCATCTTTCCTTTCTGTTTGCTGGGCTTGAATCCTCCCACCCACCTCCCTTAGGCAGCAGAACAGTGTCTGTCGGGAGAGTGGGCGGGGCAGACACGGGAGGAGAAGAAGACCAGAACAGTCAAACAGTGCTTTTTGGGTCCCTGAAGAAGTCAAGTGAAAAGTGACGCAACGTGTCAGGGGAGCAGGCAGTGATGTAATTTCCGGTG
Organism: Rana kukunoris; assembly: GCA_029574335.1. Lineage (NCBI taxonomy): Eukaryota > Metazoa > Chordata > Amphibia > Anura > Ranidae > Rana > Rana kukunoris. Next base: position 67,494,044 of record CM056057.1, read on the forward strand.
TCTCAAATTCCCGGAAGCGTGGTGAGAAGGCGATCAGCTGAGTTAATTTTGGTTTAATGTGCTCTCTAAAGATGTTTTAAATAGAAAAACGAGAGGCGTGAGAAGGGGATCTAGACTGGGACTGCTGGTGAAAGAAGTGGATTGAGATGGTGAGACAGATCGCTGGTGAGACAGATTATATCAGGCGGGACTATACATATTATATGCCAAAAGGCACTGTTTGGCCGTTCTGGTCATTACTGAAGGTGAGCGGTAATTTCATTTAAAGGGTTTGTAAAGGTACAATTTTTTTCACTAAATAGCTTCCTTTACCTTAGTGCAGTCCTCCTTCACTTACCTCATCCTTCGATTTTGCTTTTAAATGTCCTTATTTCTTCGGAAGAAACCTTCACTTCCTGTTCTTCTGTCTGTAACTCCACACAGTAATGCGAGGCTTTCTTCATGCGGATGATGCCACCCTTTGGGCTGCTATAGCTGATTTTGTGTTAGTAAAAGACGATTCGTGCTTTTCTGTCTGTTACAGCGTGCTGAATGTGCTTACTCCATTACGAACGCTACTTTTACCAGAACGAGCACTCCCGTCTCATAACTTGCTTCTCAGCATGCACAGGTTTTTCACGTCGTTTTAGCCCACACACGATCATTTTTTACAACCCGAAAAATGACATTGTTTAAAACGTTGTTAAAAAATGCAGCATGTTCGAATTTTTTTTTTTTACGTTTTTCAGAACCCGAAAAATGATCTGAAGCCCACACACGATCATTTTCAATTACGTTTTTTAAAAACGTTGTTTTTTTCATGCCGAAAAACGATCGTGTGTACACGGCATTAGGCACACATCAAGGATTGCTGGGAGGTGGCAAAAAAGGGTTAAAAAAGAGTCTGATGGTTCACAATGTTGCTTTTTGATATGCAGTATATGAACATTGTATATTCTCTTCTTCTGCTATCTACTTGCGCTTTAATAAAGAGACTGAAGCACTGCATTTGAGAATTCTTTGTGCAGGTGACTTTTGAGATATTGGAACAAGGCTAAAAATTATAACTCACAGATAGAAATATTATTGTTTACAACATTTATTGCATATGTGAAATATACATTTTAGTATTAAAGTAAACTATCCCCCCCCCCCCCCTTTAAATCTTGATTTATTTATTTTGGTACAAACATTGAAGTTCTTTAGTACTAATTAACCCACAATATTAGTTGGCAATTAGGAAAAGCAAATTTTGTACCAATTAGTGTACACAGTACACTTCTCTACTGTGACCCGCTAATTAACTATTTAGCACTATGCCCACTGCGTACATCTGATTCCCAAGATAAGTAAAACGTCTTGTCAATGAAAGACATATTTTAGGGGAAAATACCCAGTAGTGTTATGATTATTATTTTACAACGATGCCTTTCTTAATTATTAATGTGCAAGTATAATGCAATAATTAAACCTTTCTCCTAGAATATAGCAAACATAACATTGCAAGTAAACAATAATATCTTTAAAAGGGCTTTGGTTAAACTAGACTCATACATTTTACACATACATTACTTCATTTGCATATTTAATAAACATATTCATGTTTTATGTATATTGTAAACAAAACAGTAGGTAGGCATCTGTAATAGCATTTGCTAAAATCCTTCCAGAGGTTGAAAAAAAAGCTCATCAATTTCAACTAAAAAATACCTTGCATAACCAGAATCAAATGACTACAAATGATTAATAGAAATGTATTTTTTTTTTATATATATAAAAAGCATGGTCCTGTTGAAAACAAAAAAATATTTCTGAATTAAAAAAAAAAACATGGTCCAATTTGCTTTAATGAGAAAAAAACCCTTCCTGAAGTTTTTTTTTCGACCAAAAAAAAGCTTCATATTAAATATATTGCATAATTCTTCTGTAGCCTTATTCCACTATACATATACATTTATAGCAGAAGGATTTTAAATGAAGGCGATTGAGCTACTTTCAAAGTTTTATCTGGCCAATATCCTTAATAATTGTAATTCCTGAATGCTGCCACTAGGTGGGGAGATTACTGCAAAATGTTTCTGTGTAAAATATATCAATGGGCTTTATAGGATGCCTACCAGGATGTAAATATCAGCAATAGTGATAACAGTAATAATAAAAAAAACATTTGCTTACAGATTATTGCAATTACAGGAAAAAAATAATAATGCTGACTGCTTATAAGCAATTACCCACAGTTGTAAGCTAAGACGCAAAAGGAAAAAACATTAATATTTAATAGAAAATTCAGAGAAATGGTGTTTAAAGTACAAGAGTAGTTTTCAATACCCCAACAGGTAAAGAATATATAATTGTGTTTTTTTTAAATATGCTGCCTAAAACCTCTAGGGCATTAGTGATATTGTGGTATTATTTGTTTTTATCAATCTTATTATCACCAGTAGTACTTCAAATCTTGTAAATATTTTTTATAATTGTATTTTTCCCTCTGTAACTTAAATAAAATCTTACTGTAAACGAGGGGTATATGCTGTCAGGGCACTTTCCCCCTACAAACAGTAAATAACATGCTGACAGTGAGTCCAAAAATTACAGTATCTGAGAAGGAATTTTTTTTTTACTCATCCTAGTTTTGTCCTCTACCCACAGTGCCTAGGCAAGAATGACATCATGGTCCTTCCAGCAAGTGCATAGCAGATGAAGATGCTCTTGCAATGGAATGGAGGGTCTTATTGCAAGATTTAAGGCGCTCTGTGTTCCTGGGAGTCTTCCAGGAAGGAGGGTGACATCGCACCATATGGAAGACAGGGATAAGGTATAAGTATATAATCCAACTTTTTTCTGTATAGGTAAGTTCTGGACACACTGTCAACAGGTGATTTATTCAGGGGGATGTGGTCAAGATAGTATATGTTGACCTTCAATCACACCATACCTTCCAACTTTTTGAGATGGGAATGAGGGACACCTATCAGCAAAAGTATGCCATGTGTTGTTGAGCGGGGGGGGTTCCGCAGATCAGAGTTATTGAGCGGGGGGTTCCGCGGATCAGAGCTGTTGAGCGGGGGGGGTTCTGCTGATCTGAGTTGTTGAGCGGGGGGGGTTCCCCGCGGATCTGAGTTGTTGAGCAGGGGGGTTTCGTAGATCGGAGTTGTTGAGCGGGGAGGGTTCCACGGATCGGAGTTGGTGAGCGGGGGGGTTCCTCGGGATCTGAATTGTTGAGCGGGGGGGTTCCGTGGATCTGAGTTGTTGACCGGGGGGGGGGTTCCGTGGATCTGAGTTGTTGAGCGGGGGTGTCACGTACCTGGTAGGAGTCTGATGTGAAAAGGTCGGCCTCCCTTGTATCTCCAACCTAGAACCCCTCTGAGGGTGAAACAGATGGCGTTCAGGTAGGAGGAACACGAGTGCCAGATGATATTTGCTTGAAGTACCGTTGGATGCAGGAAGGGCAGCAGACCCTAGATGAGCAGCAGGCACAGGGCTAGGTGGTATAGAGCGAAGAGCCTGAATAAAGGGGAACTCCAACCCCTAGCAAGTCAGGGTGACCCATGGCAGGGGCCTTGGATGCAGAGGTCTAGGATGGCTGGGTAGGCAGCAGGCAGGCAGCGAAGTACAGAAGGGTTGAGCAGAGGCAGGGTCAAAGGTCACAGGCCGGGTCGTTAGCAGGCAGGCAGCGGAGTACACAAGTGTTAAGCAGGAGCAAGGTCAAGGTCACAAGCCGGGTGGTTAAACAGGAATCTTGGTGATGGATACGGGCGTCAGGAATTCAGGCATGCGCGGAAGTGTGCCGTTGAGGTTGGTGGATGCGCGCATGTGCGCGCAAATGCGCGCCATTGGTCAACAACGTATTCTGCGTTCCAGGTATGCGCGCATGCGCGCATGTGCATGCCAACGGCATCTCTGTCCTTTCCTTACATTGCCCCCCCCCCCTTACGGGCAGCCTCTGGATGCCCCTCAGGGCTTTCTTTTCCGGGTGGCATTGAAAAAAGGCTTGTACCAATCTCGGGGCATGTATGTAGCCGGTTCCCAAGAATTTTCTTCCGGGCCGTAACCCGTCCATTTGACAAGGAATTGAGTAAGGTTATTCCTGCGTCTATAGTCCAATACATACTCCACTTCAAATTCCTCATTCCCTTCGATTAGAACGGAAGGAAGGGGGAACTTCAGAGACCCGGTTGGGAAAGGGGTTTGGCATGGTTGGTTTCAATAGGGAGGAGTGAAATACCGGGTGCATCTTTAGGTTCTTGGGTAACACCAATTCGAAGGCCACTGTATTGATCTTCTGTTTCACAGGGAAAGGGCCCAAAAATTTGGGACCAAGTTTCTTTGAGGGGCAACTCAATTTTAGATTGGTCGTAGACAGCCAGACTTTATCCCCAGGCTCCATGTTCAGGTTGGCTCGTCTCTTTTTGTCGAAGAACTTTTTATTGCTTGCCTGGGCTTTGGAAATTGCATCCTGTAGCACCTGATTGTTGGTGGAAAAGAAGTTTAGACAGTCTTGAACAGCAGGTACGGGACTCTCAACAGGTAGTTCTGGTAAAAAGGACGGATGATAGCCAAGATTAGCGAAGAACGGAGACTGATTGGTTGCTGAGTGTATTGTGTTATTATACGAGAACTCTGCCAGCGGAAGGAGAGAAAGCCAATCGTCTTGTGCAAAAGAAGAGAAACACCATAGGTACTGTTCGAGGGTTTGATTCGTCCTCTCCGTCTGACCATTGGTTTGTGGGTGGTATGCAGAAGAGAGGCGAAGTTTAATATTTAGAGCTTCACATAAAGCCCTCCAAAATCTGGAGGTGAATTGTACCCCTCGGTCAGAAATGATGCTGTCGGGAATACCATGCAATCTGACAATCTCCTTGATGAAGGCCATGGCCGTTTCTGTAGCCGAAGGAGTACCTTGCAGGGGTACAAAGTGGGCCATTTTAGTGAGGCGATCCACCACAACAAAAATGGTATTGAAGTCCTCAGATGGGGGAAGTTCTACAATAAAATCCATGGAGATCATGCTCCATGGTTTCTTAGGCACAGGAAGGGGCTCCAGAAGACCCCAAGTCTTGGCTCTGTCCGTTTTGTTTTGGAGGCATGTAGCACAGGATTTGACATATTTCCTGCAGTCCTGCAGTAACTCTGGCCACCAGAAAGAGCGGGCGACCAAATCGGCCGTCTTACGAATACCATAGTGGCCGGCTAGAGGGTGGTCATGGCAACGTTCCAGGATGGAAACTCTGAATTGTTCAGGGATAAAAACTTGTCCCCCATGGAGGTAAAGGCCATCCTTTAGTTGAAGCGCTAAGTCCTGTGGAGGTTGACCACGCTTGCTCTTATCTGAGACATCAGATCTGCTTGAAGGAATAAAAAATTTTTGGGCCGGGAGGATGGTATCAGGCTCTGCGGGACTCACAGGATCTTTAAACATTTGGGATAAGGCATCTGGCTTACCATTCTTAGAACCAGGGCGAAATGTGATGTGAAACACAAAACGAGAGAAAAACAATGCCCATCTTGCTTGTCGAGGTCTTAATCGTTTGGCCGTCCTCAGATATTCCAAATTCTTGTGATCCGTGAAGATGAGAATTGGATGAGAGGCTCCTTCCAGAAGATAGCGCCACTCCTCAAGCGCAGCTTTAATAGCAAGCAACTCTCGGTCCCCAACGTCATAGTTCCTCTCGGACGGGTTTAGTTTCTTGGAGAAGAAGGCTACAGGGTGAAGCAAGGACTTAGGACCCTGACGTTGAGATAATATAGCCCCGACTGCATTTTCGGAAGCATCTACCTCCAACACAAAGGCCAAGGCAGGATCGGGGTGCTTTAGGATGGGTGCTGAGGTAAACAATACTTTTAATTGTTCAAAAGCCCCTTGCACTTCGGGTGTCCACTGGAAAGGTGTATGCTGTTTGGTTAACTGAGTAATGCCAGAAAAGTTCTTAATGAATTTCCTGTAGAAATTGGCGAATCCTACGAACCGTTGAATGGCTTTTCTGTCAGTAGGAGCAGGCCATTCCAGAACAGATGCAACTTTCTGAGGATCCATTGATATCCCATCCGCGGAGATAACAAGTCCAAGGAAATGTATCATTTGTTTTTCAAAATCACATTTTTCAGCTTTTGCGTAAAGACAGTGTTTTCTGAGTCGGTCCAGGACTTTCTTCACATGGATCTGATGAGATTCGAGGGATTCAGAGAAGACCAAAATGTCATCCAAATAAACTATGACGAATAGGTCAAGATAGTCCCAAAAAACATCACTCACAAGATGTTGGAACGTGGCTGGGGCATTGCAGAGCCCAAATGGCATGACTAGGTACTCGAAGTGACCAAAGCGTGTTCGAAAAGCCGTCTTCCATTCATCCCCTTGCCTGATTCTAACCAGGTTGTATGCCCCTCTTAAGTCAAGTTTTGAGAATATCCGTGCCCCCCGCAGTCTCTGGAACAGTCCAGGAATCAGGGGAAGGGGGTACCTGTTCTTAATAGTAATCTTGTTAAGGTCCCGGTAATCAATGCAGGGTCTTAGGGAGTGATCTTTCTTCTCCACAAAGAAGATACCGGCACCTGCAGGCGACGTGGAGGGTCGGATGAACTTTTTTTTCAAACTTTCATCGATGTAGGCACGTAGAGCTTCCAGTTCGGGTTCAGAGAGGGGGTAAATTCGGCCAAAAGGGATCTCGGCCCCAGGCAAAAGTTCAATAGGGCAATCATATGTCATGTGGGGCGGAAGAGTGTCTGCACCCTTCTTGTTAAACACGTCCAGGTATTCATGGTAGGCCGGAGGTATCAGTTTAATGGTTTCAGGGTCAGGTTGGAGGCTCAGAGGGGGAGCAATACCAACAGGCTTTTCCGGAAAGCAGTTATCCAGGCAGTAGTTGGAAGAGAAAGTGACAACCTCGGTAGGCCAGTCAATATGCGGGTTATGGGCTCTTAACCATGGAACACCAAGGATGATGGGGAACATGGGTGAAGCTATAACATCCAAACAGAGAAATTCATGGTGACCTGAAGGGGTTTGACAATAAATAGGTACAGTCTCTTGGGTAACTGGGCCAGATTTGATGCCCGAGCCATCAGCCAAGTGGACAAGGAATTATTGTTTCTTTGTACACACGGGAAGCTGATGTAGAGAGACAAATGTGGAGTCCACAAAACAGCTGCAAGCCCCAGAGTCTATGATAGCTGCCACAGGAAGCGTCTTTCCGTTAAATTGGAGAATGACTGGAAGGGACAGTTGTGACCGACCCTCTCCAAGAAGATGTTCCAAGTGGGGTTGTCGAGAACGGACTCGGATGGTCCTTGCTGGACAAGTCTGTAAAAAGTGACCAGCTTCCCCACAATAGAGGCACAGGTTGGCACGTAGGCGCCTGAGACATTCAGCCGGAGTGAGGGGAGCCCTTTGGAAACTCCTGTGGTAGGCCCCGTGTTGAGCGTTCTGGCTAGGGGGTGTGGTAGATAGGTCAGGCCCAGCAGCCACAGAAAGGGTTCCTTCCGCTTTCTCTGCCTGTCGTTCGCGTAACCGGCGGTCGATCTGAGTGGTCAGATTAATCAAGTCTTCCAAGGATGCTGGGATTCCGACTCTGGCTAGCTCGTCCTTTAAGGGGTCAGAAAGACCGTGACAAAACCAGTGACGAAGGGCAGCACTATTCCATTGGGTGTCCGTACTTAGGACACGAAAGTCAGTGATGTAGTCCTCGACAGGTCTTGACCCTTGTTGTAACTTGCTGAGCCTGGATTCTGCCGATTGCTGACAGAAGGGATCGGCATAAATTTGAGCCATGGCTGAAAAAAAGGAATCGGAGGAAGCTAGGGCAGGGTCCAGCTGTTCTCGAAGGTGATGAGCCCAGGAAAGCGGTTCATTTAATAAGAGTGTGATTACGAACCCCACCTTAATGTCCTCAGAAACTAAGGTCCGGGGCAACAGGGAAAAGTAAAGTTCACAGGAGTTGGGAAAAGTTCTAAACATTTTGCGATTTCCAGAGAATCGTTCAGGGATAGGAACCCTGGGTTCTGGAGGAGGAGAAGGAGGAAATCCATAGGAAAAACTTGACTCAACTTGGGTAGAGGCATCAGCGACTGGAGAAGGAGTGGAGGCTGGTGCAACACTTCCTTTGTGTGGAAGTCGCTCATCCATGCGACTGAGGTCCTTCTGTAAATTCTGCACCATATGAGCAAGTGCAGAAATGGTCTCAATAATGTCTCTTGGTGGGGAGGCCTCCCTTCCAGACTCCATTCCTGGCTGACCGGTACTGTCACGTACCTGGTAGGAGTCTGATGTGAAGAGGTCGGCCTCCCTTGTATCTCCAACCCAGAACCCCTCTGAGGGTGAAACAGATGGCGTTCAGGTAGGAGAAACACGAGTGCCAGATGATATTTGCTTGAAGTACCGTTGGATGCAGGAAGGGCAGCAGACCCTAGATGAGCAGCAGGCACAGGGCTAGGTGGTGTAGAGCGAAGAGCCAGAATAAAGGGGAACTCCAACCCCTAGCAAGTCAGGGTGACCCGTGGCAGGAGCCTTGGATGCAGAGGTCTAGGATGGCCGGGTTGGCAGCAGGCAGGCAGCGAAGTACAGAAGGGTTGAGCAGAGGCAGGGTCAAAGGTCAAAGGCCGGGTCGTTAGCAGGCAGGCAGCGGAGTACACGAGGGTTAAGCAGGAGCAAGGTCAAGGTCACAAGCCTGGTGGTTAAACAGGAATCTTGGTGATGGATACGGGCGTCAGGAATTCAGGAACCACTGAAGACCGGTCAGCACCGCCCGGTCATCAGAGCGCCCTTTAAATAGGAAGGAAGGGTCAGGAACGCCCCCTGCATGTGCGCGCGCCGTCCGCCGCACCCGCGCATGCGCAGAAGTGCGCTGTTGAGTTTGGTAGATGCACGCATGTGCGGGCAAATGCGCACCATTGGTCAACAACGTATTCTGCATTCCAGGTATGCGCGCATGCGCGCATGTGCGTGCCAACGGAATTGTTGAGCGGGGGAATTGCGGGACCGCTGGATTTACTGCGAATCACGGTAATCGCGCGGGGGTGTACTGCGGAATCGCGGGATTCCGGCCTTGTTCGCGGGACCGCCGGATTTTCCGGGATGGTTGGGAGTTATGTCACACTGCAAAGTCCACTTTAATTTGTAATTCAACTGTAGCAAATGTGGGACAGATGACAAAAAGATGGAAGTCAATGCTTATGTTAGAATAGTTTCAGATGGTTGAGTTAATTTATGAGTTTTATGCTTTCTCAGATTTTGCACATGAATAACAAAATGAAAACAATGTTACCAGGTACTGTTAAAGTGGTCCTGAACTCGATAACTGAATATTTGCTATTCTTTGCCGACAAATGGGTGAACTGAATGGACCAATTTCCCACCCACCAACTTAAAGAAAGCCAGCGGGGATCCCAGCAACATCATTTACTACACTGCTCAAAAAAATTTAAGGAACACTTTTGAATCGAAACTCCTAGGATATTGATCTGGTCAGTTAAGTAGCAGAGGGGGAGGGGTGTATACAGGAGGGGGTTGTTAATCAGTTTCAGCTGCTTTGCTGTTATTGAAATTAACAACAGGTGCACTAGAGGGGCAACAATGAGACGACCTCTAAAACAGGAATGTTTTTTTCAGGTGGAGGTGTCTGACAAGTTTTTCACTAGTTTTGCATTTGGCTAGGATCAGTGTCACTACTAGAAGCACAAGGCTACAGGATGAGCACTGCCAGAGCCCGACAAAATGACTTCCAGCAGGCCACTGGTGTGAATGTCTCTGACCAAACAATCAGAAACAGACTTCATGGGGGTGGCCTGAGGGCTTGACGTCCTCTAGTGTGCTCTGTGCTCACTGCCGGAAACTGTGGACCTTGATTGGCATTTTCCATTGAACACCAGAATTGGCAGGTCCGTCACTGGTGTCCCATGCTTTTCACAGATGAGAGCAGGTTCACCCTGAGCATATGTGACAGATATGAAAGGTTCTGGAGAAGCCACAGAGAAGTTTATTCTGCCTGTAACAACGTTCAGCATCACCAGTTTGGTGGTGGGTCAGTGATGGTCTGGGAGGCATATCCATGGAGGGACGCACAGACCTCTACAGGCTACACAATGGCACCCTGACTGCCATTAGGTATTGGGATGAAATCCTTGGACCCATTGTCAGACCCTACACCGGTGCAGTGTGTCCTGGGTTCCTCCTAATGCATGACAATGTCCGGCCTCATGTGGCAAGAGCATGCAGCCAGTTCCTGGAGGATGAAGAAAGTGATACCATTGAATGGCCCCCACCCTCACCTGACCTAAATCCAAAAGAACACCTCTGGCACATTATGTTTCGGTCCATCCGGTGCCGCTAGGTTGCACGTCAGTCTGTTCAGGAGCTTAGTGATGTTCTTGTCCAGATCTGGGAGGTAATACCACAGACACCATCCGTCGTCTCATTAGGAGCATGCCCTGATGTTGTCAGGCATGCATACAAGCACTTGGGGGCCATACAAACTACTGAGGACCATTTTGAGTTGTTGCAATGAAATTTCAGCAAAATGGACTAGCTTCCTGCATATTTTTTTCACTTCGATTTTTGGGGTGTCTTTGAATTCAGCCCTCTGTAGGTGGAAAATTGTCATTTCCATCAAATGATGTGCCATCCTTTCATTCCTAACACATTACCCAGTCCATATCAGTATAGATATCCAGCATGAGATTTTTGCCTGTTGAGATCTGATATGTTTTCAAAGTGTTCCTTTAATTTCTTTGAGCAGTGTATACAGGGATGGACTGGCCATTGGGACTACAGGGAATTTCCCGGTGGGCTGATGGCTCAGTGGGCCGGCTTCAGTGACAGCGCACCGCCACCCCCCTCCGCTCCTCTGTCTCTCCCTCCCTGCAGAGCTCACCTGGGGGGAACAGAGAATCAGGGGGAGGACTAGAGGAGCAGGGGGGATGGCAGAGGACTATGGGGGAGGGGACAGACAGCTGACTAAACAGCTATGACCTGGGAGTTTCTCACTTTTGCCTAAACTTGTCCCATAAGGGGGGGCAGCGAACTGATTCTTTGCCCTGTGTGAAATAATGTCTAGCTTTCCCGATGGTACTGCCTATAAGAGTAGAGACTGTTCTACTCTAATAAATTAGAACGGCTAGTGGCTAGTGAAGGGGGAGAGGGGGTGCGGGTGGCCTGGGGAGGGGTGCGGGAGTTGTCCGGCCGCCATAGGAGAGACATGTCAAAGTGGGCCAGTCTGGATGAAGTCCAGGGCCAAATTTGTGTCCCAGTCCAGCCCTGAGTGTATATACAGTGTAGCGGCCCCATTGGCTTTGAGTAAATAACGAGAGGAGAGCTTCTGACAGGTTCAGTACTTTAATTATTTTGCGGCAAAGGTGTGCAGTAGGGTTGAACAACACAGAGGTTAATCTTTTTAACTCCTTTAACACCATAAGCACTGTGAAAACTGTAAAAAGGCATACAATACATTAGTATACAGAGATCACCAAAAAGGGGGTTACAACAGAATTACAAATGTGAAGTTCCGTTATCTACACAAATTATCTAAATTAACATTAAACATCTAAGGAAACATGACTATATGTTCAAAGATTTGGGCTGTCTTTTAACTAACAGCATGGACTAAATTTATGCCTAAAAACATGTAGCGCTCACCTCCGAAGGAGCCGCTGATTAGTTTGGGACCGGCATGTTGTGTTACCAGTGATTCTTGTCTAGGGATAATATTGGTGAGGGTGGATACAGAGCAAGTGTCCAGACATCAACTTGAGTTTTCAATGCTTTATTCCTGGGCCCAACACGGCCAACATCAACTCAGCACACAATAGAGAAAAGTTGATGAGCAGAGAGAGAACTACAGTATCAGGCCTTGGATATCAAAGAGAGAGCAAGCCTGCTCTCAGCATCGTCAGTTTCAAACGTCGCCACTCTCGCCAGAGTGGGTAAAGTGCCCCCAGACAGGCGATTAACTTGAGTCTGGCAACCAAACGGCCACTTTCAAACAAAGTCACTGGGAGGAAACAGGGCCTCTGCCACAGGCCTGGTAAATTTTGAAGTTATCAGAGTTAGAACTAATGAGTCCTCCCAGTAAGTCCAATTTTAAAGTCACCAAGTGACAGCTGAAGTGTACCTGTCATGGTGACCTGATCCCCGGTGGTTCGTCCAGGCCTCGCGGACAACGTCTGTCTCTGGGTTCTCCCGAGCCAATCCCCCACCGTACAGCTCCCAGCTTAGGATCTGGAACCCAGCAAGCCGCTGGGGCCCCTCTTTGCATCCGAATGAAGCTCTGCTTGATGCGCAACCTCGGCCAGGTGGGCCTCGATGGCGGGGCCCATGGATGGGCGCACCCTGAAGGTGGATGCCGCACCTGGAACTCGGGCCCCGCGTAGCACACACCACTAATGGTGGCTGCCCCAGATATACCCCCCCGCCAGCATACCCAGAGAGGTAACCGCACCTCTGATTGACTGCTGGGGAAAGGTGGGTCTTTCAGAACCCCTCTAGCGCCAACTGTCGCCCAGGGGTGATAACACACCACTGACACGCAGACTTACCTACAAGGCAGTTCCAAACTGGCAGCAGTACCAGTCTAAATAATTTGCGAATGGGAGCAAACTTAACTCTCCCATTCCCCACTAACTTTAGTGTAACGTCCCACGAAATAAGGGGGGGGGGGCGCTACAAACATAAACACTTTTATAGACAATGCTCCTTTACTGCATACCTTGCTCCGCTTGCCAAGGGGTGCAACTTTAAACTTTAGAAAACTTTAACAAACAATCGCCTTCCCACAAGGTACTGCTAGTTGCTTGCCTGTGAATGCTGAAACAATGAGAATCCCCTTTCTCCAAATCTAGAGGAAGCAAGAGGGGTCTGATGATTAAAACATTCCCCAGGGAAACAAGATGAAGGCAATAAAGGTTCCACCTGTCAGTCTGTGCTGAACGAGGGTTTAAATTGACATAAATCGGACATTACATAAAGTATGGTCTTGACTACAGCTGTATATACAGTACAGTCAATTATGTCAGCCAATGTCCTTGGCAGGTTGTTAACATTCAGCATCCAACCAGTTAGTAGTCATTTGTGAGGGGTGTGTTGTAGAAGAAGATCATCGTGTTGGCAGGTCTTTGTTCACTGTGATTGATATTGAAGCTACATCACTGGATGACTTGATTGATGCTGGATTTATATGATGTAACGCTGTTTATTTTTTATTCATTTATTTTCTAAATAAATGCCTTTTACCATGGTACATATGTTGCATTTACTCTTTTAGGGTCCTTTCACACGGAGAGGACCGTTTTTGATCAGCTCCGTGTGTGTCTGTCGGCTCAGCGGGGATCGTCCTTATTTGTGCAATTGTTTAAATGTGGAAGTTCCCACTTTCCCTTCTCAATCAACACCCATTTGTGAATCTTCCTTTTTTATGTTACCTTCTTGTACACCAAATGATGCCACCACCCACACTAAGCACTTACTAGATGTATAGATCCACTAGCTTTTGGAACTGTATGCACTTAATCACTCTGGAGGGTCCCACCACTCCTTCACTTAGGCTTTACAACACTTCTCCTCCACGGGGGTTGCCACTATTTCTCTTTTATTAGCTTGGCACTGCAAGGTGTGGCTAGCGTCTCGATGCCATGACGTCACCTATACGGTAAGCAGAAACAGCGGGAGGACACGAGAAGACGCCGCGATTACTCGCACATACAGGCGGAGGATTGTATCAACGCACACAATGCCGTTACTTCTGTAAGTGCACTACTTTTTATAAATACCTTGGGCCAGATTCAGAGAGCCATTATGCCTGTCTAACTGGTGTTAGACAGGAGTAATTTCAAATTTTGCGCGCCGTATCACTAGTTTGAATCCTCAAACCATGATACGGCGGCGTTGGGCTTCGATCTGACAGGCTTACGTCTTTGTACGCCTTTCAGATCTACGCTGCAATCTTTTTGCGGCCGCTGGGTGGAGTTCGCGTCGTTTTCAGCGTCAGGGTATGCAAATTAGATTTTTCCGGCGATCCACTAAGTTACGAGCGTCGTTCGCAATCGCGTACGTAATTTTTTCGCTACGTAAAGTTAAACCAGCTATCAGCTGGTCTAACGTTACGCGGCCCATGTTAAGTATGGCTGTCGTTCCCGCGTCGACTTTCAATTTATTTTTTATTTTTTGCGTAAGTCGTCCGGGAATAGGAATGTCCGTAAACGACGCTACTCAAAAAAAAAATTACGTAACGATGTGATTTCGCTCAATGCACGGCGGGAAATTTCTGAACGGAGCATGCGCAGTTCGATCGCCGCGGGGACGCGCTCAATTTAAATGCCTCACGCCCCCTAAATACACTACGCCGCCGTACCTTACGGGCCAAAATCTCTCTGAATTCCTCCTAGAGCCAGGTAAAGTACGGCGGCGTAGAGTATCTCTGATACTCTGCGGGAATCTAATTCTTTCTGAATCTGGCCCCTTATTTTTAGCAGTCTAACTATGGGGATCTTTTATTTTCTTTCCCTTCTGAGATACACATGAGAGCCTTATCCAGTACTCAAGAACGGGATCCACCATAAGTCTTGCTGGGAGACTATAAACATATCCTGTGTCCACATTGACGGCTGCTGTTGTGGTCAAACTTTTCCCGTAAGAAGATTACAACACTATGTCACTTGGGTGTCCTATCTGGTGGATTGATCACATGGATTTTCTTTGATGTCACAGTATTTAGAGCTTAACCATTAGTCACCGATCCACATTGGAGAATTTCCCTTGGACTTTTACACTTATTTTGTTTGGACTTTGGGATTATCAATTATATCTCTTAGGTCTCGTACACACGATCAAATCTGTCTGCTGGAAACGGTCGGCCCGACCGTCCCAGCAAACAGATTTGATTGTGTGTACGGGCGAGCCGAATGGATTCGGCGCATGCGCGGAAGTGTTTTACTTCCTGGTGCGGTGACGTGGCGGCGTCAACGTCACCGCCACGTCACCGACACGTCAGCACGCCGTCTGCTGGCGGGGATTTTGGTTTGCTCGTTTTGAACAAATCTATTGCCTCGTATGTACGAGGCCTTAAACCTATTCACAGTTTATTATAATTCTTGTTGCTTGATTTCTCAGGCCATTATATTTATTTTGTGTATTCACTTATTTATTTACACTCTGTGTTCAAGCATCTGGGTTTCACACTTTCATACAGGTTTTTGCGCCGTACCTGTCTTTTTAAACTTTCTTATAAATTTGTATCTACAATTTTTGGTACTGGCAGCATTAACACACTTTTTCTATATATTTTTTTCGTTTTTTTCTTAAGAAATTTCTTTTTGAAAAAGTTTTTTTATTTTACTGCAAAGGATTACACCTCGCCTTCTCCTCTAGGTTACCACCACTCCTATAAACTCCCCTTCACTTTCACCGTCTTTTGGAAGGACCACTGTTAAACTGTTTTGCTCTTCACACCTCTCACATGCAGGCGCAGGACGCATGGATAAACATATTGGCTCTCACAGTGCTAAACTGTTTTGTTAAAAGGTGCCCACATAATAAAAACAATATGCTCACATATCCTCATAGTGCTAAACTTTTTTTAAAAACTGCCCACATAATAAAAACAATACGCTCAAATGTTTGCGTGCTAATCCCAGCACTAAGGTACAAGCGGCTTGTGTTAGAATGGTTTCAACTTCACAGGTAACTAGTGCAAGCGCGGCCCAACTGCAGGATAACATCCTATAACTCCGCCCCAACATTTCGTCTGCCTAACCTCCTCTGTCCTGAAGAGGAACTTTTGTTTTTTTCCTAATGATTAGTACATTTTTTATAGATGTTTTATGGCCATGTGGATGAGACCTAAAACATACTGTGCTCTTATAATTTCCTATATTAGTCGGTGCTTGTGAAAACACATACATGGGTTTATTTTCCTGAACATGCAATTGTCAGATATTTCCCAAACTCCTCTCACTCAGCATCCTGACTCTATTTACAATGGTCCTGGGAATGGAAGCCCAAATACCATGGTGGACAGGGCTGTGGGAAGGGAGAATGGGCGCCGCACTTCTCAGTGCAGTAAAAGTGATTGGTCAGCTCTATGGCCACCCAGATCACTGTTACTGAATACCCAGGAGCTGCTGGAATAAAATGGTGCCAAGCTTTATAAATGGACAGTTAATAAAATGCTGTAATCAGAGGCCTGAAAAACTGAAAAT
Organism: Rana kukunoris; assembly: GCA_029574335.1. Lineage (NCBI taxonomy): Eukaryota > Metazoa > Chordata > Amphibia > Anura > Ranidae > Rana > Rana kukunoris. The sequence goes on from CM056057.1 coordinate 67,510,205, forward strand.
AATTAAGTATTTGCTTCTCAACAGCAATGAGGTTAAAAACAGTAATATAAAAAAACTGAAGTTCTGTGACAGTTACTACCAAAATGTTTAAAGCGGTATTAACGCAAGCTGCTTGTTATGGGGGCACGCAGGAGAAGGAAGGGGCCAGGAGAGCCAGCTGGGGACCTGAGAAGAGGAGGATCTGGGCTGCTCTGTGCAAAACCATTACACAGAGCAGGTAAGTATAACATGTTTGTTATTTAATACAAAAACAAAAAAACAAGACTTTAATATCACTTTAAGGCTCCAGGCACACTGAAGCTGATACAAGCTATAAAAAACCGTCAGTAACTTTGCAGGGAGCCTTTCAAAGTTTTTTTAGCGTTTTTGCAATAGCTTTAACCACTCTACACCCGCACGCCGTCAAATGACGTCCAAAAAGGGGATCTGTTATCCCGGGTGGACGTCATATGACGTCCTGCACTTTGCGGGGGGATATCTGAATGATGCCTGCACCTAGAGGCATCATTCTGATATCAATTTTTTCCGGCAGTGATCCTGCGCACCTTAAGAATGATCATAGTGGCGCTTTATCGTTCTTACAGGTGGCCGGAGGGGACATCCCCCCCCTCTCGCTGCCATCTGGTGCTTCTCTGGGCTCTCCCGTCCCATCAAGGGCCCGGAGAGATGATCGCCGTCCGCCGGATGTGCAGCATATAGATGACTGGTGATCAGACCAGTTAGAAGCACTCCCTAGGGCACATTTAACTACTTCAGCGCCACCTAGTGGTTAACCCCTTCACTGCTAGTGTCATTTATACAGTAATTAGTGCATTTTTATAGCACTGATCACTGTTAATATGACAATGGTCCCAAAAATGTGTTAAAAGTGTCCAAAGTGATCGCCGCCATTACTAGTAAAAAAAATAATAATAATAAAAATGCCATAAAACTATCCCCTATTTTGTAGATGCTATAACTTTTGCACAAACCAATCAATAAACGCTTATTGCGATTTTTTTTACCAAAAAAATGTAGAAGAATACGTATCGGCCTAAACTGAGGGAAAACATTTTTTTTATATATATATTTTTGGGGGATATTTATTATAGCAAAAAGTAAAAAATATTGAATTTTTTTCAAAATTGTCGCTCTATTTTTGTTTATAGAGCAAAAAATAAAAACCGCAGAGGTGATCAAATACCACCAAAAGAAAGCTTTATTTGTGGGGAAAAAAGGACGTAATTTTGTTTGGGAGCCACACCGCACGACCGCGCAATTGTCAGTTAAAGTGACACAGTGCCGAATCGCAAAGAGTGGCCTGGTCTTTGGCCAGCAAAATGGTCCGGGGCTGAAGTGGTTAAAGTATAACTAAAAGGCTAAACTTTTTTTTTTTTTTTTAAGTATCACTAACAGTAAAACTTTTTCTTTTTTGACAGAGTGGAGAGGAATGAGTACATCTGTCATTTTATATTGAGTTCTGGGCCCCCTGTTAAGGAGATTAAGGCCTCATTCACACAGGCGGACTCCGTTGAAACGGAGTCCGCCTGTGTCCGCCAGCTCAGCCGGAGATCTCTCCGTAGATCTCCGCTGAGCCGACGGATGACAAGCTCCTCTCTGCTCACTGAGCGGGGAGGGGCTTGTCGAGCCCCGCTGTCCTCTATGGAGCGATCTGATGAAAACGGACAACATGTCCGTTTTCATCAGATCTTGCCCAATCTGATCTGCATTAACGGATGTGGACGTGAGCTCCATACGTTTGTTTTTAGCTGATCGGATCGGGTCAGATGTCAGCGGACATGTCTCCTCTGACATCCGACGTTCCATTGGGGTGCATGGAGCGCCCGTTCAGGTCCGCCTGAAAAACTGAGAGGAAGGACCTGAACGGTCCGTAAGTGTGAATGAGGCCTTATGCTCTCCATTTGTCCTGTTTACCATTATCATTGAAAGCGAAAGTAAAAGAAAATCCCAAATTTGGGGTTGTCCCCAGTAAAGTAATAGAGGGGAAATCTTCTAATGGGCACACTAGTTCTGGTGACCCGGGGTCAACAAAGGAATTTTGCAGAAATTTCCTCTCACTTTCTAGTTGGCTATGCAACAGGAAGTGAAATCTCCACAAAGGCGACAAAGATAATGAAAAAAATCAGAAAGTGATTATAACCCTCCCTTGCTCTATCCAAAATGAAAAAAAGTTTTGCCTATAACAGGGAAAAAGTTTATAGCCAACTAGGTTCATATTGTTGCAGGGTGGCAGCTGTGCACAGGATCATATATATATATATATATATATATATATATATATATATATATATATATATATATAAATATATACACTGTATATGATTCTGCATTTCCACCTGCAGGGGGTGAGCGTGCGCCACAGGCAGCCCACTTCTGCTGTGATTCTTCACAGCAGAAGCCGATCTGTGGGTGCCAGGCACTCGATGTCCACCGGCACCCACCAATCATCGTTAAACAACACAGCATGGGGATCTGCCTATGTGAACAAGGCAGACCACTATTCTAACAGGGGGGAAGGGATGGAATTTGTGTTCCTGAAAAACAGGGACTTGAATCCATCTCTTTCCCCTAGTAAAAGCAGCACGCACAGTATGCATAAACACTGGCTGGGCACACAGTTAACCCGTTGATTGCCCTAGATGTTTAACCCCTTCCCAGCCAGTGTCATTAGTACAGTGACAGTACTGATAATCACTCAGCTAAAATCAGCGGTGCACTGCCTGATCCCCACCCATCCACCTCAGAGCCTGTAATTTTAGTAAGATTGCTGGGATTTGTAGTTCTCCATCTTCTCCTGGGGCTCATGGAGATTGGAGAACTACAAGTCCCAGCAGGTTATACATTACATACAATAAGCCTCTGAGGTGAATGGGTGTGGATGGCATGCACTGTGAGCCCAGGAGATGATGGAGAACTACAAGTCCCAGCAGGTTATAATATAAGGCTCCAAGGTGGATGGATGTCCGGACACCCATCCACCTCGGAGCCCTATTGTATAACCTGCTGGGACTTGTAGTTCTCCATCTTCTCCTGGGGCTCAGGTGCATGCCATCCACACCCATTCACCTCAGAGCCTTATTGTATGTATAACCTGCTGGGACTTGTAGTTCTCCATCTTCTCCTGGGGCTCAGGTGCATGCAATCCACCATCTGTGGGACTACAAGTCCCAGCAGTGAGAAAAACTGAACAAAGATGGTGGATTGCATGCACCTGAGCCCCAGGAGATGATGGAGAACTACAAGTACCAGCAGGTTATAATATAAAGCTCCGAGGTGGATGGATGTCTGGACAGTGACAATTGATGGGCACAGTGGTGACAATTGATGGGCACAGTGGTGATAATTGATGGCACAGTGGTGATAATTGATGGGCACAGTGGCTGTGTTTGATGGCATGGCACAGTGGTTGCTTTTTGATGGCATGGCACAGTGGTGACAATTGATGGCACAGTGGTGACAATTGATGGCACAGTGGCTGTGTTTGATGGCATGGCACAGTGGTGACAATTGATGGCACAGTGGTGATAATTGATGGCACAGTGGTGATAATTGATGGGCACAGTGGTGACAATTGATGGCACAGTGGTGATAATTGATGGGCACTGTGGTGACAATTGATGGCACAGTGGTGATAATTAATGGCACAGTGGTGATAACTGATGGGCACAGTGGTGACAATTGATGGCACAGTGGTAACAATTGATGGCACCATGGTGACAATTGATGGCACAGTGGTGATAATTGATGGGCACAGTGGTGACAATTGATGGCACAGTGGTGATAATTGATGGGCACAGTGGTGACAATTGATGGCACAGTGGTAACAATTGATGGCACAGTGGTGATAATTGATGGGCACAGTGGTGACAATTGAGGGCACAGTGGTAACAATTGATGGCACAGTGGTGATAATTGATGGGCCCAGTGAGGCTGCAAAATTTTGAGCACCAGCCACCACTGCTCGCCATTACTAGTATAAAAAATCCCATAGTTCGTAGACGCTATAATGTTCACATAAACTCAGGGCCGTCTTTAATATGGTTTGGGCCCTGGGCAAACATTTTTTTTTGGGCCCCCCCTCCAGCTTATTTTGAGCCTGGCTGGTTCACATGTATGTGTTTTGGCGGCCCTCATTTGTGCAGGCACAGCAGCCCATTGATTTGAATGGGCTGCCATGCCTTTGTTTCCTGCAGAAAAAAGGTTCATTCAGCAATTTAAAAATCAGCTACCTTGAAATCCATTCTACTTTTGCACCATGCTACTTACCTGCAGTTCTTGCACACACAAACGCACTGTGTTTTTAAAAGCGTGACCTAAACGTCTAAAAATGCAGCAAGTTTGACAGTGCAGGAACTGCAGATAAGTCACAGCAGACAGCAGAATGGACAGACAGTGCTGTATTTCAGTGCTTGATGGGCATAGGTGTGCCGTGTGTGCAGCCTATTACATGAGGCATGCGCTTTTCTTTGCAGGAAATGCAGGCATGGCGGCCCATTCAAATGTGGGCCGCCAAAACACATACATGTGAACCAGTCAGGCCCAAAATAAGCCCATCAAGCAGTTAAATACAGACAGTAATGCCATGTGCTCTGAGGCCTCACTCAGCCTGGACTGCAGGTCTGGTCTGTGACTTAAAGAGTTCCTCTATTTTACACATGGCATGGCATGGGGTCCCATGGTGCTAAAGCAGAATGGACAGACGGTGCTGTGACCCCATGCCATGCCATGTGTAAAATACAGGAACTTTTTAAAACACTGACCAGACCTGCAGTGAATCATCAAATATTATAAAGACTTTGGGCACACTCTACAGAAAACTTGTATTTACAATATAGCAAACAGTGACATACCTTGAGGAGCAGGACATGAAGAAGTCAGCCTCGGGAAGAGCAAACTGGGGATGTTATAAAATCACATTCTAATTCACTTTTATATACAAGCAGCATCCAGTGGCAGGAAGGGAGAAGTGCACGTCTAAAGGGAAGCCAGGGGTGCTGTACATTTTAAAACACTGGGAAGGGAAGCAGTACTGTCACTGGTTGCGTGCCGCTGATGATTTTCAGCCTGATTTGTGGGCAGCACAGGGGCTTAACGGGCGGCAGGGCCACCATCAGGAATCATGGGGCCCCTTACACAGCTTCAGGCATGGGCCCCCTGGAGCAGAGAACGGGGGGGTGCTGCCCCCTTAAATTGAGAAGCGGGGGGGCGGGGCTGCCGCGAATTTAGAAGCGGGAGGCCCTTTACAAAAAAAAGATTTAATAAAGAAAAATATATATAAAAAAAGGGGTGTAGCCATCCGGGGCCCTGGGGACCTCTGGGCCCTTTAATAAAAAGAAAAAAAGAAACAAAAAATATATTATTTTTTTTTTAAAAAGGGGGTTGCCATCTGGGGACCTCTGGGCCCTTTAATAAAAAATAAAATAAAAAAAATATATTAAAAATAAACATTTATAAAAAAAAAAAAGTGGGGTTGCCATCCAGGGGACCTCTGAGCCCTTTAATTATATATATATATATATATATATATATATATATATATATACAGAGCTTTTTTTCTCAAAAAATAGGTGCAGGAACTCAACCACGACCCCGTTCAGATTTCACAAACAGTAGAAGGGTCTTAAAGGGGCATTAAATACAAGGATTGCATTACATACAGAGTGTAGAGTTCAGGGGGTTACATACAGAGTGCAAATATATATATATATTAAACAAAAATAAATAAAATATAAAAAAAAAATTATAAAAAAAAAGGGGGGTTGCCATCCAGGGCCCTGGGGAACTCTGGGTCCTTTAATAATAATAACATTATTCGTTTTTTTTTTATAAAAGATTTTTTTTATAAAAAAAAGGGGGGTTGTCATCTGGGGCCCTGGGGAACTACGGGCCCCTGGGGACCTCCAGACCTCTAAAAAAAAATTGGCCCTTTAATAAAAAATAAAATAAATATATTTTTTTATTTAAAAATAAATAAAAAAAGGGGGTTGTCATCTGGGGCCCTGGGGACCTCCGGGTCCCTGGGGACCCCTAAAAAAAAATTGTCCCTTTTAATAAAAAATAAAAATATATAAAAAAAAATTGGCCCTTTAATAAAAATAATATATAAAATATTATATTTTTGTTTTAAAAAATAAATTAAAAAAAGGGGGGTTGCCATCTTGGGCCCTGGGGGCCTCCGGACCCCTAAAAAAAAAAAAAAAATGAAAAAAAAATATATATATTATTTTTTTTTTCAAAGGGGGTTGCTTTGGGCCCCCAACAGTGACAGGGCCCTGGGCAGCTGCCCCTGTTTGCCCTATGGTAGAGACGGCCCTGCATAAACTGATCAATATACGCTTATTGGGAACATGTAGCAGAATACACATTGGCCTAAATTTATAAGGTCATTTGATTTTTAAATATTTTTTTTATTGGATATGTTTTATAGAAGAATAAAAATTTATTTACGGTCTTATTTTGTTTATAGCACAAAAAATAAAAGCCAGAGTGGTGATCAAATACCACCAAAAGAAAGCTCTAGTTGTGGGAAAGAAATTCCATACATTTTATTTGGCTACAGCATTGCATGACTGCGCAATTGTCAGTTGAAGTAGTGCAATGCCGTATCACAAAAAATGGCCTAGTCAGGAAGAAAGATAAATCTTCTGGAGGTCAAGTGGTTACAATATAAAAAAGATGAAAGCCTGCTTTTACAAAAGCTACAATTGTGGTTCATGGCTGTGTGGATATCACAGCACAGTTTCTGCTTTTAGATCATGTGGATCATTTAGTGCAGTTTGTATTTTAATTATCTACAATTGTATACTAAATATATATACAGTAAAACCTTTGATTGCGCGCATAACTTGTTCCATGAAAACATGCTTGTACCATATTTACCGGCGTATAAGACAACTGGGCGTATAAGACAACCCCCTAATTTTCCCAGCTAAAATTTTGGTTTTGGGATATACTCGCCGTATAAGACAACCCCCTTCCTACTAGTCTGTCTGGAAGCGGAGGGGTAGCCGGAACAACCACTGACAGGAAAAACCGCTGACAGGAACATGCTTTATTCAGCTTTTCAAATCTCACTGTGCCCATTACATGCCTCACTGTGCCTTTACAGGCCTCACTGTGCCATCAACATGCCTCACTGTGCCATCAACATGCCTCACTGTGCCATCCCATGCCCCACTGTGCCATCAACATGCCTCACTGTGCCATCAACATGCCTCACTGTAACATACCTTATCCCTGTACTGCGGGCATTCATTATTCAGAAGCCGCGCCTCCTCCTAGTGTTGTTCCATGATAGGCACCTGTGTTCCGCCTATCACGGAGGTCCTCTCGTCCGAAGCCGAGGATGAGAGGACATCCGTGATAAGCGGAACATCGAATAGAGGCTTTGTTGGGAAACCAAGGGGCAAGTTTGTAAGCCCAAAAGGTCATTTTATAAGCCGGAAAATACGGTAATCCAAAGCACTTGTATATCAAAGCAAATTTCGCCATAAGAAATAATGGAAACTCAAATGATTCGTTCCACAACCATTTTTTCATATGTCCTTCAGTTTATGGCGCATAAAAAAAGATTATAGCAATGTGACCAGGTAAAATGTCCATCCACAAATGGAAGCCTCCACAAGGGGATTAAAAGCAGATTTCGGCAGGAGCAACAGAGTATTAGATCCCCTTTCACACTGGGTCGTTTTGCAGGTGCTATTGCGCTAAAAATAGTGCCTGCAAACCGACCTGAAACAGCTGCTGCTGTCTCTCCAGTGTGAAAGCCCTGGGGGCTTTCACACTGGAGCGGTGCGCTAGCAGGACAGTAAAAATTGTCATGCTAGCCACATCTTTGGAGCAGTGAAGGAGCGGTGTGTATACTGCTCCTCCATCATTCCTGCCCATTGAAATCAATGGGGCACCGCAGCTATAACGCCGGCAAAGCGCCTCTGCAGAGACACTTTGCAGTGTTTTTTTTTTTAAAGTGTATTTTGTGCGTGAAGTCGAGAGAGAGGAGCTGGACTGCAGGAGTTGGGAGTAGGCAGACCCTCGCCAATCGCCATCCTTCTCCTTGCCACCGGTGGCAATGGCGGGTGTGAGGGGGGGCCTCCCACTCACCCCACCCTACCTGCTCCACTTGGGAGCCCGACGGGACAGAGGGACTCCCCCTATGAGGGAGTCTAGCCCACCCAGCCAGCCCTGTAGGTCCTTCACCTCTCTTTATTTTAAGAGACCTCATGGCCAAAGTGCGTGCGTGTTAAACCAATTTTGTGTGCGTGCAAGTGTGGTGTTTTTTTGGGGGGGGGTAGGGGATACTAAGCACAGGCTTACCTTGCATAGCACGCCCACCGGGAGCCGGGCTGAGACCACCAAACTCAATTCACATGTAGCCGAGACCGGGATCCGAACCCTTGGCTGCAGAGGTGAACGGCTTGTCAGCGCAGTGCCAATCACGTTGAGCCACCACAGCTTCCACACTTTGCAGTGTTTTTTAACCCTTTCTTGGCCACTAGCGGGGGTAATACCGCCCCACTAGTGGCCAAATAGTGCTGCCCCCTCCCCAGTGTAAAAGCGGCCTAAAAGAGAAGAGAGGCGTCTCTAAGGCCCCGTACACACGAGGAGACATGTCTGATGAAAACGGTCCGCGGACCGTTTTCATCGGACATGTCTCCTGCAGGATTTTGGTCCGGCGGTGTGTACACACCATCGGACGAAAATCCCCTCGGACAGAGAACACGGTGACGTATACGTCACCGACGTGCTCAATCCAGGAAGTTCAATGCTTCCGCGCATGTGTCTAATCCATTCGACGCATGCGGAGGATTTCTGTCCGCTGGTTAGTCGTACTAACCAGCGGACATGTCCGACGGTCATGTTTCCAATTTTTTTTAATTTTTTGTGTCATAAAAAGTGATCGTGTGTGGGCAAAACGACGTTGAAAATGACGTTTTTAAACCCGCGCATGCTCAGAAGCAAGTTATGAGACGGAGCTTGAATGGAACAGAGTGCCGTCGAACGTGGTGTACATCACCATGCAGGGGCGGACTGACAACTCATGGGGCCCCCGGGCAATAGAAGATTATGGGGCCCCCGGGCTTACAGATGGCCACCATGCCAGGAGGCAGTGCAGAGGCGGGGCAGCTAAAATCTCGGGATTTTCACATCAAAAGCATGTCGGTTTCGGACATATCAGGGACGGATGTAAAAAAAACACAGATTTTTACATACTGTCCCTGGTTTTACTGAGCCTGGCAACCCTGATGGGGCCCCCTAGTGGCATGGGGCCCTCGGGAAGTGCCCGGGTTTCTCAATGGTCAGTCCGCCCCTGTCACCATGCTTTGCTAGAGCATTTTGGAAAAACAATGGTGTGTATGCAACGTAGTTTTGGAAAATGAAGTTTGAAAAACGTCGTTTTGTTTTGTGACATAAAACGTTTTTTTTTCATCACAAAAAGTGATCGTGTACGTGGCATTAGAGGCTCCTCTCTTCTCTTTTATACTCTGTTGTGACATAACGCTACTCTTAGATCAAGACAGCGCTTGTATATCAAGTCAAAACTCATTGAAAAATTGTGCTTTGTCTTGCAAAACGTTCTCAAACCAAGTTACTCTCAAACCAAGGTTTTACTGTATATATATATATATATATATATATATATATATATATATGTACCAACTGTGTGTTTTGAACAATGTACAAGTACATTAATTAACCCCTGTAATTACTGCCATGTTTTCTCCCCCAGAGGGATACATGTCGTCAGCAGTCCATGCCTCCATATGTTAGATTGCTCCAGACTTTGATCCGTAGCTGGGACCCGGCATGCTGACCATATTGCTAGCAATCCCAGCTCCCTATTCCTGTTTTTTTTTGTACGTGTGACGATGTGTGTGTTGGATACATTGGTAATTACTGTGTACAGCATTTCTTAGGAGAAAAAGCCCCTGACAGTCGACAGCTTGCTCCTGTTGGTGTGAAAGATGAAAAGCTTTCCTTACTAGTTGCTGTAGGCTATCTCAACTCATCCTGCTTCTCCTCCCCTCCCTTTTCTTCTGCTCAACAGACACGCTCCACCTTAAGCTCTAGGGCACAAGCTGCGCCAGATGAGGGATGGCCGGACAGAGCAACCAGTAGCTGCCTGGATGGGCCATGTGACCAAGTGTGTCAGCTGTCAAGCAGAGGAGACTGTCATCAAGTAATTACCTGCCTACTTGCTCTGCCCACGGGGTGAATAGGAGACACAGACGGATAGACAGCTGAAAAGAGGCTTAGAAAAAGAATTGAAGGAAAAAAAACAAACAAGGAAAACTTCACGCTCAAAGTTTTAGTTCGTTTGCCAGTTGGATTCCATGTGTAACGATTCAAAACAGAACTCCGTCCTTTAATGTTTGGACTTCAGGCACACTTCTGCCTTTAAATTCCACAGTGTGTTCAGCAAATTGTACCTTGACGATGTTCACCCTCTCTAGCTATACTTCTATTGATCCCGGCATTTTTTGTTATATATAAATATAGTGGATTTTAAACTCTTCCTGGAGCAATTGGAGAAAATGTTATGGAGGAAACGAGGCCTAACAAATCCTGGAAAAATCTAATAGTATTATTCTAAAATGTTAAAAAAAAAAGGAAAGCTTCAAATGGGGGAAAAAAAAAAATTCACAAAATTCATCCTCATACATTTAGCCTCTTCTCCCTTCCATATGAACATTTGAAAGAGGTCAGAGTGACATAAATTAATCTTATATTTATGTGTTAATTAAAGATAAAACAAGAAAAATGGACCTCATTGAGGCCAGGAAAATGTGCTCACTTTTGTCCACTAGACTCTCAGGGGTTGATGACCACGGGGTGTCGGACATTTTGGAGGGGTGCAAGGTCCTTGTTAGGTCATACTGGCACCTAAAAGGCATGGTTTAGGAACCCACCCGAGGTACGGCTCCCAGTGGGTATATGGGTACCTGCTAGTTGTCTCTGAGTCAGAGGTTTTATCGACTGGAGGCCTGGAAGTGACTATCAGGTACAGTTATGGGTTATGCCTATTGGACCTTGTGCCCTATTGTGGTGATAAATACTGGATGTATATATTAAAAGGTTATTATGTTATTATTATGTTATTATTATGTTAATTATTGAGAGTTATATATTTGGCTAATAAAATGGCTGCTATGACCAATTCACTCCATCTAAATGTTGTGTGGTTATTAGAGGGAGGGCTGGGGTTATTGGTAGTAGTTTACACCGTAGTTAATACCATAGTCATGTTTTAAAAACTTGTTTCTTTGTATAATTGTAATCTGTAATTATATTTGAACATACAATTATGTACATACCGTATTTATCGGCGTATACCGCGCACTTTTTTGCCCTGAAAATCAAGGCAAAATCGTGGGTGCGTGATATACGCTGATACTCGCTTTCCCGCGCCGAGTTTAAATACTGCGCCTGCATATACCAAGCGCATGTACACTCGTGTGTCCTACTATAAACGAGTGTACTGCGCTCGGTATATGCAGGCGCAGTATTCAAACTCGGCACGGGAAAGCGGGGATCGAGCGGGGAGGGCGCAAAAGGACGCCGGACCCGACGAAAAGGACACCCGAAGCCGCAGACGGACGCTGGACCCGATGAGGCCGCCGATGGACGCCGTGCAAGACACCAAAACTGTAAGTACAAACATCTTTTTTTCCACAGGAATGTGGGTCCACTTTAGGGGTGCGCTCTATACGCCGCAGCGCACAATACCCCCAATAAATAAGGTATTTGACAGAGGGCAACCAAAATCAATCACTATATATGCAGGATCCCCTCCTTATAATAGTGCCAGTGGTTCTTAAAGCGGAGCTCCACCCTAAAGTGTAACTCACACTGATCGGAAACCCTCCCCCCTCCGGTGTCACATTTAACTCCTTTCAGGGGGGAGGGGGTGCAGATACCTGTCTAAAGACAGGTATTTGCACCCACTTCCAGCCACAACAGTCTCGGGCAGACTGCGGGCATGACGTCACTGCCCGTTCCCCCCCATTGTGTGCTGGAAACACTCGGCTCCCAGTACACAGCGGGAGCCAATCGGCAGACGCAGCGTGACTCGCGAATGTGCAGTAGGGAACCGGGCAGTGAAGCCGGAGCGATTCACTTCCTGGTTCCCTCACCGTGGATGGCGGGGGAAACAGCAGAGTGACGAGCGATCGCTCGTCCTCTGCTGCAGACGGCGCTGGAATCCAGGACAGGTACTGTAAGTGTCCTAATATTAAAAGTCAGCAGCTGCAGTATTTGTAGCTGCTGGCTTTTAATATTTATTTTTTTCAGCGGACATCTGCTTTAAGCAATGGCTTTAGGAGATTAAAAAAAGGCCCTCATGGGAATAAATGCTCCCTATTGAAAATATGACAGATCATGACATAAAAACTATCTTTTATTTGAAGGATAGTGATCATATGTAACACTTTATTATCACATAGTTGTTTGGCTCCTTTTCAAATAATAATGATAACAGATTTCACTCAAACAGCCCTGATCAAGTTTCCACCCCCTGGAATGTTTGACCTTCGTACAGACACACAGTGACACACACACAGGTTAAAATGGCAATTAAAGGTTAACTTCCCACATCAGTGACTTTTTAAATTGCAACGAGTGTCTGTGTATAAATAGTCAATGAGTTTGTTTGTTAGTTCTCACGTAGTTGCAGTTAGTAGGCTAGATACTGAGCCATGGGGAACAGGAAAGAACTGTAAAAAGACCTGTGTAACAAGGAAATTCAAGTTTATAACAATATACAAAGATAACCAAAGCCTTCAATATGCCAGTCAGTACTGTTCAATCAATTCAATTAAGAAGTTGAAAATTTGATGATCTCTTGATACCAAGTCAAGGTCAGGTAGACCAAGAACGATTGAAGAGCCAGAAGAATTGTCGGGATGCAAAAAAGAACGCACAGGTAACCTGTCTTTTTTGTGGCATTTGCGCTGTAAAGGCTTCTTTCTGGTAACTCGACCAGGGTGCATTTTTTAATTTTATTGGAGTCTAGCTTTAAATGAGGAATAAACCCCTTGGCCCAGATTCAGGTACATCTGCGCATTATTGGACCGGCGTAGCGCACCGCCTTTACGTTAGACTTGCGCAATTTTGCCGCGTTGCGCATACGTAACGTTTTTTCAGAGGCGTAAGGAGGAGTAATACAAATTGGGAAGGACGTGGGCGTGTTACATTGAAATGAGCCGTGACCCCATGCAAATGAAGGGCCGGCCGGCTCGCGCATGCGCGCTTGAAGGAGACCATGTCAGCTCCGCTGTGCGCATGCTCACAACTCGGGAGCGGCGCAATCAGTGAAATTGGAAATGGACTAGGGCAACGTTGTGAACTACGCAGACAGCATAAATAGACACACACAAACGCACTTCCTTTGCAAAAGTACATCCCTTTGTCCCTTCCCATTTAACAAAGTGCTTTTGTCCTGTTGTTCGTTGCGGTGTGTTTTGTAGTTGTCAGATTAGTGTTCTGTGTGATCAAGTGTTTGTTAGTAGATTTTTGAAAGTGGTTTTTGATAAGTGTTTGAGAGACTGTTTGTTTGATTGATATATTTGTGTTTCTTTCTTTTCCTGCTGTATTTTTGTTTTGTTTTTTGGTGACTGTTTCTTGCTGAGTCGTTTTCTCTCTGTGTGTGTGTTTTTTTTTATTGGTTGTGCTTGTTTGTGTGCGTGAATTTTGTTGACTGGGACTGATTTTTTTTGGAAGGATGAGTGAGAGAAAACGCAAGCTGAATTTTACACTTGTGGAAAAACAGATTCTTGCCCGGGCCATTAGCGAGTATGGGCGTTTCCTCCATGGCCCACAGAGTGCCAACACCACCCCGGCCAGGAGGAGGGAGATTTTGGATAGGATCACTGACCAGGTGAATTCAGCGGGGCAGGGGGAGACACGGACCAGGTCTGGGATTGACAAAAAAATCAATGACCTCCGGCGTCTGGTCAAAAAGAAGCTGGCCAGAATGCATGCCCATGCCAGGGGCACAGGAGGGGGCCCACCATGCCGTATTAGCCTGACAGCGGAGGAGCGTGCGGTGGCCCTGACCTTTCATCGGCATGAAGTTGCGGGCCTGCCCGGCTTTGACTCAAGTCCGGAGCCCGTGGTGCCAGGTAAGTTTTATTTTTTTTTAATATCAGGTGTGTAGCATGTGTGGGGGAGGGGGTGAAAGGGAATATGTGGCAAGTGTGTGGATCCTCCAACCTGTGAATGTTTTGTGTCATCCACAGATGTGCAGGAGGGTGCAGGGCCATCTGGCCTGACCGCACCAACGCCAGGACAGCAGCCTAATGAGGCCCCCCCAACAAGGCCGGAGTCCGCGGAGGAGGTTCAAGAGGAGCAGGAGAATCATGAGGAGGAGGAGAATCATGAGGAGGAGGAGTCCATGTCAGGCACTGGACGTTTGGGTTTTGAGGACTCTTCCCCTCTGCCTGGCAGCAGGCAGGCCTCCCTAAGGGGGAGCCCCCCCCTCCTCCCCCAACATGGCTCCCCTCACAAAGGCCTCCCCTTCTCCCCGGCCACAAGCATCAGCTGGAGGCAGGATGTCATCCCAGACCACCAGGGGGTTGGCCGATCTCCTGCCCGCCACCCTGAGAAGGGACCAGTTCCTCCAGACCCGCCATCTGGGACAGGTCAGCCAGACATTGGTGCGGATGAAGGAGAGCCTGTCCTCCATCAAGGATACGCTGGGGAACCTGGACTCCCACTCCCGGGCTTTCACAACCTGCCTAAACGAACTGCAGACGACATCAGCAGGCGTTGGGCAGGATGTGAGGGCCCTTACCCTGGCTATCCAGGCCAACACGGCAACACTTGGTGCTGCCCTGGACAGAATAGCCGTGGCCTTGGAGGGCAGGCCGCCAGGTGGGCAGAGATCAGGGGCTGCTCCTCCTTCCCTGGTTTTACCCCTCCCCCATGAGTCTCCCCTGAGAAGCCGGGGCCGTGGCCGGGGGCGCCCCAGGCGTGGCTCACGCAGAGGGCACTAATTTGTTTTTCCCCATTTTTTTTTTTTTAAATAGATTTTTTTTCTTTTGTCATTTTTTTGTTTTTGTTTTTGTGCTGGAATTTTTTTGCTTTTGCAGGAAATTTTTTGCTTTTGCAGGTCATTTTTTTTGGTTATTTTTTTTTTGTGTTGTGAATGCTGTGTGAATGTGGGGGTGACATTCCTGCCGGAAAAGGGGTGTCACCCTCAATTTTGGTGGAGAAGGGTTCCCCAGGACCAGGGAGAAGTGATCCCCAGGTCCGTGTGAATGGTGTATTAATGTACAGTGACATAATTGGAGCCTTGACGTGGCGTTGCTGCTCACAAGTCCAGCATGGTGGACTGGTGCCAATCCAATTTGATGAGGATGTGATGTGTATGTGCTAGGGACCACAGTGGTGTGCATGCATGCATTCTCATTGTGCCATGATTAATGTGTGTGTTTAACGTGCAAAGATGCATAATGTGAGCTGGCATGAGATGGGGTCATGAGATGGGGTACCAGTGCATATGCAGAGTCACCTTGAAGGGAAAAGACAGGAGGATGTTAGTCATGCATGTGCCACTTGTGAGGTGTGCATCACGGGAGGGGATAGTCATGCCTGACTCCCATGTCACTCACCAACCAGCCAGCTGTCCCCATACATGTTCTGTTCGAAATCTGTGGGGATGGGGCTCTGATTGTATATGTAGCTGTCATGGGTGTCATGGGTGGTGCCATGTGTTGGGCTGCTGATGTCCTCCTGCAAGGTTGTGGTCATTCCAGGATGACATGAGGGGTGAATCTGAAGATGCGAGACACCTCAGAATCACTCATGCCAAAGATGTCTATGCGTGTGTGATATATCAAGTGAAGAGTGAGGGGCTTGTATCAGATAAGAATATTGTATTAGATTAGATTAAATTGTAAATTTTATATAAGCAAATAAAAAATAAAAATAAAACATCTCCCGTGCCCTCCTTAGTGCCCTCCTCAGTGCCCTCCTCAGTGCCCTCATCCTTCTTTGTTCATCTAAAGTCAGTAGTATAGCTATGCGCGACGATGCCCCTGGCATGTTGGCATACAGATTGTTGTGCAACACGTGTGACTGCTGAGCTCCTCACTAACAGTGTTGCTTTATCTGACATGTAGACTTTTTTTCTCTTTTTAGACCAGCTTTTATATGCTCTAATTTTAGACAGGACATTTTGCTGTTGCGCACACTGCGTCGCCTGCGCTGCCCCAACGTTGTTTTGTGGATCCCCGTAAGTCCCTCATTAGCATATTTGACTAGCAAATCAATGGTGTGTCTAGCGCACTTTTGCGCGGAAGGATGCGCCAGTCTAACGAAATTTTTTGCGTATCTCGTTCTGGGGATGCCGCGCAACGAAACGCACGCGCACATTTAGACTTACGCACGCGCATCTCCTGTTGCACAGGCGTAATCGCTCTGTGAATCTGGGCCCTTGTTTTTTTGGGCGTTTCTAATGGACATCATGCAATTACAGTACCTAAAGTTTTAGGAAAGTACCACTGTGCTACATACAGTTATATGCATACAATATGTTTACCAATAGTAGTCCTTCAATGTAATTGCACTTATAGGTAGCACAGAAAGCCACATCTTCAGACTATTCTACAATTCTCTATGTTCTGTACAATTATAAGCTCATAAACATTATAATCTATTAACAATTATTTCAATCAAATGCAGGGGTTTCCTAACTTTTCGGTATGAAGGCCCCATAATCTATTCTAAAAACATTTGCAGGCTGTAAAGAAAATCAGTTTTAATAATGAATAAAGTTTAAACAAATAAATAAACATGCTCCAATAAATAACTTAAAGGGGTTGTAAAGGTTTTTTTTATTTTCTAAATAGGGTCCTTTAAGCCAGTGCATTGTTGGTTCACTTACCTCTTCCTTCAATTTCCCTTCTAAATGTTTTTTTTCGTTGTTTTCTTTGTCTGAATTTCTCACTTCCTGTTTTTCCTCAGTAAGCTGTTCTTCCTGAGTAACCCCCATGGATGATGGGGACAAGCTTACTGAGAAGAAAGAGGAAGTGAGAAATTCAGACAAAGAAAAAAAACATTTAGAAGGGAAATCGACAGAAAAAGGTAAGTGAACCAACAATGCACTAACTTAAAGAAAACTATTTAGAAAATAAAAAAATAACCTTTACAGCCCCTTTAATGTGAAATTCCAGTCTAGAACTTACTAAGCCTTAACCTGCTCCCACCCACCTCCTTACTCCTATACTAACTAGCCTGTAGAAGGAAGATGCGCATACTTTTTCTTAGGGTGCTCTGGTTTGGTCACATGATCTCCCCAGCGGGTGGCTTCAGGGAAGAGAAAAGAGCGTTGACAACAGATAAAATGCCTGTTTGGTGACGTCACCTATAGGCTTACTATGAGGTATCCTTTGTTGGCTGTCCCTCCCCTACACAGAAGCTGGCCGCTGGGAACCAATAATATTAACAGACTGGAGCACCAGGAGAATAGGTAGGTATAATTAAGCACTATCCTTCTAGAGGGTAGTTAGTATAGAAGTTAGAAGGTGTGGGGGAGATCTTTTAAGCTTAGTTAGCTCTAGACTGGAATCCGACTTCGTTCTAGTTAGTCCCAGACTGGAATCTCTGTCCGTGTTTCCAAAAACACGGACAGAGCGAGTAGCAGCCAGATTAACAGCGCCTGTTGAGAGGGGTAGAATGCGGCCTTGCCATCGCGTGCCCAATCTGGAAGAAGTCCAGAAGAGTAGCAACCCTACCCTTGCCCTTCTCATCAGTACCCTTTCCCTTTCACTAGTACTGTCCCTAACAGGCGGGTTACCTATACCTGCACTACCTACTCGCATAAACCACGTCAAACCCAGGGACCGGGGTCCTAAATAGACTCAGCCACACCTAAATCACATGGGGGACCTTTATCCAGTTAGATCACTGCCCCAGTGACTCAGGAAACCATAGAGGAAGTCTGTTCACCGTGACTTCCTTTCCCTCTGTATAGCCACTGCGGTTGAGAGCCATCTGCAGGGGAGACAGTAGACTGCACATACCTACAAGCTTAGGATATGCCACTGACCCTAACTGTGAGCCGGAAGTGGCCCACGGGGTATTGTTGGGTGACTCCTGAACTGATAAATCAATTAACTATGACAGTGCAGGAGTTATTATTATACATGATTTATAGAGTTGGACTGTGAAACCTCCAAGAATCCTATGCTACGTTTACCACTATTATGATTTTTTTTTTTTTTTTTTTAGAACCAGATGTCCTTGGGCTAAAAATTCCTCCACAAAAGTGGTAGAGTTTTGATAGACAGGAAACCTGGTGCAGGATGGTTATACTAAAGACCTGTTGAATTTTTTAGTAGCTAATGAACTGTTTAACAAAAACTGTCTCTCCTTTCTTTGTAAAAAAAAGACACAGGGTTTTTTTTACTAATGGAAAATCCACTTTGCACTACAAGTGCAAACTACGGGCCAGATTCACAGAGCGATTACGCCTGTCTAACTGGTGTTAGACTGGAGTAATTTCAAATTACGCGCGTTTTTTAGCTAGTCGGAAACCTCAAACCATGAATAAGACGGCTGCGGGCTTCAATTCGACTGGATTACGTGTTCGTACGCCTTCGGATCTACGTTGCAATAAAATTGCGGCCACTGGGTGGACTTCCCGTCGTTTTCCGCGTCGGGGTATGCTAATGAGCTTTTGCCGGCGATCCCAGAAATTACGATCTTCAATCGTAATCTCTTACGGCACCTTTAGTCATCTTTTTTTTACGTAACACTATACCAGCTTTTTGCTGGTCTAATATTAGACAGCCCATGTTAAGTATGGCCGTCGTTCCCGTGTCGAATTTCTACGTTTTCCGACGTCTTTTATTATTTTTTACGTAAGTTGTCCGGGAATAGGAATGTTCGTAAACGACGCTACTCAAACAACGAATGACGTAACGATGTGATTTTGCGCAATGCACGGCGGGAAATTTCTGAACGGAGCATGCGCAGTTCGATCGCCGTGGGGACGCGCTTAATTTAAATGCTTCACGCCCCCCAATCACGTATTTCGATTACGCGGCGAGAAATAGACTACGCCGCTGTAGCGCACGGGCAAAAATCTACCAGGATTCGGTGTAGAGCCTGGTGAAATACGGCAGCGTAGAGTATTTCGATTACGCAGCGCAATATTAAGTGTATCTGAATCTGGCCGTACAAGTGCAAAGTGCACTTGAAATTGCACTGAACGTGCACTTGGAAGTGCAGTTGCTATAGATCCAAGGGGGACATGCAAGGAAAATAAAAATATTTTTTTAGCTTGCACATGATTTGGATGATAAAATCAGCAGAGCTCCCACTCATTTCAGAGCTACCCCTCAGATCTACAGTGACTGCACTTCCAGGTGCACTTTCAGTGCAATTTCAATTGCACTTTGCTAAAAAAAGGGGAAGGTTCAAAGGCAGACAGCTAAATTTATAAAAAAGAATGTAAAATCCTACTTGCAATAGCAGGTTAGATAAACTGAATCCATCTATAGTGCAAACCATCTTACAGGAAACCTGACCAATATAGCCATGGCCATATTGTGTTCATTCCAAAGACTGTATTAAGGACACAGATGACTTTACTATCAGGTTAAGAAAGGTTTTTTTTTTCAATCATATCATTTTTATTGGAAAGAAGTTTTTACCATTTACAACAAAATGTAAAAAAAACATATAAAACAGTACAATACGATAAAAAAATGGAAAGGGTTCTTTTACATTTAGGCACAGTTTACATGGGAGGCAAAGGGTCGGTAAAAACAGGCAGTTACTCTGAGTTTTTACCACATTCTAACAATCCACCTAAAACCTTCCTCCCACCAGAGGGGGTTGTACACATACTGTGGCTTTGATGCTTTGCTCCATGGCAAATTTAACTCATCATGTTGAATTTGACAGGTGGCCCTGCCTGTATTCAATGGGGCCACACTGCTAGAATTAGCCAAATGTTTGGCTTGCGGTTGCGCTGCAGTATTTAATTACAAAAAACCCCATGGCTGAAAAAAGGCATTCAGGAGGCAGCAGCATTGCTTTCTGAACGCCTGGAAGCTGTTGCTTTACCACCCTCTGAAAAGTGAACCACCGCAGATCACATTTCACAATGACACTAGAGACTGCTGTCCATGTAAATGATGCCTACACTGGCTCCCAGTCACCCAGCGAATTAAATTCAAAATACTAACCACAACATACAAAACCATTCACCCGAGCTACATCACCAAGTCTCCAAATATTACCCAAAAACGGTCCTCTCCGCTCTTCTCAAGACCTCCTACTCTCAAGCGCTCTTGTCTCCTCCTCCCATGCTAATCTCCAGGATTTCTCCAGAGCCTTTCCCGTCCTCTGGAACTCGCTACCTCAACCTGTCCTGCTAACACCTACTTTTGCTACCTTCAGGCGATCCCTGAAAACTCATCTCTTCAGGGAAGCCTATCACGTCTCCAACTAATCTTTTACCACTTCCATCAGCTCATTTCCCACAGTTACAAACTTTTTTACCACCTGCCCCACCTTATTAGATCGTAAGCTCTTCTAAAAAGGGGCCCTCTTAATCCTCTTGTATTTCATTTTATTATAACTGTATTTTCTCCCTTTTATATTGTAAAGCGCTGAGTAAACTGTTGGCGCTATATAAATCCTGTATAATAATAATAATGCCTAATGTCGCGTACACACGACCATTTTTCATGACGTGAAAAATTAAATTTTTTAAAATAGTCATAGTTTTTAACTAGCATTCGTAATGGAGATAGCACATTTGTCACACTGTAACGGACTGAAAAGCACAAGGACTGAAAAGCACGAAGATTGAAAAGCTCGAATCGTCTCTCTGGGATGGGCTGGGATGGGATCAAGGGGAAGTATGGAGCTGGGATAGGATCATGGGATGGATGGAGCTGGGATGGGATCAGGGGGATATATGGCACCAGGATGGAATTAGGGGGAAGGATGGAGCCTAGATGAAATCAACGGATGGATGGAGTTGGGATAGGATTGGAGGATGGCTAGAGCCGGCATGGGATCAGGGGATGGATGGAGCCGGGAAGGTATCAAGGGGAATGATGGAGTTGGGATGGGATTGGGGGATGGATGGAGCTGGGATGTGATCAGTGGGTTAGATGGCAACGGGTAGGGATCAAGCGAAAGGATAGAGCCAGAATGGGATTGATGGATGGACAGAACCGGGATGGGATTGAGGATAGATGGAACCAGGTTTGGATCAAGGGGAAGGAGCTGGGATGAGATGGATGGAGCTGGGATGGGATTGGGAGGATAGATGGTGCCGGGATGGGATCAGGGGTAAGGAAGGAGCTGGGATGGATCAGCAGATGGATAGAGCTGGGGTGGGATTGGTGGAAGGATGGAGTCAGGATGGGATCAGGGGGATGGATGGCACCAGGATGGGTTCAGGGGGAAGAATGGAGCTGGGATTGGATCAGGGGGATGGATGAAGCTGGGATGGGATCATGGAGAATATGGAGCTGAGGTGGGATTAGGGGATGGATAGAACTTGGATCGGGGTGTTGAATGTAGCCGGAATGGGATCAGGGGAATGTATGGAACCAGGATGGGATTGGAAGAATCGATGGAGCCGCCCCCTGCACTCTGTACATTACATACTCCTGCCCCCTGCACTCTGTACATTACATACTCCTGGACCATGCTCTCTATGTGTGTCATGTACTCCTAAACTCAGCACTGAGTGCATTACATACTTCATATTTTTGAACACATTGCATTACACACAATTACCCCTGCACTCTGTGTTATGTATCCTAAACCCTGTGCTCTGCTTTACACAATCCTGCACTATATAACTTATACTGTATGCTTTTCACCAAAGTCTTCATTGTCCCAACATTTGCTGGTTGCTATGCAGTCCCTGACTATTGTAATGAAGTTCTTCTTTAAAGTAGGCTAAGACAAAGCATTTTATAGGTACAAGACTGGGTTTTGTTTAACCACATCTCTTAGGTTAATCGCTTGGCCACGCCCACATTTTACCTCTACGCATACCACAGTTCTTTTCCCTTCCCCAGTGTCCCTCGTTCTGAAGTTCAAATGTTGGGAGGTATGTGTATGGCTGAATTTGCATTGCACAGACATCACATGTGAGCTGCACAGCAATACAGTGCGAACCAAATGCAATGTTTGGCATCACACTAGTGTGAACCGTCCCTTAAACTGATATCCATGTGTAGCGCCCCCTTACTTTCAGCGCGGGCACTATGCTAAAGTTAGTGGGTGAATGGGAGAGTTACTTTGCTCCCATTCCTTATTTGTTAAATTGCAGGCTGCTGCTATTTCAGAACTGTCCTGTAGCCCGGTCTGTGGCCCTGAGGTGTGATTACACCCCTGGGCGGCAGTTGGCACTAGAGGAGCCACCTTTCCCCAGCAGCCAATTAGAGGAGTTTTTCCCTTGCTGGGCATGCTGGGGAGGGATATATCTGAGGCAGCTGCCGTGTGTTCTGGGTCGATTGGGCAGCCGGTGGTCGGTTCCTCTTATCTGCGCGGGCTCCACGTTCCAGGTGTGCCATCCACCTTCAGGGTGCGCGCATCCACGGACCCCATTCGCATGGCCCACCTGCCCAGAACCTGTTCCATGAAGACCCATCCAGATGTCGATAGGGGCCCCAGTGCTGCCATGTGACCGCTATAAGAGCCAATCACAGAAATTACATGATAGGGGACCCCACCTCTGCCTCCCAGCATTAAGACCCACTTAAAGGGCTGCCGGTAAGGAGTATGAATACAGAGTTGTGTTTATTTTCAGTCTTTTATATCTGCCTGGAATTCAGCTTTATAGATATCTAGCTGAAACATCTTTGCACATGAGCCTCAAACATCTGTTTTCCAAGTCAGCTCAGTTATTTACGAGTCCATTTACAAAGCTTTCTCACTCATCTGTTACCGGACTGGTAAATACTTCTATCTTGTCCATTTCTTCGGATCAATTAAAACTACATTTAAGAAGCATATGGCTTCTTCAGGTCACAGTGTGGGAAGTGAATGGGCAGCAACGGTCAGTATAGCCTAAGGAGAAAAACAACAATAGTGACAGGCACAGTAGGAAAGTTGTATATTGATGCTGTTCATGAGTTGCAAATACCTTTGTAACAAATACAATGCAGTGTCTAAAAACTACAGATGGGCAAGTCCACATACAGTTTTATAGTGTGAGTGAATACTCACCTAAAATAGATGAAGCTTGTTTACTATATATAGTTAAAGGACCTGTAACCAAAAAGCAAAAGTTACTTTTGTTTTAAAAATAGCCAATTTAATTCACAAACATAAATTAAACACTCACCTTATCTGTTAAGATATGTAGCATTGTGTAGATTTATAGTGATTGTAAAGCTTTAATTTTTTCATTGATACACCCCCTCTGTGCAGTGGTTTTGCACAGAGCATCCTGGATCCTCCTCTTCTCAGGTCCCATGCCAGCGCTCCTGGCTCCTCTCTCCTTTCAGGTGCTCCCACAGCAAGCTATGGGGGCACCAGAGCTGAGCTGCTGCTCTGTGTGTCTATTCACACACAGAGCTGTGGCTTGGCCCCACCTCCTCCATCTCCTGATTGGCTCACTGGCTGTGACTGACAACACCGTTAGCCAATGGCTCCTGGTGCTGCCAATAGCCAATCAGGAGTGCAAGTCCTCAGAGAGGCAAGGCTCTTGATCGAGAGGGGGCTCAGCTAAGTATTAGGGGGGCTGGGGAGGCTGCTACACACAGAAAGTTTTTTACCTTCATGTACATGTTTTTACAACTACAATTAGCTTTGGGAGCCAGTGGCCTCCCATTGCTTTCCATGGGGATGTCTCTCGCAGCTAATCACGGGAATCCTCTCTGGGCCTCTCACATCTAATCGGAGTGCGGGTGCTTTTGCAGGTGTGAATGTACTCTCATGCCCTGTACACACGACCGTTTTTTCAGATGGAGTTCCGACGGAATTCTGCTCAAGCTGTCTTGCATACACACGGTCACACTAAATTACGACCATCAACAGTGACGTACAACACTACGAGGACCAGAGAAAAATTAAGTTCAATACTTCCGAGCATGCGTTGACTTGATTCGGACCATGCGTGATTTTTAGTCTGTCGGAATTCCATCCAGACAAACGAAAATTCATAAAAATTGAAAACATGTTCTCTATCTAATTCAGTCAGAATTTCCGACGGAAAAAGTATGATGGGGCATACATATGGACAGAATATGTGATGAAAAGCTTCCGTCTGACTTTTTCCGTCGGAAATTCCGCTTGTGTGTACAAGGCATCAGGCCTCTTGCACACTGCAACTTGAAAAGGCTTAAATGCACAAATGCGCACAATTCCACATTCACATATTGTGCAGAAAGAAAACACGAGAATACGTTAATAATAACGTGTGTGAGTGTGCGTGTATCGCTCACCCCCGAAGGAGCCACTGGTTAAAAAGGGATGGCATGTTACCTCATAAGTAGCAATGAAGGAATGTCTGAAAATAGGATGTCTCTTTTATAAGTGCTCTTTATTACCCAGCGGGGTAAAAACAATCAACAGGTGAGGGAAGAATAGAAGAAGGGTTTTGAAGAAGAGAGCAGACTCAGGCCTTGGATACTTGAAGCAGTCCTGCTTCCGACAATAAACAATTTTTCTGCGCCACTCCAGCTTGCGTAGGTATAGTGTACCTGGACAGTCCCTCTCACAGATCTGGCAGCCAGAGTATCACTCAAATTTAAGAAGGGTGTCTCTGCCACAGACTCTTCTTAATGACCGTCAGACAAGCGCCTCTGCCACAGGCCTTGTCTGAGTGTAACTACGGAGGAACTCCTACCGATTAAAGTTTCCCTGTACCCTTTTCTTCAATGTTGCCAGGGTACTGACTGAGAGAGGAATCAATCCCTCAGTGTCCAGTACCTCGATCCCCGATGGTTCGCTCCAGTGCTGTTGGACCACCAGCCTCTCTTTGGTGCTCCTCAACTGGACTCCCCACCGAACAGCTAAACTTGCTTGGGATCTTTGGAGATCCAGTCGATCACTAGATCCCCATTCCACTCAGAGTTGTTCCCGGACCATCTGGGCTCCGGAACCAGGAATCTTGCGTAGCACCCATGCCCCGGCCAGGTAGGCCATAACGCACGGGGTGCGGTGATGTGGTCACCCTGAAGGTGGGTGCCACACTCCGTGAGGTAAAACAGAAGACGACCTCACAAAATGGCGTCTGCCTCATAAGTACCCTCTCCCAGCATGCCCAGTGAGGCCCAAGCCTCCCGATTGGCTGCTGGAAAAAAGCACCCGAACCTCAGCTTCCACTGCTGCCACCTGCTATCCCGGGGTGGAACTACACCCCAGGCACAGCAGAATGAGCCCACAGCACAGCCAGCCGAGTGTACAGACACTCCATTCAAAAGAACCGCCATTCTTTTGAATGGAACAAACGTGTTGACGCCATCGACTATGACGAGCATGCGCTCGTCACATTTGATCCCGCCCCCATATCTTGCTGCACTCTACATGTGCCTAGGAAGCTACCGTGGATGTGTCAAAGTCATTTTGAGCATGCACGGGTTTCCACGGCGACAGGTAAGTATACACACTCTCGGGTTTCTCGGCAGTGTTTTCCTGTTTTCCTCTATTTTTCTCGTCTAGATTCTGGGTAGTTTTCTTGGTGAGAAACCTGAAAGCCTCATTCACATGCTCGGTTTACTCGCTGGTTATTGCCGAGAAAACCGAGCGTGTGTACGAGGCTTTAGCCTTCACTTCCGGTGTTGTAGACACAACAGGAAGTCAGAAGAAATCTTTTCCCTGCAACCACGTGCTGGCCTGGCTACATCATGCATTTACAGTGTTTCTGTTAATGGGAAAACGGCAAGGTCTAACAGCCCATATGGCTGTTGAGTGCTGGGGTAGTTCGTTGAACTTCCTGTCTCAAGTGTTACTGCTTGCTCATATCAGAGGTACAGGCAAACAGATACACAGATGCAGATACACAGATACACAGACAGTTTGCAGGACTGTGGTATTACACCCACAATCTGCCGATTGCGGGTGCAATGCTTAACAGGTCCCTAACAAAAAATGTTTTTTTTTTTTGTTTGTTTTTTGTGAACTTATTCTTTAAAGTGGCACTTTAGTCAGAAAATTAAGTCCTGCTAGATCACTTCAGGCAGTCCCCATAAAAAATAATGGCAATATGGTTTAAAATCCAGTAATACACTGTCTCACCCTGCTCTGCATATCCACAGTTGCTCTATCTGACAGCCTAAGGATTCACTACTGTTCAGGAACTCCGGGCTTCAGCAAAATGGCTGTCTCCTGGAAGAAGAAACAGGAGCAATGCTGGAGGCAATTTGCAGCACACACTAATTTTGGTAGCACAAATATTAATGTAGAATGTTTGTTCCTTGCTAAAGAACATTATTCTTATCAAGTTGATATGGGTAAAGTTCCACTTTAAGGGTGCCGTTTCAGGGTTAGTTAAATAATTTACATTAAATAGACACTGTTACCCTGCCCCTGCTGTACAAAGGGTACCTCTTGACCCATTTATGCTAACCTTGCTTGCAATCTCTTACCGCTGTTTCCTCCTCCACAACCTGGGAGAATACCCAGCACTTCTTTGGGAGAACATGTGACACGCTGCCCTGTGGCAGTGCCTGAGCCTAGCAGCCACTTGCTGGGGTCTGAGGACTGCTGAATGACAAAGGAAGTGATGTCACCATTCCCACGGGTCACCTTCATGACTGATTTCACTGCTGACTGTGGAGGAAGAAGTGGCGAGGGAGTGCAGGGAAGGGAATATAAAAAAAGTTGGGGATGCCATTTCCAGAGGCAGTATTGCTGTGCCCTGCATGGGCAGGATGACAGCATCTCTATAAATGTTGGTGGGGGGAGTTAAAATTCATTTTTTTTCCTTTAGCTTCATTTTTAGGGTGAGAATATGTGCTAGAATATTTATTGAGGAGGGAGGATGTTTGTATATTTTTTTTCTTTTATACATTTGTTTTCAGTGCCAAAAGCCTGGCACCAAAAAACAAAGTAAATCCTAACGTACCATCCTGGGAGATGTACCGGCTCAGCCAACTGGTGGAAGTGACTGGGTCAGACCTAGAACATGCTGGAAGGGTTATATCTCACAGCTGGCCTGGGAACATGCTGGAATCCCCCAACAAGAGCTGCATCTGTGGTTAGGCAAAAAAAAAGTCTGAAATGACCTGACAGACTTCTTCCCCAGCAACCCCTTAAGTATTAAGAGTCTGAACACAGAACATGAATATTTTACTTCTGTGCTTATGTCCTAATCGTAGTGATGTGTAATAGCATGTACAACATTACAGTACTGAAGATCCAAACAAATACATTTCAGAATTACATACTCAAATAAAAGAGAGAAACTCAGGTATAGGTTGATGTAGCTCATGGCCAAATACCACCTGACCACTAGAATTTGACATTTTCAATCTACTTCTTGTAGAAA
Organism: Rana kukunoris; assembly: GCA_029574335.1. Lineage (NCBI taxonomy): Eukaryota > Metazoa > Chordata > Amphibia > Anura > Ranidae > Rana > Rana kukunoris. Next base: position 67,537,674 of record CM056057.1, read on the forward strand.
ATTGTTTTATTTACCAATTTAACAGAAGCTGTGCTACATTTACTGATATAAATTCATCCATTAAATTAGGTTTAAAGATCCAATATCCACAAGTGGCGCTCAGACTTTCCCATTGTCGTTGGAGGGCTACATCCATAAATGAATAAATCAAAAGGAAACTACTGTAGATAGGTCTTTAAATTTCCCTCTAATGAGCACAAACACATCTGATATTTATAAAAAGTAAAAAAGATACCTTTATTCTAATAATTTAAAAACAGCATCTGTTAGTTAGGAACATATTACTTTATAACTAGGTATAACTAAGTAAGTACAATCTACCATCTCGTTAGAGAGACAGAAACTTTGAAGAATGGATATCCTATCAGTTCTCAGATCTCTCATACGGACAAATTTGTTCACTACAATCAAAAAACACAAAAACGTTGAAGAAAGTATACATAAGTAAACACTGAAGATATATATATATATATAATTTGCTTACAAACAGTCAACTTATGTAGTTATTAGTTATTGTTTGTAATTCGTCCACATGAGAGATGTATGGTCCTGATGAAGCAGCCTCTGTCCGTGAAACACATTAACCTACATCATACCAACCGAGAGGATCTCCATGCTTTAAAGTTTCTGCCTCTCTAACAAGAGCCAATTGGTAGATCGTACCTAGTAAAAAGGTAATATGTTCCTAACTAACAGGTTCTGTTTTTAAATTATTGGAATAAAGATATTTTTTTTACTTTTTATAAACATTGGCTGTGTTTGTGCTCATTTCAGGGCAATATAAAGCCCTATCTATAGAAGTTTCCTTTTTAAATTACGTTTATTCCCTTTTATACGTTTCTATAGCGTCACCCACTGAATGGAATAGCCCTGCTCACTTTCCTGCTGAGGAGATGACTTTACTGCTAAATTTGACTAATAAATATACTGTATTCCTATATCCATAATTCTCATTACTTGGTCTATGCCTTCTTCTTTTATAAATTTATTTCTGTTGTTTCTCAATTCTAATTGAACATGTCTTCAGGTAGAACATAGTGAAATTACTACAGGGCCGGCATGGATAGGACCTGGAAGCATCAGATTTCATACGATACGATATTTTCATACGAATTAATAAAAAAAATCTTATTGGCCAACACTCTTTAGCTCCTATAGCCCCATTGTCAAAACCTAACCTTCGTTAGGTTTTTCCTGACGTTCAAAAACCTGTTGTTTTTCATAACGTGATTCCTCTCCAGCCTGACTTGTATACACACATTCATGCAAAAAAACGTCCGACCAAAACGCGGTGACATAAAACACGCATGACGGGACTATAAAGGGGAAGTTCCTTTCAAATGGCGCTACCCTTTGGACTGCTTTTGGGCTGCATACTTGATTCTGAGCATGCACGTTTTTTTTTCCCCTCAGAAAAGCATATACACAAACGTTTTTCATGACGAGAAAAAAACTGACAGGAAACACGACGAGAAAACAGAGAGCTGGTTTCAATTTTTTTGCGGGCAGTTTGTTTGTTGAGAAAACTGCTAGGGAGCATATACACGACCGGTTTTCTCGACCAATATAAAAAATGGCAGTTTTCTCGTCGTGAAAATCGGTCGTGTGTACAAGGCATTAGAAATTCTATACATTTTTCAAAGTTTCTCCCCTTTTCTCCAGGGGAAGCATACTCTTCTTCAGCATGCCATCACCTCTACTCATAGGAGGTGTATTATGGGATCCTCAGATAAGTTGTATCCATTTCTTATAAGTTGTATCCATTGCACCCACAGTTCATGTAGGGTACTGTAGTGAATAGCTGGATGGCGCCACCATGCACTCATAGGAAAATAAGTATCTTCGCCAGCACACCCTGATATGGGGATAATCTTGTCCTTTATTCACCTAAAATAACAGGCATCACACACAGGCCAACGTTTTGGGTTTTCACAGGATCCCTTTTTCACTCTGCTTTAAAAAAAATGGTTCCTACAAGGTCACAGAACGTCCACCAGTGATGCCTGTAATGCCCTGCACACACGATCTGACTTTTTCCATCCTGATTTCTTATCCCAACAGTACTTTACAAGACACCTGGGGTAAATTAAATAATGGAGGCTGCCATGAATGCTAGAGGCCTGGCTTTCTTTGGTCTCTATACTTTGTGAAACCACTTGCCTTGGATGAACAAGCACATTACAAAGTCAGAGTGTATGATTTGTTAAAGGAGCAGAGGTTGTTTGCCAGGCAAATTGAAGGCTTATTTTCCAAAGGAAATAGTAATAATAATAATAATAATAATAAAAAAAAGGATATTTCCTTTTCCATGATAGGATGATGAAAGTGAACACAGCTTGTATACTTCAGAAAATTATCGCCACTGTGTCAGACATCCGGATCTGCATACTTGCTCCTGTTCAGTGCCTCAGATTTTTTTTTTTTAAGACATTCGATTTATAAAAAAAATAATAACCGCAGCCTTCTATATTCTCTCACTTCTATGGTGCCAATCCCTTTTCCTAATATACAGATGACCAACAGAGGGAGCATTTACAAATCTATACTGTATATCTCATAGACTATATATAAAGAGCAGTATAGAAGGAACCTGTTGCCCTGGATACACACCATGAGAAAATATGGTGGAAACAACTGGCATATATAAAAATGAAAGTGGAACAAAACTGTATCTGAGCACCACAAACTGAAAAACACCATTTTGTTTCTTTTTTATATTCACAGCTTCCATGCTTTCTTTTGTTGAGAAATACATTTGAAAATAACACCCCATTTCTAACAGAGGTCATCTTGGTAGGTGATTCATGTTACATTTACTTCCTGGAATCCTTCTACCCTTAGCTCAGACATGTAGGCAGGAGGCTATATATACTATATACATCCTTATGTATTTACTAATTCTAGTAGCATAAGTCTTAAAAATGATTAAAGTGGATGTAAACTCTCCATACACCCAGTGAAGTGAACAGTCTCAGATGATAAACAGGGGTGAAAAAAATCTCCCTACATAGGTTTTATATCCATATCTGTTGTCTTTACATTTATATACTCTTTTGAAAGTTCAGGCCTTGTTAGAAAATGTTCTCTTCCTGTTTAATACCGTGTCTGATGTCTGAGCATACAACCAAGATAGCTAAAATTGCTGATTGGAGGAAAGGCACACCCCCCCTCCTATCGTAGGCAGAGACTCTCAGAGATGTTTTGTAACAGGGCCAACTGCCTGCTGATCTATTTATAGCAACCTCCTGGACAGAAATTTCAGGCTGTTTTTATCTGATGTGTCCGAGAATTTGTCAGGAGTTATCTGGCTGATAACAGAGGAACGGGCCAGGAGAGAGCTATGGGACTTAGCTATTTGAAGAGAGATAACAAAACACTGCAGATATATGTGCCCAGCTCAAATTTTGTGAATTGGGTTTACATCAACTTTAATGTTGATCGAGAGATCTTAGTTTTGCTTTAAAGACAAACTCAATGATTAGAATGTTTTTTTATTATTATTTAAAGCACCGGTCTCCTGTAAGATGGTGTTTGTGCCCTTTACTCTAAAGGAGTGTCATAGTTACAAAGTTACATAGTTAGTCAGGTTGAAAACAGACACAGGTCCATCCAGTTCAACCATAAAAAAAAAAAAATTCAGTCCCATATACCCACAGTTGATCTAGAGGAAGGCAAAAAAACTCCAGCAGAGCATGATCCAGTTTGCTACAGCAGGGGAAAAAATTCCTTCCTGATCCCCCGAGAGTCAATCAGATTTTCCCCGGATCAAATTTACCTATAAATGTCAGTACTCAGTTATATTATGAACATTTTGGGAAAGAATCCAGGCCTTTGTTTAAGCAATCTACTGAGCTGGCCAGAATCACCTCTGGAGGGAGTCTGTTCCACATTTTCACAGCTCTTACTGTGAAGAAACCTTTCCGTATTTTGAGATGAAATCTCTTTTCCTCTAGACATAAAGAGAGTGTCCTTTGTGTTGACCGTAAAGTGAATGACTCAACACCAAGTTCACTATATGGACCCCTTATACATTTGTACATGTTTATCATATCCCCCCTTAATCTCCTCTTCTCAAGAGTGAATAAATTCTGTTCCTCTAATCTTACCTCATAGCTGAGCTCCTCCAGGCCTCTTATCAGGTTGGTTGTCCTTCTCTGCACTTTCTCCAGTTCCCAGATATCCTTTTTGAGAACTGGTGCCCAAAACTGGACTGCATATTCCAGATGAGGTCTTACTAATGATTTGTACAGGGGCAAAATTATATCTCTCTCTCTGGAGTCCGTTACTCTCTTAATGCAAGAAAGGACTTTGCTTGCTTTGGAAACTGCAGCTTGGCATTGCATGCCATTATTGAGCTTATGATCTACCGAAAACCCCCAGATCCTTCTCCACTACGGATCCCCCCAGTTGTACTCCCCCTAGTATGTATGCAATTTTATTAGTCCCCAAGTGAATAACTTTACATTTATCAACATTAAACCTCATCTGCCCATTAGACTGTGCATCAGTGGCATCTTAAGAGTATTATAGGCCCCCGGGCAATACAGTGCACTGGGGCCCTGTCTACACAATCACACACAAGAATTTTTTACTAACAAAAAACATTACATTTACTGGCAGAACCACATTTTTTACTGGCACTGCAAAAAAGTACTTAAAATTAAAATTTTCAATGCCAAACAGTGCAAATGTCAGTATTTAAACTATAAACATATAGCTAGTGCTATTAGCAATGTGTTTAAATTAAAAAAAAGTAAAACAACATATTTCTTCACAATTTTTTACTGGGATCACTGGGCATGTGGGGCCCCCCAGGCAAGTGGGGCCCCCGGGTAACAGCCCAGCGTGCCCAATGGAAAAGATGGCCCTGCTGTGCATTGAGGTCGGATTGTAAATTGGAGACATCCTGCAAGGACATTATTCCACTGCATAGCTTGGTGTTATCTACAAAGACAGAAATTTTACTTTTGATCCCAGACCCAATATAATTTATAAAGATGTTAAAAAGTAAGGGTCCCAACACCGAACCTTGTGGTACACCACTGATATCCTTAGACCTCTGAATTCCTTGAAAAGCTCCCGTGGCACCTAGTCTTTCCACCTATGATTGTAGTAAAGCTTGACACATGACTATTCTCAGACTTTCTACCCCATCCCTTGCTTGCCCATGATCTAATCAGAACTTCCTTGATGAATCAGAACTTTGCAGAGGAGGAGTACTGAGAAAAGCCACCTCTATTGACTTTAGATATTGGTTAGCTACACCCGGAACTGCCCCACTGGCATCTGTCCTGTCTCTCTAGAACTAAAACTGACCCCGATAATTTTTCTTCTGCCTCTGTAGAACTCTGAGCACACACGACCGTTTGTCCTGTCATGCAAAAAAACAATGTTATTCTCTACGTGATTCGTCGTGATTCCTCTCAAGCCTGCCTTGCATACACACCTTCGTGAAAAAACCTCTTAAACAAACCACGGTGACGTACGACGGCACTATAAAGCGGAAGTTCCATTCGAATGGCGCCACCCTTTGGGGCACTTTTGCTACTTTTTTTTTCTCGGAAAAGCATACACACAAGTGGTTTTCACGGCGAGAAAAAGAACGGAGGGAAAAACTACGAGAACAAATAGAGCATGTTCTAATTTTTTTGCGGGCAATCGAGAAAACTGCTATGGAGCATACACACGACCGGTTTTCACGACCAATCTAAAAAATGGCAGTTTTCTCGTCATGAAAAATGGTTGCGTGTACGCGGCATTACAATCCTTCTGTCTAAGTACAAATAGGCTTTACACACTTCTCTTTGACTTTCAGCATAAAAACCTTAAACCTTTTATACTGACATACACCTCTATCTTCATGCCTATACTCTTACTTACAATAAGAACCCAACGGTTGGACTGAAAGCCAGTATATATCTTGTGCGTACAATGTAAGAACAGTATCTCTATACGATGATCATAGCTTCTTTAGTTATAGCTGTTACTGTTTATAGACATGAGTTGAGTGGTTCCCCAGCAAAGCTGGATTGTGTTTCTCAGGTAATGAGTATTTGACCAACACTAGATCAAGCTTCAGGGACACCCTTTTGGCAGATCATATGACTAAATCTAATTTTGTTGGGTAGTTTTGTCATTTCTATTTCTTATCTTGCCTTCCGCACACCCCTGCTACATTTCACTGCAAGTATCCCACATCAGCGATCGAGTTACCCAACCTTCACAATGTACTTTCATCTATTATTCAGCATGTTATCGTATATTTTAGTGTACAGTCACCAGAAAATAACACCAAACGGGTACTTTGCTCTCATGATCGTATGATTTTATTGCTTTGTCACAATACAGGTTGTCTTTCCTTAAAATGTATTATGCAAGGTGCAGCGTGTGTATTTTTCAAATATATAGATATACACTATATAGTTAAATCTTTACTATTTGCAGATTACAAGTACAACTTTATTGATTAAATCATAATGCAAAGTTCTTTGTAGGCTCTTATTACACAGAACACCTAGGGCTGTACACATGGGCCAAATATCAGGTAGCATCGGCCGGTTCAATAGAAACCAGACTACATTCGGCCTGTGAGTACGGCAGCCGGTCCAACAAAAGGGGCATGACCAAAAAAGGTCTGGTGAGCTGCACCCTATCAGTGCTCAGTGTGTTTTGTTGGGGGGGGGGGGGACGTTCCTCAGTCAGAGCACAATAGCTCAGTGGGGGGAGATCATTATACTAACATCAAATTGTTAGTACATCGGCTCCTCTTGCGATCTTCAGCTTTTTTTCCGTTTACCCCGCTGGGGTAAATGAAAAAAAAAACGAATAGTGTGTTCTAGGCTTTAGAATCATGCTAGGAGCACACATATGTTTATGGAGGGGGGAAATTACTGCATGGTTTGGTTTAACCACTTGCTTACTGTGCACATACACCCCCCTCCTGCCCAGGTGAAATTTCAGCGTCGCTTTAACTGACAATTGCGCGGTCGTGTGAAGTGGCTCCCAAACAAAATTCACTCACTCAGTCCTTTTTTCCCCACAAGTAGAGCTTTCTTTTGGTGGTATTTGATCACCTGTGCGGTTTTTATTTTTTGCGCTATAAACAAAAAAGAGCGACAATTTTGAAGAAAAATACAATATTTTTTACTTGTTGCTATAATAAATATCCCAATTTACAAAAAAAAAACAAATTTTTTTCTCAGAATAGGGCTATACGTATTCTTCTACATATTTTTGGTAAAAAAAAAAAAAAAACGCAATAAGCGACTGGTTTGCGCAAAAGTTATAGCGCTTACAAAATAGGAGAGAGAATTATTATTATTTTTTTTTTCTTTTACTAGAAATGGCGGCGATCTGCGATTTTTATTGGTACTGCGATGTTATGGCGGACACATCGGACACTTTTGACACATTTTTGGCGCCATTCACATTTATATGAGATCATCTCTCATTGGCCGCACAGATCGCATCGCAAACGGCCACTCTGACTAGCCGTTCGCCGCGATCTGTGATTGGCCGTGTCCAAGGGACACGGACAACACAGGGCTTCCCCGCAGCGTGCTCTACAGCGCGCGCTGGGAACGCCCAAAGGGGCGGCCGTCAAAAGACGGCATGTTGGATATTCAGACCCGCGCTGTTGCCATCATTCGACGATAGCGCGGGTCTGAAGTAGTTAAAATAACTACCTTTACAACAATATGTATTTTTACTAAACTCAGACGTTATAAAGCCCTATTGTTTTAGGGGAAGCCCTTTGAGCTCAACCCTAGTCCCTAGTTCTTTATATGTCTTGAATACTCTATTCTACATTCAATACTCTTGAGCGTCTTCCAGTGGTTTTGCCCCTCCTAATGACACAGGATTGGCATTAGGGGAAATTATGGGAAATCTCTCCAACGTAAATAGATTAAGCAACATAAACAATTTTTAAGTACAGAATGGAAAGTGGTCAGAACCTAAGTATGGCTTATATTGCTCTCTGTACCTTCCTGTAAACCTGCAGTCCTAATTTCTTCTGTAAATCATAAGTGACACTGTACTGCTAGGGTGACAGTTAGTGTTGCTCACGAATATTCGCATTGCGAATATTCGCTACGAATATTGCATATTCGAGTATTCGCGAATAACTCGAATATTGCGGCGAATATTCGCTATGGCGAATATTCGTATTTTTTCAAATTTATTTTTAAAACAGATCACATCCTAGTGATCTCCATCGACGTCTAAAAGCATTGCTGGTATGATTAGAGAGAGACCCTGGGCCGAGTAGCTGATGCGACTCTTTTATGTTGCCGAAAATTCGCATTGCGAATTTTCGGCAACATAAAAGAATCGCATCAGCTACTCGGCCCTTCTTTTGCATCAGAGCCAATCAGAATAACTCCAATATTCTGCAAAAGGAATATTGCGCGATATTCCTTTTGCCGAATATTCAAGTTATTCTGATTGGCTCTGATGCAAAAGAAGGGCGGAGAAGAAAATCGCGCAATATTCCCTTTGCCGAATATTCAAGTTATTCTGATTGGCTCTGATGCTGCATCAGAGCCAATCAGAATAACTCGAATATTCGGCAAAAGGAATATTGCGCGATTTTCTTCTCCGCCCTTCTTTTGCATCAGAGCCAATCAGAATAACTTGAATATTCGGCAAAAGGAATATCGCGCAATATTCCTTTTGCAGAATATTGGAGTTATTCTGATTGGCTCTGATGCAAAAGAAGGGCGGAGAAGATAATCGTGCAATAGGAATATTGCGCGATTATCTTCTCCGCCCTTCTTTTGCCCCCTTATTCTCCTTTCTTTTAAGTAGAGTTAGTGTAGCGTTAGTGTTTAGTGCATATTAGTTTAGTAATACAGGAAATGATCTCCGTTTATGAGAATTTCGCAATCATTTTCGCATTAGCGAAATTTCGCAAATTTTTTTTGGATAAAATATCACGAATATTCGATATTAGCGAATATTCGCGAATATTCTTCTATATATTCGCGCAATATCGCGAAATCGAATATGGCGTATTCCGCTCAACACTAGTGACAGTATGTAGAAAAATTATATAATTTTTTTTATTTTAACTCACTGTCAGGAGTCAGGCCTCGTACACACGACCGGTTTCCTCGGCAGAATCCATCAAGAAACTCGGTGGGAGAGGTTTTTGCTGAGGAAACCGGTCGTGTGTAAGTTTTTCATAGAGGAAACTGTCGAGGAACTAGACGAGCAAAAAAGAGAGCAAGTTCTCTTTTTCCTTGACGGGAGTCTAAATTGGCTCGTCGTGTTCCTCGTCGGGCTGCTTTTCGACGAGAAACTCGAGCGTGTGTATGCTAAGAAACCTGTGCACCTTCGGTAAAAGTAGCGTTTGTAATGGAAATAGCACATTTGTCACGCTGTAACAGACTGAAAAGTGCAAATGTCTCTTACCAAACTTTTTCCTAACACGCAGTAACATGAGATTGGCAAAAGCAGCCCCTGCTGTTGTACGTGTTGAAGTCACCGAGTTTGAGAACGAGGAGATTTTGTCTTGACAGTGTGTACGCAAAGCAAGCTTCTTGAGTTCCTTGACAAGCCTAACAAGGAACTCAATGAGGAAAACAAGTTCCTCGGTCGTGTGTACGAGGCCTCAGTGTCCCTAATAACCTCTACGCTGATTATAGTGTACATGATTACTGTCACACTGGTTACAGTCCCTTATCACTGGCCCACCAGTTATGGTGTCCGTGATCACCGCCACACCAGTTACAGTGTCCATGATCACCGCCATGCCAGTTACAGTGTCCATCATCACTGCCACGCCAGTTATAGTGTCTGTGATTACCGCCATACCAGTTACAGTGTCCGCGAATACCGCCATGCTGGTTATGGTGTCCATGTTTATTGCCACACCAGTCCCAGTGTCCCTAATCACCGCCACACCAGTTAGAGTGTCCGTGATCACTGCCACGCTGGTTATGGTGTCCATGTTCATTGTCACACCAGTTCCAGTGTCCCTGATCACCGCCACACCAGTTACAGTGTCCGTGATAACTGTCACACCAGTTACAGTGTCCATGATCCCCGCCACGCTAGTTACGGTGTCCATGTTCATTGCCACACCAGTCCCAGTGTCCCTAATCACCACCACATCACTCATATTGTCCCTAATCAATGCCACCCATTAACAGTATTCCTATTCAATGCTACACTAAACAAAATGTCCATGATCACCGTCACACCACTCATATTGTGCCTATTCACTGCCACACCACTGATATTGTCATTGATCACTGCCACACCAGTTAACCACTTGCCTTCTGAGCTTATTCTGACACTTCTCATATACATGTAAAAATAAGCAGTTTTTGTTATTAGATACTTACTTAGAACCCCCAAACATTATACGTTTTCTGAAAACAAAGGCCCAGGGGAAAAAATGTTGGTTGTTGCAATTTGTTTACATCACATGACATTTGCGCAGAAGTTTTTCAAACGCACATTTAAAAAAAAATTACACTTCAATGAATTTTTCTGCACACAAACACAATAAAATAACCTATTGTTTGTAAAAAATATAAAAGATGATGATATGCAGAGTAAATAGATACCTAACGTATCACACTTTAAAATTGTGCATGCCAGTGGAATGGCGACATACTATGGTACTTAAAAATCTCCATAAGCAATGCTTTAAAAGCCTTTTTACAGGTTACTAGTTTAGAGTTAAGACACTGCTGTTTACATATGTGTGCGGGACCAGCGTTAGCACAGGGGGACAAGGGTGCTTTTATCTATTTTTATTTTATTATTTTGTTTTATATAGATTTTTTCTTTTTACGCTGTACCTTTATTTTTTTTATCATCTTTATTGCATTTAAAAGGTTTGAACAACACCCCTTGTGATAGAAATAAACATGACATGCCCTGGTTATGGACAGATCTGGGGTCTACTAAACCCAGGTCTCTCCACTGCTCTCATCAAACTGAGATTGGTTTAATCAGATGCTTTCACAACCGGTAATGGCTTGTAAACAACAAACAGAAATCAGAAGTGACAAAATGGTTGTCGCTTCCGGTTTCATAGACCATTGAGATGATCGGGGAACTTCCATGTACCAGTAGGTTAGGCTTTTTGGCTTATAGGATGCTATAAGCTATATTAAGCTATATTCCCACTCATACAGAGGCAACCATCACAGCACATGTGGTTTTGACACAATTGGTTGTGTCCACAAGATACATTGTCTTGTATATAAACAGTCCAAACATTAAAACAGTCTCACATGTGTGGTATCTTCATACTAAGAATGAGTAGCAGAATGTGTTTTGGGGTGTAATTATAAGTATGCCCATGCTGTGTGTGAAAAATATCTTATTAAATTTCCAACTTTGTGTAAAAAAAAATATTTTCATAAAAAAAGACAAAAAAACTAACATAAAATTTCATTTTTAAAAGACTCACTATGCCTTTCAGAAAATACCTTGGAGTGTTTGCTTTCCAAAATGGGATCATTTTGTGGGTGTTTCAATTGTCCTGGTGCACCAGGGCCTAAGAATGTGATAAGTAGTTATGAAATTTGGTGCGTTACTTATGGCTGTGGAACACCTGAAGATGCTCTTTGGATTGTGAGCCCCTCTGTGCCTCTAGGCTGTGAAAAAATCTAATGTTGCTTACACACTGTAGGAATTTCCAACAACAAATGTTCAATGTGAGCTTGTTGTCGGAAAATTTGACCGTGTATATGCTCCATCGGACATTTGCTGTCGGAATTTCCGACAACAAATGTTTGAGAACTGGTTCTCAATTTTTTTTACAACAAAAGATATTGTCGGAATTTCCGATCATCTGTAGCCAATTCCGACCCACAAAAATCCTACGCATGGTCTGAATCAATTTGACGCATGCTCGGAATCATTGAACTTAATTTTTCTTAGCTTGTCATAGTGTTGTACGTGACCGCGTTCTTGACGTTCGGAATTTCCGTTCGGAATTTCCGTTCGGAATTTCCGTCAATATTCTTGTGACCGTGTGTATGCAAAACATGTTTGAGCGAACAATCTGTCGGGAAAAAATCCACGGTTTTGATGTCGGAATGTCCGATCGTGTGTACGCGGCATTGCACGTGATATTTCCATACCCAGGAGGCATATCAGAATGTGTTTTGGGGTGTAATTGCCAGTATACCCATGCTGTGTGTGAGAAATAACTTGTTAAAATTGAAAAAAAAAAGGTTTTAATTTCCCCCAAAAAATTGGGCAAAACATTACAGCTTCAAAAAACTCACCATGTCTCAATCCACTCCACACCCCCTTACATGCCACATTTGGCATGTAATTTTTTTTTGGGGGGGAGTGGGGGCTTCAGGAGGAGTGGGACTTCCAGTCCCACTTCCTCCTTCCGCCGAGGGGCTGGTTAGGCGATTAAGCTTAATCGCCAACAACAGCCCCTCCCTGTAGGCGACCGCCTAGGACACTGACAGGTCCTAGACGATCGCCTGTTCAATCATCGGCGGGCCGCGCGCGCATGCGCAGTGGGTGCCCAGCTGTGAAGCCGAAGGCTGTCACGGCTGGGTGCCCACAGTTGGAATGAAGATGCCGGCCGGGGAGGGGGGGAGAGGAGCGGAGCCCCGGCCGGCGCGTCGCTGGAATGTGGAGAAGGTAAGTGAATGTTTATTAAAAGCCAGCAGCTACACTTTTTGTAGCTGCTGACTTTTAATAAACATAACATTTGGCTGGAACACCCCTTTAAAATAATCCAGTATAAAGACACTAAATACTGTACCTGCTCTATTACATTTAGGCTTCATTCACACGGACATATATGTATAGCAGCACTTGCTTTTCGGTGCATACAGAGTTTAGACACATATAATTTTCCTAATGACTTTATATGTATAGGTGTTTGCACACATGTACAGTACATGTCTAAAATATGCAGATATATACAGTATATCCCTGAGCGTAGCAGTGTTTTACTTTTTTCGTACACCACTAAACGCATTGCACATTTTTGTTTGTAGATGCAGTTGTGTGTATTGATTCCTATAATGATGAATTTAGATAAAACAATTAACTGTACACCTCTAAACATAGGGCCAGATTCAGATACACTTAATTTTGCGCTGCGTAATTGAAATACTCTACGCTGCCGTATTTTACCAGGCTCTAAATGGAATTCTGTAGATTTTTGCCCGTACGCTACGGCGGCGTAGTCTATTTCTCGCCGCGTAATCGAAATACGCGATTAGGGGGCGTGAAGCATTTAAATTAGGCGCGTCCCCGCGGCGATCGAACTGCGCATGCTCCGTTCAGAAATTTCCCGCTGTGCATTGCGCGAAATCACGTCGTTACGTCATTCGTTGTTTGAGTAGCGTCATTTACGAACATTCCTATTCCCGGACGACTTACGTAAAAAATAATAAAAGACGTCGGAAAATGTAGAAATTCGACGCGGGAACGACGGCCATACTTAACATGGGCTGTCTAATATTAGAGCAGCAAAAAGCTGGTATAGTGTTACGCAAAAAAAAGATGACTAAAGATGCCGTAAGAGATTGCGATTGAAGATCGTAATTTCTGGGATCGCCGGCAAAAGCTCATTTGCATACCCTGACGCGGAAAACGACGGGAAGTCCACCCAGTGGCCGCAATTTTATTGCAGCATAGATCCGAAGGCGTACGAAACGTAATCCAGTCGAATTGAAGCCCGCAGCCATCTATTCATGGTTTGAGATTTCCAACTAGCTAAAAAACGCACGTAATTTGAAATGACTCCAGTCTAACACCAGTTAGACAGGAGTTACGGCTCTCTGAATCTGGCCCATAGTGTTTTAGACACCTGTGTGAATGAGCCCAACTCTATTAATTTAATGGTAAAAAGATTTGTATCGCCATATAAAAACATAATGATCAGTACAATTTCAAAGTAAAAAATACGGTTGTGATATAAGATGCAAATTCTGGTGTATAAATAGCATTTTTAATGCATAGCTGGTTATGGGAATCAGTACAATAGAAGACTGCCTAGTGCCTGCCCAGTACGCCAGGTGGTTAACCTCCAGTAACTACAAAAGACAAGACCAGGCGATGGTAAAGTGTTTGCTCAATATATATTTTCAAGCCTGACTGGGTAAATGGGTGAATGATTAGCCTTTTTTCCTTGTAGACATGTCATGGTAATGTGCTCGGTGACTTGAACATAAATGGTTCAGCTCAATCATCTGGCTCTTACAAGGCTGCACCATTGACTTTGATGGCATACATATACCAAAGGGAACAGACTGACGCAATGCACCAGCACAGAGCCACTCCACATCTTTCACAGCCCTGGACACGACACGGCTCTTCAACTGTTTTCTGCAAGAAAGGATTGCAATGTATTGCTTTGCTTTGCCGTTCTAGGACACAAGTAATCCTTGTCAGAATTGATCTCATGGATAGTTTAGTGTGGGAAAACTCTGTATAGCTTTCTTTGGATAACCTCTAGCTTGTCAGGTGTTATTTGATTTGCATTTTCCCAACAACTAAACTATCAAGAGCAGCACATTAACCTCCCTGGCGGTATGATGATGTCAGATTTTTGGTGCTGAAAGCGGTACAATTATTTTTCATTGAAATTTGTTGTTTTAAATTGTAGGCCTGTAATTCTTAGGAATAAATCACTTAAATCTGTCCAAACAAGAGTCTAGTAGACATCCCGGGTATGATAAAGTTTGAAACACAAAATCAAAAAATTATATTATAATAAATAACTATAAATAATTATAACAAATAATAGTACAAATTATTCAATAATGTAATCAAATCAAAAACACTGAAATTTGCTCAGAATTGTAGAATTGTCACTGTTATTACTTTCAGTGTTTGATGACGAATTTCCCCACAAATCACTATCACTCAATTCTGCAAGTGATTCTAATTTATTATCGCAGTTTTCTAGCTGCTCGAAAACCACTTTTGACGTAAATGAACAGTTTTTGGTTCCTATGGATGTACAATGAAACCTACATCTGTCCTATATGCACGCCACCTTTGGGTTTCCTCCCCTGAACTGTCGAGGGACAAAGGATATGTGTAATTATTTGGTAAAGTACTGCAATCTGTAAGATTACAGTATACTGTATCTATACTGTGTTTTTCATTTTTTGAATTTGCAGTCGAACTCCGCCGTGCGCCGCGCTGCTCTCAGGGAAACGGAGCTCAGCGGCACTCGGCAGTCACCAGTGTGAATCGAGTGAGGAGACACAGCCGAGGAGCTCGCACACACAGTGGGGAGACATCACAGGATCCAGAGCCAAGGTAAGTAACTTCCCCTGTATCCTACAATGCCATCCCGAGTCTGGTCCCGGTGTTACCGCTTTTGTATTAAAATTTACCTCGAGCTAAATTTTGGAATACCGCCAGGGAGGTTAAAAGCGATTTAGTAAAATCTGGCTTATTTACTAACAAAGTAACATAAGCATTAGTGGCAGTGATGCATGCCAGCCTATCAGAAATAAGCTTTCCATGGTAGGAATGGGTAAACTAGAGTAGGCCTTGTCAGATTGGTTGGTGTGATGCTTTGTGCACTGTTGCCTGTTGTTCTGTTACAGCCAAATAATGATATAAAATGGCGTTGAGGCCTCATAACAATACTTGAGACAACGTTGTATTCATTTAAAATTGTTTTTATCTTTTCTAAATTGTTATGAATTATATTCATGATTTTATGGTCGCCATATACCTGGCTTCTTAGACATTTACACGATAATTAAATGATTTTCAAATGTATCATTTTTGTTATTCTTGTTGCCTTTAAAGTCCCAACCCCTTGCTAGGGAGACACCCCCTTTTTTCGTTCTCCAGTGTAAATTTGCTGTCCCCTCAAAATAACTCAACACACAGCCATTAACCACTTCCTTACTGGGCATGTAAACCCCCTTCCTGACCAGGTGAAATTTTAGCTTGCGGCACTGCGTCGCTTTAACTGACAATTGCGCGGTCGTGCGATATGGCTCCCAAACTAAATTGGCGTCCTTTTTTCCCCACAAATAGAGCTTTCTTTTGGTGGTATTTGGTCACCTCTGCGGTTTTTATTTTTTGCGCTATAAACAAAAAAGGACGACAATTTTGAAAAAAAATACAATATTTTTTACTTGTTGCTATAAAAAATAGCCCAATTTAAAAAAAAAATTCAGTTTAGGCCGATACGTATTCTTCTACATATTTTTGGTAAAAAAAAAAAAAAAAATCGCAATAAGCGACTGGTTTGCGCAAAAGTTATAGCGCCTACAAAATAAGGGACAGAATTATTTTTTATTATTTATTTTTTTACTAGTAATGGCGGCGATCTGCGATTTTTATTGCGACTGCGACATCATGGCGGACACATCGGACACTTTTGACACATTTTTGGCACCATTCACATTTATACTGCAATCAGTGCTATAAATATGCACTAATTACTGTATAAATGTGACTGGCAGGGAAGGGGTTAACACTAGGGGGTGAGGAAGGGGTTAATGTGTATCCTGTATTGTGTTCTAACTGTGGGGGGAGGGGTGGGTGACTGGGGGGGTGACCGATCTGTGTCCCTATGTACTAGGAACACAGATCGGTCTGCTCTCTCCCTGACAGGACGCTGTCATTGTGAGAGTCGGCAATGAGAGATGATCTCATATGTTTACATATGAGATCATCTCTCATTCGCTGCACAGATCACATCGCAAACGGCCACTCTGATTGGCCGTTCGCGGCGATCTGTGATTGGCTGTGTCCAAGGGACACGGCCAGTACACAAGTTCCCCGCTGCGCGCTCTGGAGCGCGCGCTGGGAACAAAGAAACACCGCACCCCGGAGATTTAGAACCACCCTGCGGCCGCATATAGTCGTACGGCCGTAGGGAAGTGGTTAAATCGTTGGCAATAAAAGTGAGTACACCCCTAAGTGAAAATTACCAAATTGGGCCCAAAGTGTCAATATTTTGTGTGGCCACCATTATTTTCCAGCACTGCCTAAACCCTTTTGGGCATGGAGTTCACCAGAGCTTAACAGGTTGCCACTGGAGTCCTCTTCCACTCCTCCATGATGACATCACAGAGCTGGTGGGTTTTAGAGACCTGGTGCTCCTCCATCTTCCATTTGAGGATGCCTCACAGATGCTCAATAGGGTTTAGGTCTGGAGACATGCTTGGCCAGTCCATCACCTTTACCCTCAGCTTCTTTAGCAAGGTAGTGGTCATCTTGGAGGTATGTTTGGGGTTGTTTTCACATTGGAATACTGCCCTGAGGCCCAGTCTCTGAAGGGAGGGGGATCGTGCTCTGCTTCAGTATGTCACAGTACATATTGGCATTCATGGTTTCCTCAATGAACTGTAGCTTCCCAGTCCTGGCAGCACTCATGCAGCCCCAGACCATGACACTCTCACCACCATGCTTGACTGTAGGTACTCCTCACCTGGTTGCCGCCACACACGCTTGACACTATCTGAACAAAATAAGTTTATCTTGATCTCATCGACCACAGGACATGGTTCCAGTAAATCATGACCTTATTCTGCCAGTCTTCAGCAAACTGTTTGCGAGCTATCTTGTGCATCACCTTTCGAAGGGGCTTCCTTTTGGGATGAAGGAAGCTCGGCAGATACATTTGATGCAGTGTGCGATGTATGGTCTGAGCACTGACAGGCTGACCCCCCCATCCCTTCAGCACTCATACATCTATTTCCCAAAGACAACTTCTGCATATCTGAGCACCTGCACTCGACTTCTTTGGTCGACCATGGCGAGGCCTGTTCTGAGTGGACCAAACCGCTGTATGGTCTTGGCAATCTTCTTATAGCCTAGGCCATCTTTATGTAGAGCAACAATTCTTTTTTTTAGATCCTCAGAGAGTTGTTTGCCATGAGGTGACATGTAGAACTTCCAGTGACCAGTATGAGAGAGTGAGGGTGATAACATCAAATTTAACACATCTGCTCCCAATTTACACCTGAGACCTTGTAACACTAACAAGTTATATGCCACCAGGGAGGGACAATTGCTAATTGGGCTCAATTTGGTCATTTTCACTTAGGGGTGTGCTCACTTTTGTTGCCAGCGGTTTAGACATTAATGGCTGAGTGTTGAGTTATTTTGAGGGAACAGCAAATTTACACTGTTATACATGCTGTACACGCACTACTTTACATAGTAGCAAAGTGTAATTTCTTCAGTATTGTCACATTAAAAGATTATAAGGGGTGTACTCACTTTTGTGAGATACCGTATATTACATTGACGGTATAACTCACCTTTTTGGAGTTCATGCTCTTAAAAGTCCCATTAGAGTGTTTTTTTTTTTGTAGGCTGTATTAATTGGGGATGTGGGCTGTGATGTCCTGTGTGTTGTGAGAGACACAAGACTCTGGTCTGGAGCAATGGATGTTTATTTCAGTACAGGCTGTACACTGCAACATGCATCTCAGGACAGTACATACCTCTGCTTCCTACATGAGCACTCTCTAAGATGGCTGCCATGCCCCTTGACCCTTGTCATCACTGCTGGATGGAGCCAGCCTTAAAGTGGCAGTACATGTGGAACCCTTCAGGTATAACATGGGCATCCTCCCATGTTCTCCAAATCAGCAGTCAGTTCAATCAAAACAGAGTGCTTACTTACATTACTAGGGGACAACTCGGATGCAGGCTGAGAAGACGATAGCCACCGTGCTCGCGCTGACAGGATGACATGCTTTTTATCGCCATATGCGAGCAACCAGAGATCTGGTCTTGTGGTGACCAGGATGTGCCTTACATCCTGTCCTCCTCTCCTCTGGAACAGAGGATCCAATCGGCTGGCCCGGTTTTGTAACACAGCGGTGGTGGGAAAGCCTGCTCAATATTCGCTCTGTTAGACGCACAGATATTTCCCCTGTTTTTTTGGGAGAAAATTGTGTCTTATGAAGCGAAAAATACGGTAATTAGCACAAAACTCTCATATGTTTCCTTGTCAAGCAAGAAATAAGCTAGAGTAGTGAAAGAACAGCTATCTGGCCATATACATTTTTCACAGATGCACTGTTTGTAAGAAAAAATATATATTTTAGAAAATGTCAAGCCTTTGGCTAGGAATTCAAGTTTTTTCAATGATACCCTGCTTGTGCGAGCTCCAGGGCTCAAGTTCTGCGGGAACGCGTGGGAACAGAGTTCCTGAACTTTTTTTACAGCAGGAACTCAGTTCTCTTTGCAGGACTAGAGCAGCCGAGAGTAGCCGAGCCGCCCGAGCCAATCCTTCACTAAGCGGCGATGCCCAGCCCGAGTCACTGTCAGGGGCAGACGAACATTAGTAATCCTTTATGTTACTGGCTGCTTCCTGTATATGGATTTATCGGGTAGTGTGCGGGTATTCCGTCACTTCTTCGATGCCGCAAAGTCTCCTGGGAGCTTTTGTCATTGTTCCCAGGAGACAGGAGGTCTGCCGCGAGTTATTGCAGGATATAGAAAGAACTTGCACACTACCCTATGAATCCATATACAGGAAGCAGGCAGTAACATAAAGAAATACTAAGGTACAGTAGATAAAAAAAAACAAAAAAAACATGCGTTTAGTAATTATGCATATGAGCGTATCATTTTTTTTTTTTGGTGGGGGAGTAGATCTTAGGTGGGATTTTCCACACTTTTTTCCCCAGGACTTGACCCCTGCATGAGCTCCAAACACAAGCTATTAAATGCAATGGCGTTGATTGGTTGTTCACTCTGCAAGGGACTTTTTCCCTTAGCTTTGTGAATGTGGTGAGAATTCTCTTTGCAAAGAACTCCCATACATGGAAAAAGTTTTTGCTTGCACATGGTTGGATGATCAGCAGTCAGCAGAACCTGACCTTATAAAATAAGCTAAGGAAACATTCCTTTGTAAAATGCATAGCCTATTTGCCTTATTTATTTCCACCCAACACTCAAAACGCCACGTACACACAATCGGAATTTCCGACAAGAAAAGTTTGATGTGAGCTTTTGGTTGAAAATTGTGTAGGCCCCACCGGCCTTTTTCTGTCGGATTTTCAGACAGCAAAACTTTGAGTGCTGGTTCTCAAATTTTCCGACGGGAAAAGTTCTGTATGCAATTCCGACGTGCAAAAAAACACGCATGGTTTGAATTAATTAGTCAGAATCATTGAACTTAAATTTTCTCGGCTCGTTGTAGTGTTGTACGTCACTGCGTTCTTAAAAGTCTGAATTTTGTGTGACCGTGTGAATGCAACACAAGTTTGAGCCAAAATTCTGTCGGAAAAAAATCCACGGTTTTCTTGTCGGAATTTCCGATCGTGTGTACGCGGCATTAATTTTACTACAAAATATATTTTTTAGAATTGTGCTCTCAGCTGCTGAGTATCTCAGCATTGCTTATCAATTTGTGACTTTCAGTGTGGATACCCAGTTGGTTAACAATAAGATAAAGATTTATGTGTTCATGATCGGGCATCTCATCTAGGGACAAGTAAAATTGAGAGTTTTTGTTCCTCAGAAATTTCAGCAAAAAATCATGAGATTTCTGTAAAATTTCTTTATTTAGATAAAATTAATTAACCTCCCTGGTGGTATTTCCGAGTCTCAGACTCAGGATCACATTGTAGTATCCACAGGCAGAGTTTACTTACCTTGTCCCTGGATCCTGCGATGCCTCTCCGCTGTGTGATCGAGCGGTGTCCTCCTCGCTCGATTCACACAGTGCATGTGTGCCGCCAAGCTCTGTTCCCTGCGACATTACGATGCACGGGGGCGGAGATCGAAGCCAAATTCTAAAAAGTAAATACATAGTACACATACAGTATAGTGTAATCTTATAGATTACAGTACTGTATAAAATAATTACACATCCTCTTTGTCCCTTGTGGTCTGTCCAGTGTCCTGCATGCACTTTTATATAATAAATACTGTTCTTTCTGCCTGGAAACTGTCCATAGTAACCAAAAAGTGTCCCTTTACCTCAAAAGTGCTTATAGACCAGCTAGAAAACAGCGATAATAAATTAGAATCACTTGAAGAATTGAGCAATAGCGATTTGTGGGGAAATTCGTCATCAAACACTGAAAGTAATGACAGCGACAATTCTGCAACTGAGCAAATTTCCGTGTTTTTGATTTGATTACATTATTGAATACATTTTATTATAATTACATTATTATTTGTTAAAATTATTTATAGTTATTTATTATATTATAATTTATGATTTTGTGTTTCAAACTTTATCATACCCGGAATGTCTACTAGACGACATCTGGTCAGATTTAAAGGAACACTAAAGTAAAAAAATTTTTTTTGTAAAATAACAAACATGTTATACTTACCTCCACTGTGCAGCTCGTTTTGCACAAAGTGTCCTCGAACCCTGTCTTCTTGGGTCCCTTGGTAATGCTGCGTACACACGATTACTTTTTGTGATGAAAAAAAACAACGTTTTCAAAAACGTCATTTAAAATGATCGTGTGTGGGCAAAACGTCGTTTTATGTCTTAAAAAAAACGACCAAAAAAAAAATTCGAACATGCTTGAATTTTTTGTATCGTTTTTCAAAATGTCATTTTTTGTGTCATAAAAAGTGATCGTGTGTGGGCAAAACGATGTTGAAAACAATGTTTTTAAACCCGCGCATGCTCAGAAGCAAGTTATGAGACGGAGCTTCAATGGAACAGAGTGCCATCGAACGTATGCAACGTCGTTTTGGAAAATGAAGTTTGAAAAACGTTGTTTTGTTTCGTCACATAAAACGTCGTTTTTTTTCATCACAAAAAGTGATCGTGTGTACGCGGCATTAGAGCTTTCCACCTTTATGCAAGCAAGCCCGCATGGTGGAAAACTTTTGCGGGGGCACTCCCGTGATACAGCGGCGGGCATGGCCAACGACTGTATCACTCGGGCCCGCCCCTCCGGCGTGCCGCGTCATCGGATGTGATTGACAGCAGCGCCAGCCAATTGCTGCGCTGCTATCAATCAGTCCAGCCTAGCCAATCAAGGCTGGGAACCGAAGAGGATTATGGGGACGTGTGCGGGACTTTCAAGGGGTGAGGTAATCTAAAAAGAATCATACCGCCAGGGAGGTTAAGAGGGGAAGGTGGAGCGCGGAGTTGCGGTGGCTCAACGCGATTGGCACTGCGCTGACAAGCGCTCGAAATTGGGTTAACATGCATGCACTTTGGCCACGCGGTCTCTAAAAAAGAGAGGCGAAGGACTAACAGGGCTGACTGAGCGGGCTAGATCCTCTCACTCCCTCATAGGGGAGTCCCTCACACCCGCCATTGCCATCCGGGGGCATGGAGAAAGATGGCAGATTGCCTCTGGGGGAGGCCTGCCTACTCCCAACTCAGGGCTGGACTGGGACAAAAAAGTGGCCCTGGACTTCATCCAGACCGGCCCACTCTAATTTTGCAAACACGCATTAAAAAGAGTATCCTGTGCACTTGCGAGGCCCAGCTATCCACACAGCATGCAAACCCAGAAGGAAGACCAGGTAAAGGGGTAGGGGTGAATGTTTTTTTTTGCTGAAAATATTTTTAAGTACTTTTTAATATTAATTGACACTTTTGATTAATTTTAGCTATGTTGGATTTTGCATATTATTTTAATATTTTTTTGCACCAAAATGTTTTTTTAATTATTCATTTAAGTTATCGCCACATTCTTTGGCATCTACAGTATTCAATGGCTGTGCCGGCAGGCCAGTTACCTGGACGGGTTCCTGTAGGACCGTCATCCTCCAGCCTCCCTTGTCTGCTCTGGGGACCCCTCTGCAGTTTTGAAAAAGCCGAGCAGGAGTATAAAGAGCCGCACCGGCTCTTTCCGAAGATCGATACCTAGCCATGGGCAGTACAGCGGTGCTTAAATTAATGGCTATGCGAGTAGCCCAGCCATTAATTTGACAGACTGTCACTGAAACCGGCCCACTGAGCCATCGGCCCACTGGGAAACTCCCTGTAGTCCCAATGGCCAGTCCATCCCTGTCCCAACTCCTGCAGTCCGGCTCCTCTCTCGAGTACACGCACAAAAAATACACTTAAAAAAATGAAAAAAGAGGGGAAGGTGGAATTACAATGGTTTTTAAGTGTTTTTTTTATGGGTGCGATGCATTTCAAATGATTCTTGAGGGTTCCAGAAGCTTCTGACCTGTTCTTGTGCCAACATTTGGCCCCCTCATTGGCCTCCTTATTTTACCTTCTTTTAACAAAAAGAAAACCACAAAAAAAAATGAAATAAATAAAAAATAAAACATGCACAGTGACAGTAAACAAACAACAATCAAATACACACACCAAAAAAATAAAAGCAGAACAACGAGCAACCTAAACTAAACTAACATAATCGAGAAACGAAACAAACCTAAATACACTTACCAAGAAACACATCTTTCAAAAAAAAGAAAACACATTTTTTAAGCTAATTTCTCAACGATCAAAATTGAATGCTCATCCCTACTACACGTTTTCTGTATTTGTTTAATTCTTAGAGAATGGCAGTTGTAGAGAAAGACTCTAAAAAATAGGTAGGTATATTTGAGGCTTTGCGACATCATTAGCACTATGTGGGCAGTGATCACACTCTGAGGTTCCCGCTTTCTCCAGACCCATCCACATACATAGTCATTGCAGCTAGTGTCTTTGGCACCTTGTGGGGAATGAATGGAATTTTGGAGGGATCCAGCTCCAGCCCATGGACCTGTCATTTTACTGTTCCTCAAAAAGTGACAATGGGGAGCACAGAGACATAAAACATTACTTGATCTAAATGTCTGGTGGAAAGACCGTTCATGTTTCTAGGGTTTGTGTAGATTATAGTGTATAGCAGATGATCTATATTTTTTCTAGATATATATCTTTTCTAGCCCATAAAACCCATAGGAAAATTGAATGTCTACATACAGAGAATTTCCCTCCCCCTATCATGAACCATAATGCAGGAGAAACCAAGGTTAATCCTCAGGCTGCTAATCTCCCAAGTGATATGGGATAAAACTGGGAACAATATGTGGAAGGTCTGTGGGTCAGGTCCTAGCCCAAGGGCTCTTAACCCATTGGCTGCCAAAATCCCCAAAGACACACACAGAGAAATACACAGAGGCTGTCAGTGCAGTCCATAAAGAAAAAGTATATTAATAGGTAAATATTAAAATGTAATCGCAGTCCTGTTTAATTCAAGCTTTATGTCAATAATAATTAACTTGTTTGTGTTTTTATTAGACGGATAGGTGGAATTAATGCTTGTAATTTATTATTCTATTTCTGTGATATAAAAATAATAAAACAACATCATAGTCCCGTTCAATTCAAGCTTTATATCAATAATAATTAATGTGTTTGTGTTTTTATTAAAAGGATATTTGGAATTAAAGCTTGATATTTATTATTGTATTTCTGTGACATAAAAATGATTTAAAACGTAGTAAGAAAATAAAATAAGCATTTCAGTGAACTTCAGAAATTTTATTTTTTATGGTTTGTCATTGGAGTGTACTTTCTTTACCAGTATACTATACTAGCTAAATATCCTAAAAAGCCTCAACCTGCTATCTAAAAAAAAAAAACATAAAATGAAGATATATGTCAGTATATATCTTGAATCAGACCTGGCCAATTAAAATACCTACAGGTATTTGTATACTCAAACAAATGTACGCATTTTGTCAAACCTGCTCTGCCTTTCTTAAACCACACCTCTTCTCAATCCAAAAAAGTTACAAGGCTTGCTGGGAAGTTTTCCAACCTTTCTCACGTTTTTCAGAAGCATGGTGAGCTCTTTACCAGTAAAGTTGTCTGCTAATGCTCTCATGAATACTCATAAATCGAGCTGAGAGAATTGTTGAGAAATGCAATGTAAGCCACATGCCTAATGTCCCACAAGGACGCGGTAATGATGCAGTTCAGAAAGTGCGCTATTTGCTGATCTCTGCTCATGAATCTTTTTATCCACCCAGATGATGAAAACATGAAGGCTCTTAAAAACCGATTTAGAAGGGACTATGCAACGGTAATACACGGCATGTGTAACCTTTATTCATATACCATGTAATATATTTTTATTTCTCTACATTTTAACATAAGATCAATTTAAATCAAAGCTTTATCTGTTGAAGAATCTTCTCCAGCCAGTTTTTATTTGAACAGATCTATACTGAAACATCCAAACATCCAGTTATTAGGACTGTGCCATCGAAATATGGACAATTTGGAGATATGTGTACTTGTGTGTTAGTACTACTGTTGTTTTAACATTCAATAAAAATAAAAAAATAAGGCCATACAGAAAAAGAAAAAGGGTAGACTGATGAGCTTAAAGCGGAGGTTCTGCGGTCCCTCGTTTTTTTTTTTATTTGGGTGCATTTACTGGGGTAGCAGATACCAACTTATTACTCACTTGGTAGCCTATTAAAACCATCTCCCGTCTTTTTTCGTTGTAAATAAGAACTTATAAAAAACGATCCTGGTCTTTTCCATCTTGCTTGTGGGCATTGTGAAGCCCACAAGCACAGACTTCCGGGAAGCAGTGATGCTAGTCTCCCAGGATTCACCGCTGTATCTCTCACATGAGCTGTGTTGACAGGCAATTTCTACCTGTGTGCCCTAATTTAAAATGGCGGAATTGGATCTGC
The DNA here is from genome assembly GCA_029574335.1 of Rana kukunoris. NCBI lineage: Eukaryota > Metazoa > Chordata > Amphibia > Anura > Ranidae > Rana > Rana kukunoris. The sequence goes on from CM056057.1 coordinate 67,563,240, forward strand.
CCTCGTCACGTGACCAGCTTCATGAGTCACGCGACAAGTGAAATAGCGCGAGATTACAATACCTGGTGTTACAAATTGCCTCCTGGGAATGACTACACTGAGCTCCCAGCACACACTGGGGTGCCGGGGGAAAGGGAGGAATACCCGCAAGTAAGAACTAAAACGTCTGAATCACGGCAGGGATGTATTCTGGCCTAGGCCAACAAGGCCCAGGCCTAGGGTGGCACTTTGTGGGGGGCATCCCTCTCTCCTCCTCCCAGGACGTCCCTCTCCTCTTCCCAAGAATATGACAGGGATGTGGCTTTGACAGGAAGGGGTGGGTCATATTTAAATTAGAGGGTGCGCAAGTTTAGTCAGGCCTAGGGCAGCACAAAACCTAAATACACCTCTGAATCACGGTAATTACATACAAATGAAAAAAAACAACAGCCATATTTTTAAGTATCTGCTCCATAGATCTGGTTAAGATAATGTGTGTATGGTGGACGAACCTCCGCTTTAATAAATTAGGTTGGGAATGATATGTTATTAGACTCCAGCAACAATAAAAAATGCTGCACTATAAAATAGCATTGACATTATGCAATGTTCAGTAAAGCTCAGAAGATCATATTGGTGAAAACTGATTTCAGTGTTTAATTCTTAAGGGAATCTAAAGGTTATTTTTTCCTTTTTTTATAATAAAAATGTCATACTTACTTGCTCTGTGCAATGCATGAAGCAGCACCAAACCTCCTCTTCTGGGATCCCCTGCTGGCGCTCCTAGTCCCTGCTGAATGCCCCCATAGAAAGCCGCTTGCTATTGGGGCACTTGTGCGGGCAGGCTTCAGAACCAGGCTGTGTGCATCCATAGATGCACACCATGACTTGGCCCTGCCCTTGCCCCTGCTCCATCCTTACAGAATTTAACTGCTCTTGCGCACAGTGCTGGATCGAGATTTGGCTCAGGTAAGTATTTATAGGGGGGGGGGGCTGGGGTGGTTGGAACTGATTGCAAGGTTTTTTAACTTAAATGCGGTAAATATTGTGCACCCCTAGCCCCTCTTAAGCCTCATACACACGATCGATCGGACTTCAAACAAACTTTTCCGTGGATTTTTGTTCGAAGGGCGTTGGACGTGAACTTGGTATGCATACACACAGCAGGACTTTTTCAGCCAACAAACATGAGCATAGTGACGTAATTGACGTACTATGTGTTTTTTCTGCTCTTTAGTGACACCCTTTGGGCAACTTCTGCTATTGCTGTTTGATCTTTTGCATTGGTTCTGAGCATGTGTGTTTGTTTTGTAATGAAAAAGCACATCTTTGTGTTAAAAACGTGTCTACCATTTGAACTTGGGATGTTCGTCTATTAGATAAGAATTTTGATCTTGGAATGCTGCCATTTTTTCAGTGTTGCACAGTGTTGCATATGTTTGTACTGTGGACTTAAGTCCGATGGACTTCTGTACACACGGTCGGACTTTGCTCCATTGGACGTTTATTCCTGGAAAGTTTGTCTGCTTGCAGAGCAAACATTTGTCCGTTGAAAACCAAAAGTTTGTCCGATGGAGCGTATTTGTTTTAGTATTGGGTACATTGGGGAAAAGTTAGAACATTATTCAGGTTAGAATTGCTTTTGAGGTAATTTTAATGCTTTGTCTAGGATTAAAATGAAAAAAAAAATGTTCTTCTAGTTTAAAAAACTATTTACTGTTCTACTAAATAATGTACATCAATAGATCCCATGTAAACCCCCAGATAATGATCCATCTTGTCTGTCAGCCACCAGAATGGGAAGGGTTTCATCCACATCCACTAATTTGTATGTTGACTGCTTAAAGCAGGTGGTTTCTTATGCCTCGTACATACAGTGCAGAAAATAAGTATTTGAACACCCTGCTATTTTGCAAGTTCTCCCACTTGGAAATCATGGAGGGGTCTGAAATTGTTATCGTAGGTGCATGTCCACTGTGAGAGACATAATCAAAAAAAAAAATCCAGAAATCACAATTTATGATTTTTTAACTATTTATTTGGATGATACAGCTGCAAAGAAGTATTTGAACACCTGTCTATCAGCTAGAATTCTGACCCTCAAAGACCTGTTAGTCTGCCTTTAAAATGTCCACCTCCACTCCATTTATTATCCTAAATTAGATGCACCTGTTTGAGGTCATTAGCTGCATAAAGACACCTGTCCACCCCATACAATCAGTAAGAATCCAACTACTAACATGGCCAAGACCAAAGAGCTGTCCAAAGACACTAGAGACAAAATTGTACACCTCCACAAGGCTGGAAAGGGCTACAGGGAAATTGCCAAGCAGCTTGGTGAAAAAAGGTCCACTGTTGGAGCAATCATTAGAAAATGGAAGAAGCTAAACATGACTGTCAATCTCCCTCGGACTGGGGCTCCATGCAAAATCTCACCTCGTGGGGTCTCAATGATCCTAAGAAAGGTGAGAAATCAGCCCAGGACTACACGGGAGGAGATGGTCAATGACCTGAAAAAAGCTGGGACCACCATTTCCAAGGTTACTGTTGGTAATACACTAAGACGTCATGGTTTGAAATCATGCATGGCACGGAAGGTTCCCCTGCTTAAACCAGCACATGTCAAGGCCCGTCTTAAGTTTGCCAATGACCATTTGGATGATCCAGAGGAGTCATGGGAGAAAGTCATGTGGTCAGATGAGACCAAAATAGAACTTTTTGGTCAAAATTCCACTAACCGTGTTTGGAGGAAGAAGAATGATGAGTACCATCCCAAGAACACCATCCCTACTGTGAAGCATGGGGGTGGTAGCATCATGCTTTGGGGGTGTTTTTCTGCACGTGGGACAGGGCGACTGCACTGTATTAAGGAGAGGATGACCGGGGCCATGTATTGCGAGATTTTGGGCAACAACCTCCTTCCCTCAGTTAGAGCTTTGAAGATGGGTCGAGGCTGGGTCTTCCAACATGACAATGACCCGAAGCACACAGCCAGGATAACCAAGGAGTGGCTCTGTAAGAAGCATATCAAGGTTCTGGCGTGGCCTAGCCAGTCTCCAGACCTAAACCCAATAGAGAATCTTTGGAGGGAGCTCAAACTCTGTGTTTCTCAGTGACAGCCCAGAAACCTGACTGATCTAGAGAAGATCTGTGTGGAGGAGTGGGCCAAAATCCCTCCTCCAGTGTGTGCAAACCTGGTGAAAAACTACAAGAAACGTTTGGCCTCTGTAATTGCAAACAAAGGCTACTGTACCAAATATTAACATTGATTTTCTCAGGTGTTCAAATACTTCTTAGCAGCTGTATCATACAAATAAATAGTTAAAAAAATCATACATTGTGATTTCTGGATTTTTTTTTTTTGATTATGTCTCTCACATTGGACATGCACCTACGATGACAATTTCAGACCCCTCCATGATTTCCAAGTGGGAGAACTTGCAAAATAGCAGGGTGTTCAAATACTTATTTTCTGCACTGTACGCTTGGGATTTCCGACGGGAAAAAGTCAGTTGGGAATATTGACAGGAGTTTTTAAATCAAACCAATACATTTTCTTTATATTTCCTCATTGTAGATCCAGCAATGTCATCACTGGGTCTCTTTCCTTTTCTATGCTATACAGGTAGAGATCATAGCTGTTGAAAGAGTCGGCATGGTCTTGTACATAGTTTCCTGAAACCATCACAGCGCCCTGTCTCAGTAATTCTCTTAACTGCTTGCCGACCAGCCGCCGCAGTTATACGGCAGCAGGTCAGCTCTGCTGGGCGAGATCACATAGGTATACATCATCTCGTCGTTCAGCCAATAGGGGCGTGTGTAAGCACACAGCTCCCGGTCCTGTCAGGGGGAGAAATGACGGATCGTCTGTTCATACAATGTATGAACAGCGATCAGTCATTTGCCCTAGTCAGTCCCACTCCCCCTTCAGTTAGAACACACCTAGGGAATATACTTAAGCCCTTCCTCGCCCCCTAGTGTTAACCCCTTCCCTGCCAGTGGCATTTTTTATAGTAATCAATGCATTTTTATAGCACTGATCGCTATAATAATGACAATGGTCCCAAAAATTTGTCAAAAGTGTCCGCCATATTGCTGATCGCCGCCATTACTAGTAAAAAAAAATATTAATAAAAATGCCATAAAACTATCCCCTATTTTGTAAATGCTGTAACTTTTGCGCAAACCAATCAATAAATGCTTATTGCGATTTTTTTTTTACAAAAAATATGTAGAAAAATACACATCGGCCTAAACTGAGGAAAAAAAATATTTTTTTAATATATTTTTGGGGGATATTTATTATAGCAAAAAGTAAAAAATATTCATATTTTTTTTAAATTGTCGCTCTCTTTTTGTTTATAGCGCAAAAACTAAAAACCGCAGAGGTGATCAAATACCACCAAAAGAAAGCTCTATTTGTGGGAAAAAAAGGACGACAATTTTTGTTTGGGAGCCATGTCGCACGACCGCGCAATTGTCAGTTAAAGCGACGCAGTGCCGAATCACAAAAAGTGGCCCGGTCATATGGTCCGGGGCTTAAAGCGGAGGTTCACCCTCAAAATGAACTTTTTTGCTAACCTATCTGCAGCCTTAATAAAGGCTTGTAGTGTTGTCATTTTTTTTTTTTTATGTATACACTTACCTGTCTTCAGCCGCACTTCCGGGTCTTCTTCCTTGCAGGGAGTGGGCATGTCGCTCCTTTTCCCCGACGGGGAGCTCTGCGCAATGTCTCCTGGGAGTGAGTAATGATCCTCCCAGGAGACGATTGACGTGCGGGTAAAGCGCGTCATCGCCTTCCGAAAATATCCGACGGGGACTCGGCTCTTTACTAGGCTATACGGCGCCTGCACCTGCCGTGTAGAGCTGACTGCGCAGGCGCCGTAAAGTGCCGAGTACCTGTCGGATATTTTCGGAAGGCGGTGACGCGCTTTACCCGTATATGAAAAATCATATATGCGACGCCTACTCCCCGGGGGGGGGGGGATCGAGAACCCGGAAGTCGGGTGAAAACAAGAAAAAAAGGTGAGTACAGCCCCAAAAAAACACAGAAAAAACAGCAAATCCAGCATACTGTTGATGTCAGCAGTATGCTGGATATAACAGTATATCTAAATTTAAGGGTGAACCTCCGCTTTAAGTGGTTAAAGGGGTTGTAAAGGTTCGGTTTTTTTTTTCACCTTAATGCATCCTATGCATTAAAGTGAAAAGAAAAAACTGTTGCTTGTCCCCGACATCCTCTTCTCCACTCAGTCTGGCCGTTGACTGGCTAGATTGAATGGATTGATAGCAGCGCAGTCCAATGCTGTATCCAAGGCCCAGGCCTAGGGCATAAATCAGCCGCACTGCTTCCATTATGTGGGCGGTTGGCATTCTGCAACTGTGGGGGGGGGGGAGTCGCTTCAAATTTTTTACCATCCCTGTCCTATTGCAGAGATTTCATTTCCTGTCCCATAGCCAAACAGGAAGTGAGAGGAAATCTATGCAAATTAAGGGAATCCATTGCCCCACCCCCCCAGGCCATCAGAACTACTATCCCCACTTGAAAATTTCAGGGTGGGTCTTAAACCGCAAGGGGTGCGGCATTTACAGGAAGGGGTGGGTCATACTTAAATTAGGGGATGCACAAAAATAGTCAGGCCTAGAGCAGCACAAAACCTAAATACATCCCTGGCGCAGTCATTGGCTCGGGCTGCGGACAATCACATCCAATGGGGACCGAGTGAAACAGTCAGCAGCTATAGCCGCCAGCTGTATCACGGGAGCGTGCACGTAAGAACTAACACCCATGAGAGAGCTCCCTTGAAGGGGGTTAGTTCTTGCGGGGAGGAGCCAAGACAGCCACCGAGGGACCCGAGAAGATGAGGATCAGGGCCACTGTGTGCAAAACGAGTGGAGGTAAGTATGACATGTTTGTTATTTATTTTATTTTAAACACGAAAACCTTTAGTGTCCCTTTAAGCAATGTGCTGGCTGTAAGGAGGAGATAAATAAATAGAAAATAGCTTGATGGATGGATTTTAGTCTGGAGGAGTGGAAGTTCCTAAGCAGACTATATTTGCATGAAGACTGCTCTAGGTAACACACATGTGTGAGGATTACTGATTGAAAGAACCAATGAATAAAGAGCGCAGCCCAGAAGAAGCAAAAAAAAAAAGGAAAGGGCTAGATGATGTTGGATGTCTTCCAGCAAAGAAAAGAAGGGAGCTCTGTCTAATTTGCTGCAGTATCTTTTTTTTATTTATTTTTTAGTTGCATTTTGAGACTCTTAGGCCGCGTACACACGAGGAGACATGTCAGATGAAAACGGTCCGTGGACCGTTTTCATCGGACATGTCTCCGGGGATCTTTTGGTCTGATGGTGTGTACACACGATCAAACCAAAATCCCCGTGGACAGAAAGCGCGGTGACGTGGCGGTGACGTTGACGCTGCGACGTCCGCAAACCAGGAAGTAAAATGCTCCCACGCATGCGTCAAATTCATTCGACGCATGCGGGGGATTTCGGTCCGCTGGTTAGGCGTACTAACCAGCGGACATGTCCGACGGACAGATTTCCAGCGGACAAGTTTTAAAGCATGTTTTAAAACTTTTGTCCGCTGGAAACCTGTCCGCTAGGCCGTACACACGATCGGATATGCCTGCTGAAACTGGTCTGCGGACCAGTTTCAGCGGACATGTTCGATCGTGTGTACGCGGCCTCACAGTGTGCAGTGAATTTAGAGTAAGCAATTTCAGTACAATTTTGCAAGACTGAGGCGGCGTACACACGATCGGACATATCCGATGAAAACGGTCCGCGGACCATTTCCATCGGATATGTCCGATCGGGAGTTTGATCCGATGGTGTGTACACACCATCGGATCAAATTCCCCGCCGCCGGACGGCGCGGTGACGTGGCGGTGACGCGGCGGTGACGTTGACGCCGCCGCGTCACCGCCACGTCACCGCACCAGGAAGTAAAACACTTCCGCGCATGCGCCGAATCCATTCGGCAGCGGCGCGGCGGCGGTGGGGGCCGACATGTCTGCTGGTAAGTGTACTAACCAGCAGACATGTCGGGCGGACAGATTCCCACCGGATAGATTTCAAAGCTTGCTTTGAAATCTGTCGGGTGGAGAAATCTGTCCGCTAGCCCATACACACGAGCGGAGATGTCTGCTGAAACGGTCCATCGGACCGTTTTCAGCGGACATATCCCCTCGTGTGTACGCCGCCTGAAGGTTGGAGGTTTAAAGTATAACTAAACGCAAACATTTTTTTTTAGCTTTGGATGGAGTGGAGAGGGATTAGTACCCCTGCCAGGTTTTTATTTCAGTCTGTGGCCCCGTTAAAGTGGAGTTCCACCCATAAATAGAACTTCAGCTTATTCGGTTCCCCCTCCAATGTCACGTTTGGCATCTTTCAGGGGGATGCAGATACCTGTTCAATACAGATATGTGCTCCCACTTCCGGCAAGTATCTGCGGCGATCTACGCCATGTCCGGATCCTCCTTGGCCCCCCACTGTCTTCTGGGAGGCACACAGGTCCCAGAAGACAGCAAGAACCACTCATAACGTGCAGCGCTAATCGTGCATGCACAGTAGGGAACCAGACTGTGAACATGACGACACCTCCACGGGATGAGTCGGCTTCGGGGGAGGACAACGCAGGCGCCCTGGACAGGTAAGTGTCCTTATTTTAAAAGCCAAATTAGCAATTCACCTGTCATATGTAAACTACGTGACAGAAACAAATAGCATGGGTGAATTTAGACAGTGAATGCCCAAGAAAACTTTTACAGACCCTAATATGGGAATAATTGTGAATGCCACTACACCAGTTTCAATGTCATTATGATAAACCATTGTCGCAAAATCAAATTTCAAACTCTTCAGTTCTGCTCAAGTTTATCTAGAGTTAATTTTGTGCATACAGAATAAGGTCCCTTTCACACGGACGGATAGAATTGTGCTTTTAGCTGCAGATTTTCTAGTTGTCTACCGCAGCTAAAAGCACACAATGCTTTCCTATGGCCCCCTTCACACACAGTGTTTAGCTGCGATTTCGTTACATGCGGTTTGGTACGAATAGAAAAAATTTAATTGAATGTGTCCAGTTGCGATTTAGCGCAGCAATATGGACATAACCGCAGGTAATCGCAGTCTTTTGTGTCAACTGCGGATAGCAGCGTGATTCAAGGGACCAAAAAATAAAAATAAAAAGGGTTGCTATGGGAATGAATACCGCGGCTAAACGCGACCTCATGTCACCGCACGTAAACGCATGTAATTGCAATGTACAAATGCAGCTAATCGCCGTGCCTGGAGCCTTGAATTTCACAGAGCATTAAAGGAGTCGTAAAGTAAAAAAAAAATGTCACCTCAATGCAATCTATGCATTAAGGTGAAAAAACATTTGATGCTGTCGCCCCCCACCCCCCGGCCCCCCGTTATACTTACCTGACCCCTCGAAAGCCCCGAGCGCTGTCCCGAGAACCTCTTCGCCGTTCAGCCTGGCCGCTGATTGGCTAGAGCTTATGGATTAAGAGCAGTGCAGCTGCATGTTCATGTTCATGGGCTGGCGCTGCTGTCAATCACATCCAGTGATGTAGTGCACCGAGGGGCGGGGCCGAGTGATACAGTGAGCGGCTATGGCTGCTCGCTGTATCACGGGAGCGTGCCCGCAATTACTCACCACCATGCAAGATCTCGCATGACTGTGGTCAGTACTTGCGAGGAGGACCAGAGACAGCCGCCGAGGTACCCCAGAAGACGTGGATCGGGGCCACTCTGTGCAAAATGCACTGCACAGTGGAGGTAAGTATAACATGTTTGTTTGTTTTTTCCTTTAATAACCCTTTAACATGCTTTTAACTGTTGCAAAACAGACGTCCATGTGAAAGGGGCTTAATAATAAATATATTTTTATATATATATATATATATATATATATATATATATATATATATATATATATATACCGTATTTATCGGCGTATACTGCACACTTTTTTGCCCTGAAAATCAGGGCAAAATCGTGGGTGCGCGATATACGCCGATACCCGCTTTCCCGCGCCGAGTTTGAATACTGCGCCTGCATATACTGAGCGCAGTACACTCGTGTATAGTCGGGCAGGCTCTGCTCCTCTGGCGCTCAAGTCCTGGACGTACAGGATGTGAGCGCGAGAGTAGCCGAGCCTGCCCGACTATACACGAGTGTACTGCGCCAGCATATACCGAGCGCAGCACACTCGTGTATAGTCGGGCAGGCTTGGCTCCTCTCGCACTCACGTCCTGGACGTACAGGACATGAGCACGAGAGTAGCCGAGCCTGCTCGGTATATGCAGGTGCAGTATTCAAACTCGCCGCAGAAGGACGCTGGACCCGACGAAAAGGACACCCGAAGCCGCAGACGGACGCCGGACCCGGCGAGGCCGCCGCGCAAGACACCAAAACTGTAAGTACAAACATATTTTTTCCACAGGAATTTCGGGTCCACCTTAGGGGTGCGCACTATACGCCGGAGCGCGCAATACCCCGATAAATACGGTATATATACATATATATATATATATACTGTGTGTGTATATATATATATATATATACACACATATATTTTTATATATGTTTTAAATACATATGTAGAGGTTCAACATTATCAATGTGCACAAACTTGTGCAATTCTCTTCCCTTAAAGTGTAAATACAGCAAATACTGGTGAATAAAGAATGTGTATGCTAAATATTTAATACAAACAGTTAAGATATTAATTTTTTAATAGCAACTTTCATTCACAAAGAGGATCCCATGTGTAAGAATTTCTTTAATGCTTAAGCAAACGAAAGAGGTGAAAAAAAAGGAAGAGCCCTGTTTTCTTGTTTTGCTTTTCAGGAACAGCCTCTTGAATCGGTTGTATTTGCATCTATGCAATGGCCAATTTCTGTCAAATTACCTCACATCGCTGACCAGACCCTAATTGAATTTTCTCCAACTGGAGGCAATTATTGACAACATCTTGCCAAATGTTGTCATTTACTGAATGCTACACTGAAGGCCTCCTGTGAATCCATTCAATAAAACAGGTTATGCTGATAAATGATTAGACTAAATGAAAGCACACCGGCAAGACGGGCTGAATGGAGAACATACAATGTTGAATAACATAAAACAATATAATTGACCCTAAGAGCGTATCCTTAATTGTCTTTACACTAGACCCTAATTCCCACTGATTTTTAAAGTCCACCCCCCCCCCTTCCTTTTTTTTTTTTTTTTTTTACAAGAGCAAAATTGCTCTGTGAATTCTCTCCTTCCCTCTGAAGGGTAATTGTAGCAGTGCATAGAACATATGGTAGAGCTGGGATACCTGCTGCTACACCAGCTGTGAACTGGGTGTCTCGGATCAAGCCAGCACTAAAAGGCTTGATCTTTGTGCCTTCTTCTCTCTCTTTCTCCGTTGCTTACCCTCTGCTGAGGACGTTATTCAAATGACAGTTCTGAAAGAGACAGGCTCTCATGCTGACAGACTTCAATCCTTGTCTGGATGCCCTGGGGGGGGGGGGGGGGGGGGGGCTTTTTTTTCTTACTCCCAGGCAAACGTACTGCCGGATTTATGTACAGTTCAAGACCAAACTTGCAAAAAAAAAATCTGTTTGTATTTTAGTTGTTTTTCCGTCAGAGACAAATCACCCCATCGCCCTTTTTTAAAACTTTAATGTCTTATTTACCGATTAATATAAATAAATGTGCTATTTAAATAGCCAGCATTTTCAAAGTTAAAGTGATTGTAAATGATCACTTTAAAAAACAACCCATTTAGTTTAAAATTAAAATTAAAAGGCAAAACAATTTGTATAGCTATAAAAAAAAAAAAACATTATAAATATATTTTTTCCCTTTTTTTATAAGTGATGACAATGCATGGAAAGTAGGTTTTCAATGGCATAGTTCACACCAGTGCTTGCAGTTCCAGTGCGTTCCAGTTCCAGAAAAAAAAGTAGAACATGCTGCATTTTTCTACACTGGACTGTACTGGAATACTGTAAAACACATCAAAACGCACTGGAACACACCTAACACACAAAAATGTCACTGGAACACACATATTTTTTAAGGTTAAAAAGTAGGGGGGAAAATGCACTGCACTGCACTGCACTGCATGAAAAATGCACTGGAACGCATCAAAAACATACCAAAAACACGCATGCAGAAAAACATGTGGAACTCATCCGGACAGCGTTCCTATGGTGTGAACTGCCCCTAAATACCACCACAGCTGTGGGAGCTGGTTGTGTCTTCTTGATATTTCAAAGCTGGCTCCAAACTGCGCATGTAAAGGCCCGCTATCATTGGCCCTAGGAAAAAAAGTGATCAAAAAAATAATTTTTTGAGAAAAAAGTGTCAAACTAAAATAAATAAAGTAAAATGAACAATACATTTTTTTTTTAATGGCCCCTGTCCCTGTGTGCTCGCACGCAGAAGCGAACGCATACGTAAGTCCCGCCCACATATGAAAATGGTGTTCAAACTACACATGTGAGGTATCGCTGCGAAAGTTAGAGCGAGAGCAATAATTTGGCCCTAGACCTTCTCTGTAAATCAAAACATGTAACCAGTAAAAAAAATTAAAGCGTCGTCTATGGGGATTTTTAAGTATGTTTGGCGCCATTCCACAAGCGTGTGCAATTTTGAAGAGTGACATGTTAGGTATCATTTACTCGGCGTAACTTCATCTTTCACATTATGCAAAAACATTGGGCTAGCTTTACTGTTTTGTTTTTTAAGGCATAAAACATTTTTTTCCCCAAAAAAACGCATTAGAAAATTGCTGCGCAAATACCGTGTGAAAATTGCAACAAACGCCATTGTATTCTGCTAAAAAAAACCCATATATAATGTTTTGGGGTTTTATGTAATTTTCTAGCAAATAAATGATGATTTTTACATGTAGGAGAGAAATGTCAGAATTGGTCTGGGTGCTCCAGAACGCCTGATGGCGCTCCCTGCATGTTGGGCCTCTGTATGTGGCCACACGGTGTAAAAGTCTCACACATGGGGTATCGCCATACTCAGGAGGAATAGCAGAATGTGTTTTGGGGTGTAATTTGTGGTATGCATATGCTGCGTGTGAGAAATAACCTGCTAATATGACAATTTAGTGAAAAAGAAAATAAAATCTTGTGGGAAAAAATAACAACTTAAAAAAACTCACCATGCCTCTTTCTAAATACTTTGGAATGTCTTCTTTCCAAAAAGGGTAATTTGGGGGGTATTTCTATTTTTCTGGCATGTTAGGGTCTCAAGAAATGAGTCAGTGCTTCAAGTGTGATCAGTTTTCAGATATTGGCACCATAGCTTGTGGATAACTTTCACAAAGACCAAATGATATACACTAATTTGTACTTATTTTTACCAAAGATATGTAGCAGTATAAAGTTTGGCCAAAATTTATGAAGAAAAATTACTAATTTGCAAAATTTTAAAACAGAAGCAAAGAAAGTTTATTTTTTTTACAGAATTTTCAGTCTTTTTTCTTTTATAGCGTAAAAAAAAAAAAAAAAATACCACCAAAAGAAAGCTCTATTTGTGTGAAAAAAAAGGACAAAAATTTCATATGGGTACAGTGTTGTATGACTGAGTAATTGTCATTCAAAATGTGAGAGCACCGAAAGCTGAAAATTGGTCTGGTTAGGAAGGGGGTTTAAGTGCCCAGTGGTCAAGTGGTTAAAAGGATCTCACCAAAAATTAAACTTTTATTGCACGGGATGCCAGAAATCTTGTATCTTAGTGCAGACTTCTGGGAAAATCAGTAAGCCAATCACACAGGCCAAACAAAAACTTGACCACAGAAGGAAATACTGTAGGTACCAGGTGCACACCTCGGCTCACCACCGTCCACAGCAAATAGAATATCAAACGAAATGGTAGCACACTGAAATCTTAGATGCTTGATGGATACTTTGGGCCAGATTCAGATACAATTACATTGGCGCAGAGTATCAGAGATACACTACGCCGCCGTATTTTACCAGGCTATACGTTGAATTCTGGTAGATTTTGTCCCTTACGGTACGGCGGCGTAGTGTATTTCTCGCGCGTAATCGAAATACGCGATTAGGGGGCGTGAAGCATTTAAATTACGCGTGTCCCCGCGGCGATCGAACTGTGCATGCTCCGTTCAGAAATTTCCCGTCCTGCATTGCGCGAAATAACGTTGTTAAGTCATTCATTGTTTGAGTAGCGTCGTTTACGGACATTCCTATTCCCGGACGAGTTACGTAAAAAATAAAAAAAGACGTTTTACATTCGACGCGGGAACGACGGCCATACTTAACATGGGCTGTCTAATATTAGACCAGCAAAAAGCTGGTATAGTTTTACGCAGCAAAAAGATGACTAAAGATGCCGTAAGAGATTGCGATTGACGTTCGTAATTTCGTGGATTGTCGGCAAAAGCTCATTTGCATACCCCGACGCGGAAAACGGCGGGAACTCCACCCAGTAGCCGCAAATTTATTGCAGCATAGATCCGAAGGCGTACGAACACGTAAGCCAGTCAGATTGAAGCCCGCAGCCGTATTTTCATGGTTTGAGGTTTCAGAGTAGTGAAAAAACGCGCGTAATTTGAAAGTACTCTAGTCTAACGCGAGTTAGACAGGAGTAAGGGCTCTGTGAATCTGGCCCTTTATTGTTAAAGCCAGGCAAATGACAGGGAATGCAGTTAACGCATTTCACAAAATTGTATCTTGCTTGATCAGGATCAGCTACTCACACAAGTAGAATACCTCCAGGTAGCCATATTGCTTTGCATTTTCAGAAAATGATAGTGTTGCAGATTAAAAAGGAAAGGTAATTTTTATAATAACATTCAATTACAATATGACTTGTTTCAAAATTGTATACGCTTTATTTATTTTTATTTATTTGCTATTTTTTTCTTTTTCCACTCGAAAGTGGAGTTACCCATTAAAATAAGAACATTGAATGGACTCAAAATAAAGCTTTTATCTCTGTGAATCTGTACAGGGAAGCTAATTAATGGGTCAGGAGAGTTACTGGCCAGCAGTATCGTCTTTCAAAACGCTTGTAAACCATGTTACACGTAAACCAAGGTTTCACTGTATATGATATATATGTTATATATATATATATATATATATATATATATATATAACCCAACTTTGTAAACTGACTGCTATGTCTGATGTTCATGAAGGAAGGTATTCTATTGCATCGGTTGTACCATCACCACCTCGGCATCCTGGCCCCTAGCCGCAATCCCACCAGCTCTGGGACAAACTCAACAGACCGAGCCCCCCGCCAGGCTGTCCTGCAAACTATATTCGACCATACCAGTATAGTATCCGGAAAGAGCATTCTTAAGCAAAGGAAATCCCACTTAACATCCAGGATGAGTTCCCTGGAGGCCCTAATAGTAAGGTCAATACCCCCGACATGTAACAATAGCACATCTGGAGGCCTGTCCATTCTAGCGTACCGCTGAATCTCCGGTAGGACTCGTACCACAACATACCCAAAAACCCATAGGGCACAGTTTCTAATGGTAGCAACAAATAATTACCGCAAGTCCCAGTAGAAGTGGTCCCTCTGGTTAGGTGTCTGCCTACTCTTGATTGTCCAATATACCTCATGCAGTCTGAAGTAGTGTTGCTCACGAATATTGCATATTCGAGTATTCGCAAATAAATCGAATATCGCGGTATTTTTTCAAATTTATTTTTAAAACAGATCACATCCTAGTGATCTCCATCAAAGTCTAAAAGCATTGCTGGTATGATTAGAGACCCTGGACCGAGTAGCTGAGGCGATCCTTTTATGTTGCCGAATATATTCGTATTACGAATATTCGTGAATACTTTCTCTGCCCTTATGTGTTTTGTGTATAAAAAAATAAAAATAAATTAGCTTTAGTTTAGTCATATAAGTTTGTGTAAGTAGAGTTAGTGTTTAGTGCATATTAGTTTAGTAATCCAGGAAATGATCTCAGTTTTCGCGTGTTGACGAGAATTTCGCAATCAAAAGACGTCCTGTTGGAAATTCAGGTCCGCGCTGTAGTCGTCATTCGGCTATAGCGCAGGCCTCAGGTGGTTAAATTCCTCCCTTGTTTGTGAGTATATGCCCTAATTTTTTTATTAAAAGTGAGTAAGTTGGGATCCACTACAGACTACAATATGCAGTTCTCAGGCCGCGTACACACGGCAGAGAACCTCGACGGGCAGAACACATCGTTCCGCCCGTCGAGGTTCTCTGCCGGCCATCGAAATCGGCGACCCGCCCGTCGGGAATGCCAACCAGCCATTCATCCAGGCGGGCCGTCGAGCAAAAAGAGAGCGTGCTCTCTTTTCGCTCGACGGGATTCCCGACGGGCGGGGCGAGCGCTCTGTGTACACACGGCCGAGGTCCTCGCTGGAATGCAGCTTCCAGCGAGGTTCTCGCTGGTTTCCAGCGAGAACATCGGTCGTGTGTACGCCGCTTCAATGATCTTTCTCTGTGCATGAGGTATACTGTGTGATCACTGCTACTGGGAGTGAGTGTGAGAGCCATCTATTAATCTGAGCATTGTTCCTAAAAAGCGATGTGAGATCTTCTGAATATTGACATCCAATGCCTCGTACACACGGAATTTCCGATGAAAAAAGTCAGACGGAATTTTTTCATCGGATATTCCGACCGTGTGTGTGCCCCATCAGAGTTTTTCCTTCGGAAATTCCGACGGAAACAAATTCTATTGGAAATTCCGTTTGTATGGAACTCCGACAGAGAAAAAAACATGCATGCTCAGAATCAAGTCGACGCATGCTCGGAAGCATTGAACTTAATTTTTCTTGGCTCGTCGTAGTGTTGTACGTCACCACGTTCTTGACGGTCGGAATTTGGTGTGACAGTGTATATGCAAGACGAAACCGAATTCCGTTGGAAAAATCAATCAGAGTTTATCCCGACGTAAATTCTGATCGTAAGTACAAGGTATATACGTTTCTGGTAAGCAGCCCTGTTTGTTGGTGTTTGGCGCACTGGAAGTATGGAATGCTATATGGAATTGTATTGATAGCACGTTGTTTTGTATATTACGATTATTGTACATTGTTTTGCATATTCAGTTGGGAAAATAATTATTTGATCCCCTGCGGATTTTGTAAATTTGCCCACTTACAAAGAAATTAAGGGTCTATAATTTTTATCATAGGTGTATTTTAAACGATAGATGCAGAATATCAAAAATCCAGAAAAGCACATCATACAAATGTTATAAATTGAGTTGCAGTTCAGTGAGTAAAATAAGTATTTGATCCCCAATGCAAAACATGACTTGGTGGAGAAACACTTATTGGCAAGCACAGAGGTGGCCCTGTGTGGTGTGTTGCTATCCTGTTGTCCCCCTGTGGTGGACTTGTGTTTCTCCTGGCAGGGGTGATCATATGTCCTCCCCTTCTTGTTCTCCCCCAGCTGGGCTCCCGGCTCACTAGCTCGGGCCGAACGCGCATGCGCGACAGCATCATCACGTACCAGCGCTACGTGGAGAAACTGACCTGGCTACGTCACACGCCGCCCCTTGGTGGCATCCTCGGTGTCTCCAGGTTGGGGAGCTCATTTAACGGGCCTCGGCACGTAAATGAGCACGTCAGGATCTCTTCATGGATGTGTTCTCTATGCGGGGTAGAGGCTGGAGGCTGCCGTCAATTTATTGTTAGCAGAGGTACGGTTCCTGGTCCTTAGGGACATTACCATGTCCCTTATGCTCTCACTCCAATCACCACTTTACCCTCCGTTTACTTATAGATTCTCACCAATCTGTTTTATACAGCTATTTGGTCTGTCATATCTATACCCATACATACTGTTTACCCACCGTATGTTTGTCCAAGCAGTGTAAGCGGACATACCCTACCTCCATTATGCCTCTACCCACGCAGTACCATCTACCATCACATGATTTGGCAATTCCAGCCTTACCCACTGGTGAGCCTAGTGTGTTCGCATTGTTTCTACTTTAGTGTCATCTTTCCTAGGTTTTGGGCACTCCCCCCCCTCTCCCCCTTCTTTCCACACTTCTCCCTTCTTCCTCTGCCTTCCCATCCTGTCTTCAATTTCCCCTTTCCTTCTTTTTCCACATGGGTGGCCCCTTCTTTTCCTTCCTTTCTCCCTTCCTGTCCCCTCCTGCCTATCCCCTCCTGCCTATCCACTCCCCTCCCACCAGTGCTCTTCACCATTATCCTTATTCATATTATGCCCCCCCAGAGATCCTTGCATATTCCCCCCTGGTCACCGCATGGGGTCTATGGTTTTGGCAGGTTGTTTCCCGCACATGACCACCATAAATGGGGTAAGCCAGTTTTTATGAATTTTTATTCAATAATTGTTTCATGCTGCAATTTTTGTCTACCTATTTTTCTTGTTCTACCTCTTATTGTTTGTCTTGTAGAATGGTTCTCCTGAAGAAGTGGTTATACCACGAAACTAGTCGAGACTCAGATCAAGAATTGCTCGGAGTTACCCCAGGCTTCTTTTTTTTCAATTTTAATTTTGTATTGATTGTAAAATCTCTTTTACATGTAATAAATTATTCTTTTACACTACATGTATGTTAATTTTATCGTACCAAGATAGTCCATCAATTCTCAGGGGGAGGGAATACTACTGGGTCAACCTCAGCCATTACCCATTTTCCCTCTTACCCCGCCCCTTTTTTGTTGTTACATACTTTCCCGGATGATGGTACACCCTTATTGTTTATTAACCTGTTTACAGGAGGCTATACTGAAAATTCTAAGCACAGAGGTAAGACGTTTCTTGTAGTTTCAGCTCCCTCTTTAAATTTTCTATAGGATTAAGTTCTGGAGACTTACTGGTCAACATTATAACCTTAATGTGCTTCTTTTTGAGACACTGCTTTGTTGCCTTGGTGGTATAGGTCATTGTCATGCTCCCAATCCCTCTCTGAATCATTTAGATGTTCATTGGCATGACTGTATATGTGCCTTGAGGAGGACTTGTTTGGGGGATGAAAAATGTTGACTATTGCTATTTGTCATATAGGCACTTTAAAGCTGCATACACACGGTCGGATGGGAGCTTTTCATCGGATATTCCGACCGCGTATGTGCCCCATCGGATTTTTTCCGTCTGAATTTCCGACGGACTTAGGTAGAGAGCAGGTTCTCTATTTTTCCGTCGGAAATTCCGACTGAGTTTTGACTGGTCAAAAGTCCGACTGCGTGTACACGGCATTACGCAGGTTTATTACACATTACTGCTGCCTCCTAATATAAAATATGAAACAATATTAACAAGTAGCAAAGCATCATTGTAATAAATGTAGCAGATTGACAAAGCTGGAAGCGTGTAGTGATCCCAACACACAGATAAGTAGGTAGGTAATGAGGGATTCAGCTTGCCAGCATCAGTCTACAACTGATATACAGTTAAAAGGTATTTGAAAAAACACTGAACGCATTAAGTTTTAAATTTCATAAGCAGCCTTGGTGAAGGCAGACTGATCTATTAGTTATTACTAATCTATTAGTTATCACAGATCCTCAGGACTTCCAATCTCTGCATGCTATGTGAAAGTTCAGACATAAGTGAAACTCAGCAGAAGTCAGGATTTCTGGGCCACATTTATCATTCTGCAGCAAGAAATCTTGTTTTTGCCCTATTCTATACTGCACATATAATAACAATAAATAATGATGCTAAAGTTCATAATAAGAATGTTTGATAATTCTCTTAGAAAACAGAGATGAGAGAAAGCGTTACTAAAGTTCTGTAACAACAAAGTTTCCATCTCCCTCCTGAGTCGGATCCAAATGCTAAAGATGATCCCTCACTTGTCCGTGGAAGATTGGGAGGATTTTGAGGAAACATGCAAGACCTCTGCATTGGTGTGTGCAGCCTATTGCATTAGGGTGTGCTCTCCAGAGTGGACGTGTCAGTACACCAGAGATTAGTGTCAGTAGTTTTTTTTTTTTTTTATTTCTTACAATTTTAATTGTATTTTTTACTTTTTTACTTTTTTTTTTACATTCTTTTTAGGAGCCCCATTGGAGGACTTTGGTGAAATATCAAGAGTCTAAACAGACCGCTGATGTCTTACTTGGCAAATGAGCAGATGCTCTGCTGACTTCCATCATCCAATCATGCGCAACCAAAAATGCATTTTTATTTTTTATTGCACATGATTGGGTATTCTTTTTAAAGTGAAGCTTCCCTCATCCTGGACCAACTGCTCTTTGCCTTTAGTAAATTAACCCCTCTGTGTTCATTCAGAAAAGGAAGGAGCTGGTAAATGAAATATTTACTGGCCCCTTCCTTCGATCTCCATCTTGAAACATCCACTGCAGCATCCGGCAGGAGAGAAGAGGAGAGAAGCTGACAGCACTGCATGGGGGAGACAGGGGATGTCAGGAAGCCGAAGGCACACCTGTCACACCCTGTGCACACACCTATGGACCTCGGTAATATTGAACAAAGACAGACTTAGGCCGCGTACACACGATCGAACTTGTCCGCTGATACTGGTCCGGCGACGTGTGTACGACCTAGCGGACAGGTTTTTCCAGCGGACAAATTTCAAAGCATAACCAGCGGACATAAATCTCCTGCATGTGTTGAATGGATTCGACGCATGCATGGAAGTATTTTACTTCCTGGAGTGGTGACGTGGCGGCGTCAACGTCACCGCCACATCACCGCGTCCTCAGTCCGAGGGGATTTTCGTCCGATGGTGTGTACACGCCATCGGACCAAAATCCGAGGAGACATGTCTGCTGGAAACGGTCCGTCGGACATGTTTCAGCGGACATGTCTCCTCATCTGTACGCGGCCTTATACAATGTAAACTATACCACCAAATGTATTATGCACCCCAATGTTTGTATAAACAAAATATTAGACAGGTGCCCCCCCCATGCTTTCACCTTTGTGGCCAGGTAGCAGACTTCTACCATGTCTTGTAGTTACACCCAGAGATACAAAGATGCTGGTCACAAATATTTGGATTCTAGAGTCAGCCATGGGCCTCTCAAATGTTCTGTGTCCTAAGGTATGCCTGTTGGACCTTTCAAATTGGTTTTCATACTGTTGCAGCTGCTTTTTTCTTCTATGCAAAACAGATTACTTTGTTTACCTGGAAGAGATCCCTTATTTCACTCATTAAATTGCAAATAAATGTATAACTTTTTTGAAATGCGTTTTTCTGGGTGTTTTCCATTGTTATTCTGTCTCTCACTGTTAAAATAGACCTACCATTAAAATTAGGTGCCCCCCACCTAAGGTTGCCCGCCTAGGTCCTCGGCTTTATGGTCTGTCCTATAATCCTTACCTACAATTTGGTCACCCCCTAGTATATACTTTTTCTATAGGTGTCTCTGTCCAACACGCCACGATCACTGACTTCTAGCATAACGATGCTGAATGCTGCATGGTGATTAATATTTATCAGAGGTGCTCAGTGCTGGATTAATATTTAGCATAGTTGTAGACAGTTTATCAGATACTTGTATGATGTATTATACAAGGCAGTTCATAAAGATGAATGTTTCTTTCCCTCTTGGGTATATTGACAGCAATGAGATTTTTCCCTCAAGCTGCTATTCTGTTGCCCTGGACTTTGTGTGATCATGTCCCTCTAGGGTCTGAGAACAAAAACACTAGCATAACATTGGGGCTTTATTGTGTATTTACCACTGAGACCCGCACAGCATGCAAACAAAAGGCCTTTATTATTCGTGCTGTTTTTTTACCTTTCATTGCCAACATTCAATTCTACAGTAAATAGATAAGTCAACAGAGCGGGTCATGCAGAGAACAAGATGGAGTTTGAAAGGCCTGTGATTAATTGTATCTACATAAAATATTTGATGTTTGTCCCCTGCTATGAAAAATACTGTATCATTTTTTACTGATGTCATTGTTAACAGTTCTGAATTAGGCTTTGGCTATCAGACAACTTTAAAGTGATGTAAAGGCAATTAAATTTTTTTTCTTTTAAATAGTTTTTTTGTTCTGTCTTGTTTCCTACATCAGAGACAAAGATAGGGGATATCCCCTCGTAACCAGTTATTACCAGTACAGGGGTCACCTCTTTCAACTGAGAGAAATGTCAATGAGCAGTTACATTTCTTGCTATCCAGTGATTAAATATGCCCAATAGAGCCCTTCTCTAAGCTGTGATGCCTAGTACATAAGACTGGGATTCCCGACGGGTAAAGGTCCGTCGGAAATCCTGATGGAAAAATCGAAAGCCGGCTCTCTACTTTTCCCCCGTACAGACGATCGGTTTTCCCGCCTGGAAAACTCAGATGAGAGCTTTTCCTCAGGAATCCTGACCATGTTTATGCTCCATCTGAGTTTTTCCCACAGGAAAATTGGCAAAAATCTCCGGTTTCTGCTACACACGGCCGGGTTTTCTGACAGGAAAAAGTTAGTCAGGAATCCTGGCGGGAAATAAGAGAGCTGCGAGGGAGCATACACACGGCCGAGATTCCCGGCCAAAAGCTCTCCTCGCAGTTTTCCCGTCGGAAAACCCAGTTGTATGTACGGGCAGAAAAGTAGTCCTATCTTTGAGGTTTACAATATCTATTATTTTCAGTAATTATATTTGATATCTTTGAAATAAACAATACTAGTAGCTATTATATAGGTAATTTGTTTCACAGAGTTTTGTTTGTAATAAGATAATAAAAGCTACACATGATCTAAGCAGTTTTTTTTTAATAGTATTTATTTAAAGTAGTTGTAAACCATTACATACATCCAGTGAAGTTATACAGTTACATAGTTACACAGTTACACAGTTATTTAAGTTGAAAAAAGACACAAGAACATTTTTACAATAAGAGAAAAATAAAATCATACAATCCCATATACACAATTCTATACCCACAGTTGATTTAGAGGAAGGCGAAAAACCCCAGCAGAGCATGATCCAATTTGCTACAGCAGGGGAAAAATTCATTTCTGATCCCCCGAGAGGCAATCGGATATTCCCCAGATCAACTTTACCTATAAATGTTAGTACTTAGTGCAGCGGCGGAACTACTGCCATAGCGACCCATGCGGGTGCTATGGGGTCCGCAACCGAGTGGGACCCGGTGAGAATGAGGAATGTAAGTTTACTGTTAAGCCCCCCGGGCCCGTGAGTCCGGCCGTGTCCCGACACATGCAGCCGCATACAGCCAGAGACAAGAGCAGAGAGCAGAATGGGCGGGGCAGAACGCTTGAGCGCGCCTGTGAAGGGACATTGTTTTGAGGAGGCTCTGGAGTCTGGACAGGAGGTAGGAAGGGAGTGGGAGACTGCACTGTATTGCTATTTTTGTGAAGAAAATGTTTGCTGTATTTTTTCATTAGGATAATTTCGGCACAAAGAGAGGGGGAGCAATGCCATGTTCAAGGGTGCAGATGTTCCTGAGACCTTAAGAATGAACTTGATCAAACTACCATTAGGGCCACTGTTCATCATTGCTGTCTTATTTCTCCCCTATTTGTCTTGTATTTACACATAAGTTTAATCAGAACAGAAATTGGTTAGAAGGCATGGAGGTCAGCAATGTGTGTCCTTCAGGGGCTGCATACAGTATACTGCATACTTTGTTATTCAAAATTTATATAAGCTGTTGCCTGGGTACTGTGCCACATGGGTGTGGTAATCTGTTATTCAATGACATTAGTTAAATTTTTTTGTGGGGGGGGGGGGGGGGGCTGTTTGCAGGGGGGTGAGGCCCATACAACATTTTTCTATGGGGTACTCTGATTTCTAGTTACGCCTCTAATTCACTTATATTGTGTACATTTAGTAAAGAATTCAGGCCTTTTTTAAAGCAATCTACTGAGCTGGACAGAAACACCTCTTGAGGGAGTCTATTCCACATTTTTCACAGCTCTTACTGCCTTTCCATATTTTGGGATTAAATCTCTTTTCCTCTAGATGTAAAGAGTACCCCCTTGTCCTCTGTAATGACCTTAACCACTTCCATACCAGGCACTTACAGTATACACCTTCCTACCCAAGCTAATTTTCAGCTTTCAACATTGTCGCAATTTGAAGGACAATTGCGCGGTCATGCTACACTGTACCCAAACAAATTTTTTATCATTTTGTTCCCACAAATAGAGCTTTCTTTTGATGGTATTTGATCACCTCTGCGATTTTATTTTTTGCGCAACAAATAAAAAAAGACCCCAAATTTTGAAAAAAATAAGTTTTCTTTGTTTTTGTTATTTTTTTGTAAATAAGTAAGTTTTCTTCTTCAATGACAGGCACTGATATGGCTGCACTGACAGGCACCAATGAGGTGGCACTGATGGGCAGTGATAGGCGGCACTGATGGGCAGTGATAGGCAGCACTGATGAGCACTAAAAGGGGGCACTGGTATGCGGCACTGATGGAAACTCATAGGCGATATCGATGGACACTCATAGGCAGCACTGATGGGTACTTATGGGTGGCACTGATGGTCATGGATGGGCACTGAGAGGTGGCTCTGATAGACACTGATGGGTGACACTCATGACACTAATGGGTGGCATTGCTGGGCATCACTTGTTTGATTTGACCCATAATGTTGCCAGTCAGTGACCATTTGTGGATACTGATTGACATCTATTGTGCATATTTTTGCATATATGGATGGCCATGCAGTACATACCTGGCCATTCACATGTTGGGGGCTTCCCTGGTGGTCCTGGAGGCTTCCCTGGTGGTCCAGTGGGGGAATCCGAGGGGGGCTGCGCTGATAAACAATTAGCGCAAACCCCCCTGTCAGGAGAGCAGCCAATTGGCTCTCCTCTACTCGCGTCTGTCAGAAGCGAGTGAGAAAAAGCTGATTAGCGGCTATTCCTGTTTACATTGTGATCAGCTGTGATTGGATGCGTTGGAGGCTCTTTACCAAAATCTCTGCACCACCAATCACCGCGATGTGTGCCCCCACGGGCACGCGGCAGCTGTTATCCTGTTGGACATCATATGACGTCCAGTCAGGATAACTGAACATTCATTTTGCTATAGGCCGGGTGTGAAGTGGTTAAAGTGAAAACCTCAACACCAAGCTATGTATTTGTACATGTTCATCATATACCCCCTTAATCTCCTCTTTTTAAAGAGGAGTTCCACCCTAAATTTTAACTTTTTTTTAATCCACTCCCCTCCCCCTTACATGCCACATTTGGCATGTCATTTTTTTTGGGGGGAGTGGGGGCTTCAGTAGGAGTGGGACTTCCTGTCCCACTTCCTGCTTCCGCCGAGGTGCTGGTTAGGCAATTAAGCCTTAATCGCCTACACCAGCCCCTCCCTGTAGGCGATCACATGGGACACTGACAGGTCCCATGCGATCGCCTCTCCAATCAGCGGCGAGCCGCGCCGCGCACGCATGCGCAGTGCGGCTCGCGCATGCGCAGTGGGTGCCCGGCCGTGAAGCTGAAGGCTGTCACGGCTGGGTCCCCACAGTCGGGATGGAGACGCCGGCTGGGGAGGGGGGAGAGGAGCGGAGCCCCCCGGTGCGTCACTGGAACGCAGGAGCAGGTAAGTGAGTGTTTATTAAAAGCCAGCAGCTACACTTTTTGTAGCTGCTGACTTTTAATAAACACAATTTTGGGCTGGAACACCCCTTTAAGAGAGAATACATGCACTCCCTCTAAACTATCCTTATAGCTGAGCTCCTTCATGCCTCTTATTAGTTTGGTTGCCCTTCTCTGCAGTTTCTCCAGTTCCCTGATATCCTTTCTCAGAACTGGTCTCAGGTGATACAGAGAGATTAACCACTTCAGCCCCGGAATAATTTACCCCCTTCCTGACCAGAGCACTTTTTACAATTCGGCACTGCATAGTTAAACTGACAAATGCGCGGTCATGCGACGTTGCACCCAAACAAAATTTAATTTTTTTTCCCACAAATCAAGCTTTCTTTTGGTGGTATCTGATCACCTCTGTGTTTTTTTTTTTTTTTTTGCGTATAATCAAACAAAGACCGTACATTTTGAAAAAAAGCTATATTTTTTACTTTTTGCTTTAATAAATATCCCCCAAAAAATATATATAAAAAACAAATTTATTTCTCAGTTTAGCTGACATTGAGTCAGCGGGTCCCGGGCTTGGTGACAGAGCTTGCATCATTCAAAGGGATGTACAGGTACATCTTGATTTACATGAGCAGTCTTTCCAGAACAACTTAGCTTGTTGAATAGATCTGGTTTCTCTAGCCTTTTCAAAAGAATAAGTGCAAAAATCCCAGCGCTTCTTAATGATGTCTTACAGATTTTAAAGCAAACCTGTACTGAAAGAAATAAAGAGATTGTCTTTGCTGATCCCTTTCTGAAAATGCTAGTTGCATGGCTTATTCTCGCTTAAGAAGTTTCTATGCCACTGGCTCACAGCAACTTCCAATACTAAGTCCACCCTTTTAATTAAAAATAATAAATGCTCATTTCCCAAAAAAGATGTGCATTTTTTTTTTTAAATGCTCATACTTGATTCTGAGCATGCACGTTTTTTTTCCCTCAGAGGAGCATACACGCGACCGGTTTTCCTGACGGGAAAAAGTCTGCCGGGAATCCCGACGGGAAATAAGAAAGCTGGTTCTCTTTTTTTTTTTTGGTAGTTTTCTCGTCGGGAAAACTGCGATAGAGCATACACACGGACGGTTTTCCCGACCAAAAGCTCTCAAGGCAGTTTTCCCAACCGGAAAACCGGTTGTGTGTACAAGTTAAATCAGGCTTTCTGATTGCATAGATGATCCTGGTCCGTAACTTGTAGTACACTGGATCAGCATGATAGCCATGTGACTGGCATTTTCAGGAGAAGTCAGCAGCAGCAGCTTCCATACTTACTTGGTACACATTTTGTAAGCTTTCTGAAGAGAGATTGAGGTACAAACATGCACATTCACACTGGGTGCATATACATGCTCAAACTTGTGTAGAGAGAAGAGGCAGAGAATTACAGACATTCCTGGAGCTGGCCTCCCACAGCAGAAAGCAATAGGGATGGATAAGGCAGTGATCCTATTCGAAAGTGCCCAGAAGAACCCACCCCTGGGGAGGCCTCTCATGTAACCCTTTCTGAGCACCCGACAAAGAGGGAAGCATGAAAAATGTGACTACAACCCCACAACCTTTCCCCTACAAGGTAGTACCTACAGACATTTGTATGTCCTTTAATAAAGGGTGAATTAGATGATGGTTCTCTCTGGGCATCTCGACAGAAAATATAGCAGTATTCATTCTCTGAGTGCAAGGCAACCAACAATTAAATGCCCTTCCATCAGTCATAGAAGCACATACTGTAAACTGCAATGGAGAAGATAGTTACCCAACATATTTAGATCTGTATTATAGAAAGAGACTCAAAAAAATAAAACTCAGAGTCCTGACAGAAATTAAACCCAGTTGTCACTGCTGCAAGGCACACGTGCTATCCACTAAGCAAATTTGTGGTCAACTACCTCAGTTATTGCCAATATACCTACTGCATTCAAAACATCTTTAGCTATTTTATTTGGCCAACATTTATGGCTATTTTAACTACTTCTGCAATAGCTAGATGTGTCAGTACCAGGGCCGTTTGAAGAAATTAGAGGGCCCCAAGCAAACAAAACAAAAAAACACTTTTCAAGTTGAGAAGCGGGGGGGGGGGGGGGCTTTGGGTTTGTCTGCTTACCTCTATCCTCCACAGAGCACGCCGGCATATCTTGGTGTCCGCACAGGGGCCCCAGCAGGGAGGGCCCTTGCCGCACTGCTACTTCCTCCTGCAGTCCGTTTTCTGTTCCCGGGCCGGACTGAAAGGAAGTGAACACTCAGTGTGTGCACTTCCTGTCAGTCCGGCCAGAAACAGGAACCTGATTCTCCTGTACCGCGCGGTTATGGTACACGGCCGGCCGGACTGCAGGAGGAATCAGCGGTGCGGCAAGGGGGCCCCAGGCAATTGCTTGGTTTGCCTGTCGGGTTCCGACGGGCCTCGTCAGTACTATATTACAATGCTGCTCCTTTTAGTATTTTTGATACAAATCTTCTGCTTGTAAGGCCCTGTAAACACAATCAGAATTTCCGATTGAAAAAATCAGACAGACTTTTTCCATCGGAAATTCTGATCGTGTGAATGCCCCATCGGAAATTCCAATAAATTACATCAGAGTTTAGATAGAGAACATGTTCTCTTTTACTCCGATGGAATTCTGTCGGAATTACGATGTGAGTTTGGTCGGACAACGGTCCGATCGTGTGTACAGGGCTTTACTCTTTCTACCACTGATGCTATTACTGGCTCTGCATCCATTACTCCTGCTATTGCAAATGTCCAACCCATTTACCAACACATAACGTGCTCCTTAAGAAATGCTTCTCAATAATCATACACAGCTAAGTGCTGAGGGCCATGTTGTGGCATTTGATACTCTGGGAATAGGGGACAATTTTTCAGCTGATGTCTCCAGTAGAAGTTGTGTCACTTCAATGTAAAATTATGTAGGTTCTCAGTTCTGCTTTATATTTTATTGTGGAAAATGCATTATATTCTAAAGATGCATAGAATATATCTACCCAGACCCCTTCCGAGGACAGTTCAGACATATGTCAAATCTGACCACATATGGATGTGTCATGTTACAGTTTTATCATGAGAGCAAATGCTCTCATGATGGATCAGCAGCAATCAATAAGGCACAGCAAATTGGTTCTGGGTGGATCTGTATGTGATCAGCATTAATCAATATTGTTCAAATAGTAACAGTGTTTTGAGTGCCATTATTTCTTTCAGACAGTCCAGCACAGTGCCACCGTACAAGTCTTAAGCCCTGTACACACGACCGGTGAAAAAAAATAGAACATGTTTTAAAATTTTCCTATGGATAAAAAAACAATAGAAAAAAATGATCATCTGCGTGGAAGTCCATCGGTCAAAAATCCACGCATGCTCAGAATCAAGTCGACGCATGCTCAGAAACATTGAACTTAATTTTTCTCAGCACGTCATAGTGTTTTACGTCACCGTGTTGGACACGGGGGGATTTTTGACCGGTGGTGTGTAAGCAAGACTGATGAAAGTCAGCTTCATCGGATATCCGATGTAAAAATCCATCGGATTAGATTCCATCAGATATCCGATCGTGTGTACAGGGAATTAGAGGAAAGTGTTGCCTTATATGACTTTATCATGCTGATGACTCTCAGCTCTAATAGAAAGTGGGACTAGAAAATGACTGCGTTTGACCTGCCAATGTATGGCCAATTTACTGTGTAAATGTTGCCCAGGTCTGTCTTCCTAAAAGATAAAATAATGTAGGGTAGCAAGAGAGATTATATTTTTGTAAAAACAATTAATTTCCCTAAAGTATCTGTTACATCTGTCCTTTTTTAGTTTTGGATAGAATGGGAAGAATGAAACCTTCTGTTAGGTTATTATTGCTATCTATTTCCCCAATGGGCAGAGTTACCCTCTCTGTTTGTGATGAGAAAACCAAATTTTACAACTGTCTTTGTAACAGGAATAGAAGGGCAAATCTTCGAATGGTAACATCTGTTCCTTCGACAACTGTCTAAAATGGGAATTTCCTCTCACTTCCTGTTGTACCTCTTAAAGCAGGAAGTAAAGAAAAATCTCTCCATTGGACGCAGACAGCAGAATATAAATTAATAGGTGTTTTACTTTCCTACTCCAAAACAAAAAAAATATATATTGGGTATGCATGAACTTTAAAATGAATACTGTAAGTCAAAAAACAGTGAAAGAAGCAACTTTGCAAATAACATCAGTCACTTAGCTTGCTCTTAAACCTGCACATGCTTTTAAAGTATCTCCACTCTTCCCAACTGGAGGTATTTAAAATTTGCATGTAGCCAACCGATCTGTCAACAGTTATGTATAGTTACGTGTGAATATGGAATGTTCATAGACACAGCATTCCATGTTTCAAGAGATCTCCCAAAGCAATAAACAAAACTGATTTCCCATTAGGTACAATGGATACTTCAAAAGCATGTGCAGGCATAAGGGAATTAGCCAAGTAAAACGTATAATCTGATTTGTCACAAAAGATGAAAAATAGTTCAATCTTTTTTAACTTTTGTGCACTTGATAAAATGTATCTGACTTTATTTTAATTTCCTGACTAGTCATTTTCTGGGTTTCGAGTAGGAATAGTTAAAGCGGAGTTCCACTCAAAAATTGAACTTTCGCTTATCCCACTCCTCACCCCCTTATATGCCACATTTGGCATGTAATTTTTTTGGGAGGGGAGTGGGGGCTTCAGGAGGAGTGGGACTTCCTGTCCCACTCCCTCCTTCCGCCAAAGGGGCTGGTTAGGCGATTACGCTTAATCGCCTACAGCAGCCCCTCCCTGTAGGCGATCACCTGGGACACATGACAGGTCCCATGCGATCGCCTGTCCAATCAGCGGCGAGCCGTGTCGCTCGCGCAGTGCCGCTCGCGCAGTGCCGCTCGCGCATGCGCAGTGGGTGCCCGGCCGTGAAGCCGAAGGCTGTCACGGCCGGATGCCCACAGTTAAGATGAGGACGCCGGCTGGGGAGGGGGGGAGAGGAGCAGAGCCCCGGCCGGCGCATCGCTGGAACGCTGGAGCAGGTAAGTGATTGTTTATTAAAAGCCAGCAGCTACACTTTTTGTAGCTGCTGACTTTTAATAAACATAAAACAAGGCTGGAACACCCCTTTAAGAACTAACTGGGCTTTTTCAATCAATAATATTAGGATCAATCATACGTCTAGACAACCAATCAGAAATCAGCCTTCCTAAACAGGAATACATTGTAATTCAGAGAAAGGTTTGAAAATGTTTCCAGTATAACATTCCTTGAGAGATCGCTTAATGTGACATCACGGCTTGTCACATGAAGCGGTTTCAGACTGCCTGAAACCCGGACACAGTATGTAGACTGGACTATGGCTTCCCAGCAGCGTTGCTGGCAGCAATTGTCTAAACTGAGAGTGTCAGTTATACTCTTTTACACGGCCCAAAGCCAGCACTACCTCACCCCAACACACACAAAACTGAGAGGAGAGAGGGCTTGATCTGCACCTCTTCCCCCCACCCCTACCCTTCTGTGTCTGTCCACACTCCAATGCCCAGTGCTGTACCTCAGAAAAGGAAAACTGGGGGCCTTAAATTTGAAGTCCAGCAACCTCAGATACATCTGAATGAGAGGTGCCAGTCTGTTAAAGAAGTCTTTCTCCTTCTCTCTCCTCCTTTTTTTTTCAAAAAGTTTTTATTAAGCTTTTTTTAAAAGACATACATAAAAAAAAACCCATTAAGAAACACTATTACATTTATACATTAACATACATACATCTACACATACCTGGTCTTCTTTTATTCCCTTATTAAATTAATCTATGATGGCAACAGATACAGAATACGTACTACTTCATCCTATCATCTTCTGCCTAGCATACCCCTCTTTAGGCCATTTCCCCTGATTAGATTCAATAGATCTCTAGGATAGGTACGAATAGGCCCTGGGTACAGGGAGGGGTGGAAATGAGGGATGGAGGATGAAAAAAAAAATCTAGTTAGATAAGGAGAGGAGACGGGACAGGGGCGGGGCAGAAACGGGGGGGGGGGGGGGATGAAGAGAAAAAAAATTGTTATAGAGGCCTTCTAACCCATGTATTTTCCCTTGGAATGCACATCCCAAGAGCCATAGGTTTCTAGTATTTAGTGAGGAGAAAAAAGAAAAAAAAAATATTCTGACCTTCCCTCAGTGAGTTTAAGGGGACCATGCTGTCCCAAACCTCTTTCTCTGAGTGAGAAAGAGAGAAAAAAAAGAAGGGGAAATATCTAAGTCCCTCTACCAATGTAAATCCAGATACTTAGGTGTGTGTACCTTTCACAGCCCCCCCCCCCCCCCAAATAAAAAAGGAACACCCCTATTTCTGTGTATGCTATGGTCAGTCTGACTCAATCGTTCCTTTAAAGTGCAAACGTGTATATGACATATTTAATTTAGAATTTGTATTCTGACCTACCCTATATATAGGTAAGAATTCTAAGACATTGTGAGTTTAAGGGGACTCAACTGTCCCAATCCTCTTCCTCTAGGTGAAAGGAAGAAAAAAAAATCCTTCTGATTGAGTACATTAAGGTAAATCAGGGTTCTCAGAGCACCCCTTACATCTGAGATCCCCTTTACACCAGAGGCCACAGTGTTTCCCCTTACATCAGAGTCTTCTCTGTTAATCAGAGTTCCCAGTATCCCCCCTTAAATCAAGGTTCCCAGAGCATCCCTTATGTCAGAATCCCCAAAGTTCTCCCTTAAATCAGAGTCTGCACAGTGTAAGGAAACTCTGTGAGTTCAGATGTAAATTTGATAATTTCTCTCACAATATCAAATTGTGTTTCTGAGGGCAACCTTTTTTCTTTTATTTTTGTATTTCGTGTATATCACATGTTTAGCGTTGCTGCTGGATACCATTTATTCATTTATGTCACTTTAATTTTTCAATTAATATTTATTCACCTCTAAGCGCGAGAAATTTCCCCCTTGGATAGAAGATGTAAAAGGGGAACTCTGTGAGTTCAGATGTAAAAGGGGAACTCTGTTGACACTGATGTGCAGGGGACTCTTGTTATTAACTTCATATGATTAAAAATGTTATTTAATAACAAAATATATGTATACTTTATACTATAAATAGAAATTGCAGTGCACTGCTACAGTGTTCGGGTTTGACTTGAAGAAAAGGTGGCAACACCACATTCATTTAATGACCCCAAGTCACACTTTTAGACATGCATTGTTCATGTAAAATTCATGTAAACTTCAAATGAAAAAATACAGTGCTCTCCATTTGTTTAAAAGCCGACCCTAATTTATTCAATAAAAGTACAGAAGGTGGCTGTCCTGACGTCACATAGCCCCCCGCACACGTATCGTCCATGGGTAAGGATTCGCTGAGCAAGTCCTCACCCACGGACAATACACGTGCGGGGGGCTATGTGACGTCAAGACAGCCACCTACCTGTTTTTTTATATACACGATTCATCCTAGCACTGGGACTCAGTGCCATCTTTGTGAGTAGTACTTTTATTGAATAAATTAGTTCCTGCTTTTAAACAAACAGAGAGCAATATATTTTTTCATTTGAATTTTACATGAACAATGCATGTCTAAAAGTGTGGGGACTTGGGGTCATCGAATAAATGTGGAGATCGATTGACGGACCATATAAAAAGTCAGTCCTCTCAACTTTAATATTACCCTTTTTAAGGGACCACATGAATGACCTGTTTGTTCGCTCAGAGGTCTATTCATTAAGGTGAGTGGCCTGTACCTCTGGTGGTGTGGTGGTGGGAACACAGGATTGGATGCACAGTGATTAATATTGAATTAAATTAGTGTCTGCTTTTAAACAAACGGAGAGCACTATATTTTTTCATTTGAATTTTACATGAACAATGCATGTCTAAAAGTGTGACTTGGGATAATCGAATGAATGTGGAGATCGAATGGAGGACCATAAAAGAAGTCAGCCCTATCACAACATTCCATCACTTTCTGTATGGAAGATCATAGCCCCAAGGACCAGTTGACTCTTCCAAGTGGGTTCATAAACAGCAATGACAATATGACCTGGATTTTACCCATTCCTTACTCTATACAAAACAAAAAAAAGTGGGTTTGCATACACTAAATTATTAATTCTAGCATATAAGCATTAAACAGAAAAACTGTTGTCAAGCTCTAATTGGTCTAATTGGTTGCTTTTATTGGGCTGTGTTGGGACCAACCTTAAAGTGTCCACTTTCAAATATAAAGCAGGGTTAAAAACATAAAAAAACATGCCGGTGGCATTCCAGCTTTATTCCACTTTGCTGACTTTGTATGACACGCTGCTTCATGTAACTGACCCCCACCCACCAGAAACCTGGTCTTGTATTGAGAGCCAGCGCTTTCACCACTGATCATTACTGGTCAAGTGGGAATTAGTGAAAACAAGAAAAGACTGACAAAGACTAATCCAGCTCTTCAAATCCCTACACTGGAAAAGAAAGAGGAAGTGATGATAATGAGGGATGGGATAAACTCTCTGAGTGCACCTCAGTCTCCTTTGCTTCCATGAATCGAGCTGGGAAAACAAGAATGTACACTGAAGAGCCATGGGGCTCCCAGTACAATCAGAGTAATGAGGCAGGAAGGATTGGTAATCTCTTGTTTGCATCAACACAGAGGAAAATGGTCAGGACATAACCATGCTAGGCATGCTTTGTCATTGGTGATCTGCTGACCAGACATAATTAGTATATCTTTAATGAGTTGATGCTCCATTACAGTAGCATATGAATTCAGTAAGTAAACAATATGAGCTGTGTTGTATAACAACAGGTATGAAAATAGTTACATTGCATTAGACCTTCTAATCAGATTATCTCCATCTATTCATATAGGACTATGTTGGTTAAGGCTTCTTAGTTTATTATAGACTGCTGTAGTTTTGAATTAAATTGGTATGGCTTCTGTTTTTAACCACTTTACTCCCAGGCCAATTCTGACTTTTCTCACATACATGTAAAAATCTAAATAATTTTAGCTGGAAAAACAAATAAATCAAACATTATATATATTTTAAGCAGAGGCCCTAGAGAATAAAATGGTGGGTATTTCAATTTTTCTTGTCATGCAATATTTGTGCAGAGGTTTTTCAAAGTCAAATAAAAAACTAAAAAAAATACATTTAAATTCATTTTAGTGATCCCAAACATATAATACCCCATTCTTTGTTAAAATATAAAAGATGATTTTATGCCAAGTACTGTATATAGATAGTGATACCAAACATGTCTCGCTTTGAAATTGTGCACGCTCGTGGAACCACGGCACATTCAATTATAGGAGGGAAGGTCTGGACAGCCGCACTCCAATAAAAACGCCTTTATTGTGCAAAATAACAAAAGTACAAACCACAGCAGGGTACAGGAAACTGACGCGTTTCACACTCTCAACTTTCAGTGCTTATTCATAACTATACAAACACAAAAATATGTGTCTGTATCTATATAATAAGTGTACAATGAGATGCTAAATACCTAAAATGCTATCTATATGTATATAGGTGTAAATATGAAAAATAAAAATTGTATGTGCATATGAAAAAATTATAAATAACACATATGTGATATAAAAACATACATTAAAATGTATATATTAATCTTGAAAAATCTCAATAAATAATATTGTTAAAAAAATGTACAGTATATGTCAAATACACGCACACAATACATTATGTGCATCCGTACCCATTCATTTAGTAGCCACAAGGTGTTATGAAATCCTATATGAAATAAATTCAATAGTTTAAATATTTTGATAATAATGTAATCATTCATATGGGATGGGCAAAAAGAATAAATGGGTATGGAAAATATAGTAGAAACTTTAAGGTTGGAAATTGGGTTTCTACTATATTTTCCATACCTGTTTATTTTTTTTGCCCAGATATTTAGCGTCTCATTGTACACTTATCATATAGATACAGACACATATTTTTCCTTTATACACGAATGCACTTTATATACGGTATGTAAATGTCTTAAATGATGTATTTATTGAATGTATATGAATAAGTAACATTATACAATAATAATCTTTTTTTTTTTTTTTTTATAGAACTATAAATGCACATTCATCCAGCACGTATAGTTATATAAAATAAATTATTTAATTTTTCAGGTTCACTTTAAGTTAAT
Organism: Rana kukunoris; assembly: GCA_029574335.1. Lineage (NCBI taxonomy): Eukaryota > Metazoa > Chordata > Amphibia > Anura > Ranidae > Rana > Rana kukunoris. The sequence goes on from CM056057.1 coordinate 67,597,909, forward strand.
TCACCTGGATACACATATGTGCCCCTACACTCAACCACACATGTTTCCTATTAACCAAATTCCATTTAAATAATTGATTAGTTTCAATTAACTACACAATTGATCACGCTTAATATATATGCTAGCATATATTTGTAGCAAAGTCTTGTGGCTTTATAGTTATGACTAAGCATTGTTGAGAGTGTGAAACGCGTCAGTTTTTTATCCTGTACCCTGCTGTGGTTTGTATTTTTGTTATTTTGCACAATAAAGTTGTTATTATTGGAGATGGAGTGTGGCAGTCCAGACCTCCCCTCTTCTAATTGCTACATGCTTAGCCTGCACCTGCTGCTTGAGGAGAGTGCCATTTCCATACATTCACCTGGAGCGGTAATCCCTTCCCCTACATTAAATTATACATAGGCGATGCTTTAAAAGCCTCCCTCATCACAGGATTCTACTGACAGCTGTGGGAGGCAATGGCTCCCGCTGCCACAGCAAAGAATGTGAGACCGGGGAGTGAGGGAGGGCTGCTGCAAATGGGCACAGCTCTGGCTCAAGTGAGGTAAGTATGAGGGGAGGAGGGGGGATGCGGTATACTGCTACCTAAACATTTTTTTTTACCATACAGTGATTGTAAAGCTTTACATTTTCATTTAAAGAGAAATTCGAGATTTAAAAAAATAAATTACTTTTATACTTACCTAGGTGGATGCAGCAACGATCCAATGCTGCATCTGTCCCCCTCCCCACTCTGCAGTGAGAACTGAGCAATTAAACACCGCTGATTACTCAGTTCTCTCCTTCAATGTTAGCAGAGAGCCATGACTGTCAGTCAGTGGTTCTCTGCTCTCCCCTCTAGTGCTCACTGGAGTGCAGAGCTGTGGAGGAGCAGGAGTGGCTGGCTTAGGCTCTCAGCGGATCACAGGGTCCCGACAGCTGTAGATGTTGTAGAATAGGTTTGGGAGCCTGGAGAACCCAGGAAGTCTACGCCAACCAGGGTGAAACTCACAGGCAGATGTAGCGTCACCAGAAGGGTGGGAGGCTATGGTTTCAGAGCCTATAGTTCCTTCTATTTTAATACTGCACTTAGGTGGCACTTTCCTCTTTCTTCTCTTGCCATTTCTCTATAGAGAGCTGGCCAAACTATGTGGAGAGCAGCCGCCGGTGCACATCTTTAACCCCCATTGATGCATTTTACGTATTTACATGCTTGCTGGGAATTGACCCTCTGAGTGCCAGAATAACTTTATTGTTCTCACTTACCGATATGTACAGTATGATTTGATCATCTTCTATGCTAAGAGAGATTGCACTCTGAGCTTTTGGTCTGTCTCTATCCACTCATCTTAAGGGTGTTATGGCTTGATTTATACATTTCCTTCTCTTTGTTGGAGCTATGCTACTCGCCATTTGTTTTATTAATTTGCAGTCTTCTTTCTGTTGCTGTATCTTGCACTTATTTTGCTGTAGCAGGCTATAACTGGGTGTCTGGGCCTATAACCTGTTAGAAATTATGTATGGAACAATGGAAATTCCCTATGGAACAATGCACAGTCTACATGGGCTTTGCTGCTGCTTAACTGGAGACAGGAAACAGGAACTTTTATCATACAATAAAAGTGCAAGTGCAGTTGCTCCAGAGCTTAGTAAATGAGCAGAAACTTCCATAATCCTATCATGTTCAAGCCTTACCTCATTTACTAAGCTCTGTAGCAACTGCACTTTCAGAGGGCAACTGCACTTTGCATAGGGCAACTCTCTATGTATTTGCCTTTAGTAAATCAACCCCAGAGCATTACCATAGATGCAACTATAAACTTGTAAACACTGATATCTACTGGTTGATGAATATATCTCTACTAAATATTGATATATAGTAGTTGTTGCATAAAATACAAATGAACTTTGTATTCCAACATTCTCCTTCAAAATAACAAATATGCCATACTTTCCTGGTCTGTCCAATGGTTTTGCACAGAGCAGCCCGATGCTTCTATTCTGGGGTCCCCCACTGGTGCTTCTGGCTCCTCCCCCCTGCCGAGTGCTCCCATAGGAAGCCACTTCCCATGGGAACACTTGGGCATGCTCGATCACGGGCCATCCTGTTTGCATCTATTCAGACACAGCAATGCCCCGCCCCCTGCTCTCTGTCAGGTTTTGACTGACAGCGCGAGCCACTGGCCAAGCCTGTGAGACATGGGAGAGGGGGGAATAACTGCTGTAGACATGCACAGTGATGGAACGAGATTAGGCTCAGGTGAGTATTTAAGAGGGGTTGGGGGAGCTACTTAAAACATTTAATGCAGAGAATACATTAGGGAAAAAAAATGCTTCCCTTTACAGCCGCTGTAATGGAGGGAATGCATTAAGGTAAAAAATGTTTGTGCGCCTTACATCTTTACTAACGTGAACATGTGTTTTGTTTATGCAGGTCATAGTGACAGTTCCACTTTAATGCCCCCTCCGTAGCAGCACATGTTCACCCTTTCTTTGCTACTCTGGCAATTTTTTTCAGCCAATGAGAGAAAAGGAAGGATGTACAATGTGAGCTCCAAGATGCTCTAGTTGGAGTTTCTACACGGCTGAGGACTCTCCCTGGTAACCATGTGACAGTAGTGGACCATTCACCAAGAACCTGCATTTTCAACTGGAGTAAGTGACATTCTCCTTCTATACTTTATAGGACTAAAACATTGGAACACTTAATGCTTCAGCTTCTTGACTATAGGAGACCCAATCTACAGCAAGTTTGGATACCCACAGTGATAGTTAAATTGGATATACATTGAAGTTTAAAACAGATGCAGAATATATTGCACAGGAAAACAACATATAACCGCATATGGGTACTTTGCATTTGGAGTTTGTGTTCACACAATTTCGATTTGGCTGGATATCAGTGCATATTTCCCTTGGAAAATTAGCAAGAATTCACATCCTAAGATACAAATGTAGAACTCCGGCCAAATAACTAAATGTATAGTTGAAATGCATACATGGGAGCCATTTTATTTGCCCAAAATGTTTTACTTCTGCCCATCCATTCCTGCGATTTATGCAGCCCTGCTAAGCTAGGCTGATGACCTGTCTTTTCTTTACCACACCTAGCCTAAGATTAACCACTTCACCCCCGGAAGATTTGGCTGCTCAATGACAAGGCCATTTTTTGCGATTCGGTACTGCGTCGCTTTAACTGACAATTACGCGGTCGTGCGATGCTGTACCCAAACAAAATTGACGTCCTCCGGACGCATGTTGCTGCTCCAATTGATTAGCCATTCAAATATGCAAATGAGGAAAATACGCTGATTCACAAACGTACGTGCGCCTGGCACATGCTCTACGCAACGTGTGTAAGTTTTCCCTCCGACATAAAGTTATTCCCCATAAAGGAGGTGTAAGTCAGCACCAGACATGCAAAGGTCTGCACCAGGGAACTCAAGCCTATGTATTTTACGTAGGACGTGAGTCTGGCTGGGCGTAGGTTACGTTTACGGCGTACACAGTGATCCGGCGTATCTTGGGCAGTTTTTCTGACGTGGTTGTGAGCATGCGCACGGGGATACATCCACGTCTCGGCACATGCGCAGTTCATTTTAAGTACTTGTCTGGCGCCCGGCCCATCATTTGCATCGGGTCACGATTCATTAGCATTGATCACGCCCACTTCCAGCCCACTTCCACCTACTTCCACTTATGCCAGCCTGCGTCTTCGAAATGTACGCTACGCTGGCGCAGAGTTGGGAGCAATAGCTTGCTGAATTCAGTGCAAGCCTCTCCGCGCTGCGGCGGTGTAGCGTACTATGTGTGCGCTACGCCGGCGTAAATATGCGCCTATCTCTGTGAATCCGGGCCAATATATTTTACTTTTTGCTATAATAAATATCCCAATTAAAAAAAAAAAACTATTTTTTTTCCTCAGTTAACATATTTTTGGTAAAAAAAAAATCGCAATAAGCGTTTATTGATTGGTTTGCGCAAAAGTTATAGCGTCTACAAAATAGGGGATAGATTTATGGCATTTTTATTACTATAATTTTTTTTTTTTGCTAGTAACGGTGGCGATCAGCGATTTTTATCGGAACTGCTATATTATTGCAGCGGACAGATCGTACACTTTTGACACATTTTTGGGACCAGTGGCAGTTATACAGCGATTAGTGCTATAGAAATGCACTGATTACGGTATAAATGTCCCTGGCAGGAAAGGGGTTAACACTAGGGGCCGATCAAGGGGTTAACCATGTTCCTTAGTGTGTGTTTTAACTGTGGGGGGGTGGGACTTACTAGGGGGAGAGAGAGATCTGTGTTCATATTTAGCATGAACACAAGATCAGTCACCCCTCCCCTAAAATAAACCATTCTTGCTCTGTCAAGATCGAGGGTGCCTGGTGGTCATCGCGCCCACCGGGCACTCACATCGGCTCTGACGATGAGCCCCCTAGTGGCCAAAAGGCGAAGGTAACATCCAGGGGAGCCAACCTGCCGCAATAAAACTGCATCAGCTGGTCCGGAAGCGCTTAAAAGAGCAACAGCACAATGACAAGCTTATCCCCCTGTTCATTCTGCTCTCTTCCCCTATCAGCATGTTTCTTGTGAGCACATGACCAGGCAGCAGAGCCTAATTGGCTTTTAATGCTGCCCTTGCTTTCCTTGTGCTGCTGTACAGGAATGACACAAGGCAGATTTCAAGACTGATTTGGCTACTTATGTTAGTTGTATGTCAAAACACATTTATTTATTTTTAACCACTTGCTTACTAGGCACTTAAACCCCCTTCGTTCCCGGACCAATTTTCAGCTTTTAGCGCTCTCACACTTTGAATGTCAATTACTCAGTCATACAACACTGTACCCAAATGCATTTTTTGTCCTTTTTTTCATACAAACAGAGCTTTCTTTTGGTGGTATTTGATCACCTCTGGACTTTTTATTTTTTGCGCTATATATGAAAAAAGACGAAATTTTTTGAAAACAAAATGAATTTTTCTTAGTTTATGCGATAAAATTTAGCAAATTATTAATTTTTCTTAATACATTTTGGCCAGAATTTATACTGCTACATATCTTTGGTAAAAATAACCCAAATTAGTGGATATTATTTGCTCTTTGTGAAAGTTAGAGAGTCTACAAACTATGGTGCAAATCATAAAAAAATTATCACACCTATTGTACCGATGCCTATCTCATTTCTTGCGACCCGAACAAGCCAGGAAAGTACAAATACCCCCCCAAATGACCCCTTTTTAGAAAGTAGACATTCCAAGGTATTTAGTAAGATGCATGATGAGGTTTTTGATGTTGTAATTTTTTCCCACAATTCTTTGCAAAATGAATATTTTTTTTATTATTTTTTTCCCCCTCACAAAATTGTCATTGTAATAGGTTATTTCTCTCACATGGCATGTGTATACCACAAATGACACACGAAAATACATTCTGCTATTCCTCCCGAGTATGGTGATACCACATTTGTGGGACTTTTTCACAGCCTGGCCACATACAGAGGCCCACTATTCAGGGAGCACCATCAGGTGTTCTAGGAGCATAAATTACACATCTAACTTGTTGACTACCTATTACACTTGTGAAGGCCCTGGAGCACCAGGACAATGGAAAATCCCACAAAGTGACCCCATTTTGGAAAGCTAACGCCCCAACGTATAATCTATGAGGCATGATGAGTCTTTTGAACGATTCATTTTTTTCCAGAAGTTTTTGGAAAATGTGGAAAAAAAATGAAAACGCAATTTTCTTATGTAAAGTTGTCCATTTATAAGATATTGCCAACACACCACATGTACATAGCAACAATAACACCCCAAAATACATTCTGCTACTCCTCCTGAGTATGGCGATACAACATGTGTGGGACTTTTTCACAGCCTGGCCACATACAGAGGCCCAACATGCAAGGAACACCAACAGGTGTTCTAGGGACACATAGCATGCACATGCCAAGAATGACACCCCAAAATACATTATGCTAAGCAAAGGGTAAACAAAAAATGTACCTGTGGTTTTAGTAGCGCAGTTGTCCACAGGACGATAGCACTGGTCCAGGCAGCAGGTAGAGACTTGGTCAGCAGGCATGATGGCATAGGTCCTACAGGCAGCAGGCAGAAGTAGCCTCGTGCAGGACAGAATGAGGACAGGGGTAGAGGCTTCTCCCACCCAAATCTCTTTGAAGCCTTAGGGCAACCAGACCCTAATCTAGAATGAGAAAACAAAAACAATTGTTTTCTTTATCCAGAAAACAATTCTGGAGCCCCTTACATATGTGAGACCCCTGTTCTATGAATCCCACTAGTCCACTGGCAGGGTAAAAGATCAGTCCAAGAGGCAGGCAAAAATAATGGTCAAACAGTCCAGGGTCAGTTCCAGATCAGGCAGAGGTATAAACAGAATCGGTAGGCATAAGCGTGGTCAAATAACAGTCCAGAGTCAGTTCCAGATCAAGCAGAGGTATAAACAGAATCGGTATGCATAAGCGTGGTCAAATAACAAGCCAGGGTCATAAGCAGAGGCATAAGGGGTGTGAAGGTAAATGGCAGGAAGTGACTAATAATTTAGTGAGGTATGGTAACGGGCGAAACAACCAACTACGCAGAGGCCTGGTTTGGAAGGGCATTGTGGACAATAAAAAGTGGTGTCTCTTCTCACTCCTCCTTTGGAGCACACCCGGCATTTTTTTTTGGCGTTTTTGGCCTGTTGGTCTAGGAGGGATTTTATCTGGAAAGTGGCGCTCATAGAGTCGGCTAACCACATCAGATTGAATGTTTACTGGTGGGTTGCTGGGGTATAAAAGGGCAGAAAAGGTAGGATTTGGGTCTTTGAGTGGATTTCCGATATATCACATAAGTGTTGTACGTGGCCAAATTAAACAAATAAATCGAAACTTTCTTATACCACTGGTATGATCTTCTTGTGGAAAGGTAGGGTTCCAGCATCTGGTCATTCAAGTCGACACCCCCCATGAACTTATTGTAATCTTGAATACATTTTGGTTTCTGGATTCGCCCATTCCTCCTTCTGGTCTCAACGAATGTGTTGTTGTGGATGGTAGAAAGCACGTACACATCCCTTTTGTCCCTCCATTTCACAGCCAGAACTTCCTCATTGCGTAAACTCTCCGTCTCCCCTTTTTTTAATTTCTTGGTGACAAGGCTTTGAGGAAAGCTCTTGCAGTTCGTCCGTACGGTGCTGCATGCTGGGGTGTTCTTTTTTAAAAGGTTTCGGAACAGGGGCATGATGGGAAATTCTCCTGTCCTGACCATAGACAGAATTTATTGCATCCAGGACAGGGCTCAAGTCCTGCGGGAACGTGTGGAAATGGCGTCCCTGCACTTTTTTCACAGTAGGGACGCAGTTCCCTTTGCTGGACTAGAGCAGTCAAGCCACCCGAGCCAATCCTTCACTAAGCGGCGTTGCCCAGCTCGAGTCACTGTCGGGGTCAGACGAACCTTAGTAATCCTTTATGTTACTGGCCGCTTCCTGTATATGGATTAATCGGGTAGTGTGCGGGTATTCCGTCACTTCCTCCATGCCGTAATATCTCCTGGGAGCTTTTGTCATTGTTCCTAGGAGACATTGTGGAGGTCTGCCGCGAGTTATCGCGGGATTTAGAAATAACTTGCTTAAAGTTCTTTCTAAATCCTGCGATAACTCGGGGCAGACCTCCACAATATCTCCTGGGAACAATGACCAAAGCTCCCAGGAGACATTGCGGCATCGAGGAAGTGACGGAATACCCGCACACTACCTTATGAATCCATATACAGGAAGCGGCCAGTAACATAAAGGATTACTATGGTACAGTGGATGGAAAAAAAAAAAAAACATGCGGTTTAGTAATTATGCATATGAGCGTATCTTTTTTTTTTGTGGGGGAGTGGATCTTGGGTGGGAGTTCCCACACTTTTTTCCCCAGGACTTGACCCATGATCCAGCAGGTCACCATTACCGTGGTTGGGCACATTGCTTGCAAAGTTCAGTGCAATGCCTGCATAAAAATGGTGTGGTCCAGAGAATTACAAAAATATTCTCTTGGCTTTTCGTCAGTCTACCCTTTAAATATTGTATCATTTCAAAATGCAGCATTTAGAAATTGCAATTAATCACGTAATTTCTTAAAAGCATCAGCCACATAATTTTGGCCAATTATTCTCAATACATAGCTTAAGGGGAGGAGCAGAGCTACCTCTGATATCTTTTATGCGTTCTCTGTTTTACGCGTCAAGCTTTCTATGTCAAGAAGCATATTGGATAAGCCCGTGACACCCAAGCCGAAGACTACATGGCCTGTAGCAAATATTAATTATTCAAGCCAGAATCAAGAAAATTTAAAATTCTGGCTGAATATCCAAGAAAGCCAGATTATTTTTTTTTCGATATAAGAAAGGAACCAAGTTGTGGAAACACAGCATTTTAAAAGCATAAATGAATAAGGCAAAGACAACTATGAGTTTTTTTTGTTCTAAAGTGTATATTTTATTATGTCAACACACACACACACATATATATATATATATATATATATATATCTCATGTTATACAGTAATGCACATACAATCACATCATATACTGTATGTAGGAAATGCAATTGAAAAATGTTTTGTGGTTTTGTATTGCATTGTAAGAAATAACTGTAAACTAAACAAAAACTTTAACCACTTCAGCCCGTAAGAATTGGCTGCCCAATGACCGGGCTATTTTTTTGCGATTCCGCACTGCTTTAATTTAACTGACAATTGCGCGACGCTATACCCAAACAAAATTGACGTCCTTTTTTCCCCCAAATAGAGCTTTCTTTTGGTGGTATTTGAACATCTCTGCGATTTAAATTGTTTGTGCTATTACCAAAAAATAGCGACAATTTTTAAAATAATTACAATATTTTGTACTTTTTGCTATAATAAATATCCTCATTTATAAAAAAAAAAAGCTTATTATTTCTCAGTTTAGGCCGATTTGTATTCTTCTACATATTTGTGGTAATAAAAATCGCAATAAGCATATATTCATTGGTTTGCGCAAAAGTTATGGCGTCTACAAAATAGAAGATAGATTTATAGCATTTTTATTATTATTAATTTTTTCTAGTAATGGCGGCGATCTGCGATTTTTATTGTGACTGAGACATTATGGCGGACATATCGGACACTTTTGACACATTTTTGGAACCGTTGACATTTATACAGCGATCAGTGCTATAAAAATGCACTGATTACTGTAAAAATGTCACTGGCAGGAAAGGGGTTAACACTAGGAAGGCGATCAAGGGGTTAATTAACTGTAGGGGGAAGAGACTGACCTAGAGGAAATGACAGATTGTGGTTCCTATCTATTAGGAACTCACTATCTGTCTTTCCTCACAGAACAGAACAGGGATGTGTGTGTTTACACACACACGTCCCCGTTTTGCCTCCCGTGCCCGCGATCGCTCACAGCTGGCGGTCATCGCTACCAACCAGGTCACAAGCATCAGCACCCCCGCGATGCAGCGGGTGCTTGGGTGCACCTGCTATCCAATTTAAAGGGACCGACGTACAGCTACGACGGTTCGTGGAATCGTGCCGACCTGCCTCCGTATAACGACGGCGGCTGGTTGGCAAGTGGGTAAAGGGTAACTCAACTTTTGTGGGGAAAAAATATATAATATAGAGCATATAATTGTGACACTAATCATGTTGTGATTGAATGTTATTAAAATGACCTTTACTTTTCAATCTGCAGCCAATGTAATTTTCTGAATGCATTGCAATATGGCTACATGGAGTTGTTCTGTACACAGAGTGTGTATTGACCACTCCCCAGAAACATAATTTTCTGCCTGTGTGATTGGCTCACCAATTTTCCCAGAAGTCTGCCCAAGAAATAAGTCAGGTTTCAGGCATCTCCTGTAACACAATTTTCATTTTTGGAGAGATACTTTCAATAGGAGAACATCTTAGGCCGCGTACACACCAGGAGACATATCCGATGAAAACGGTCCGACAGACCGATTTCATCGGACATGTCTCCTGGAGATTTTGGTCTGATGTGTGTAAACACGATCAAACCAAAATCCCCGCGGACAGACAGCGCGGTGACGTGGCGGTGACAATGACGCCGCCACGTCACCGTACCAGGAAGTAAAATACTTCCACGCATGCGTCAAATCCATTCGACGCATGCGGGAGATTTCGGTCCGCTGGTTAGGCGTACTAACCAGCAGGCGTATCTGACAGACTGCTTTCCAGCAGACAAGTTTTAAAGCATGCTTTAAAACTTTTGTCTGCTGGAAACCTGTCTGCTAGCCCGTACACACGATCGAATCTGTTCGCTGAAGCGGAGTTAAGCTTTAAAGTGACACTAAACTCTGGTTTAAAAAAAATATATATTATATTCATGTATGGAATCTTAACTCAAAAAAGTACCTTCTATTGCTCTCAGCCTCCTCCAAATCTCCAAATTCCTTTTATGAAACCCAGCTTCCTGTTAGAAGTGGCTAAATTTTTTCTCAATGGTCTCACTGTATGATCCATGTTCACATGTGATTTCATCCGGGGGGGCACATAGTCCATGCTCCTGATGAAGCCATGCTGATGTAACGCATTGACAAGACATCTGGAACGCATGGTGGATGGCTGAAGAGCAGCGGCTGCTGACTTGTAGTGGTGAATAATGAGACATATACAAGTACTGTGGCATGGTTCAAAGACAGCTCCTTAACATTGGTGCTTATTCAATTTAATATGCATATATTTTTATTTGTCTTTATGAATAAAAGTTCAAACGATGAGCACTATGAATCTTTTCTGCTTTTTTGTGACATCACAAGGATATTTGGAAATTTTTTTTGTTTGTTTCTTCAAATTTTGTCACATATATCATATTGGACTTAAAGGGTCACTAAAGGAAAACATTTTTTTTTGCTAAATAGCTTCCTTTACCTTAGTGCAGTGTTGGTTTCATTTCCTGGTTGTTCATTTTTGCTTTGAAGTTGCTGTAATTCTGCTCTGATCTCCACACTTCCTGTTTGTCTGGCTCCTTATGAAAAATCTCATGGCAGCTTTTCACTGTGGTCCAAGCTGTGTGTCTAAAACTCCTCAGAACCAATCAGATTCATTTTAAAAACAAAACACCGCCCTTGATTTTTTTTTTCTGTGTCTCTCTCTACTTTACAGAAACATGAAACCAGTTTAAAAACGAAAGTGAAACTAGAGGCACATTATATGATTGATTTTTATCTATTTTTAATCATTTTTAAAGGAATCAGTTAACTTTTATGTCTCTATACCCTGTAAACAGTCATTTCAGCAAAAAAAAAATGTTTTCCTTTAGTGACCCATTAAATGGACATTTTTATGGACTTTGGTTTTACTTTTTTTACTTTTATTTTTATACGCATATATTTCAGCATGCCTTATAATTTGACTTACATTGGGGTTTATTTACTAATCAACTTTGCACTACAAGTGGACAATGTGTGCATAATATGTGTTCAAATTATCATTCGCAGTCTCCATTGGAAGCCTGTGACAGGGTGACATTTCTGGAAAACAACTGGGTGACAGGAGCAGAGTTTGTCAACCTATAACAGGTAATGTCTAAACATGGCATTGCTACCAGGTATTGTTTTAATAAAACAAAACCTGGTGGCAATTATTTTTCTTTACAATATTGAAAACGTTAAAAAAACTAAAAACTATTTTAGAGTGCTGCTTATGAATACCTTTCAAATAAGTGAAGTGCTAATACCACTTTCCTAACTGAATATATAAATAGTGAGAATATATATATATATATATATATATATATATATAATATATGTAAGAAGGCCAGTATGGTGGCCTAAATTTATGGGGGGGTATTTATGCAGCCCACTCGCCCATGCTCTTTGTCGGTTCCAGTGCGCGATTTATTACGTCACCAGGCCGTCTCTTCAGGTCACTTTGTGTTCGTGAGTCTGTTGTTCTCGAATACAGAGTGTTGCTTATTTGTGCTTTCTCGCTCTCTGTCACAGGCAGGAGTCGTTTTTTTGCATTTGTATCATTCGTTGCTATTCGTTGTATCCCCCATATCATGTGTTCAGTTCCCACTGCCAAAACGTACGAATCATTCATACATGGTTCTTCCCCCGTCATTTGCCAAATCAAAGTTTTTTGTATGCACAGCGCCACACCACACTCTGCGGATACATTGCATACCCGCTACAGCCCGATGCTGACCCACGTGCACGGCCACTGTCGCAGGTAAGATTCGTTACCATGTTTGTCATGTCAAATCGCAGCCATGCAAAAATCATCTTAGCAGCCTGACAATCTTTTGAGACCCTTGCAAACGCAACACCGTCTCAGCAACCTCTCACTCAGTGAGACCTTGCATCCACGCAATCTCGTCCCAACAACCTGACACCCATTGAGAGCTTGCAGCCATGAAAAATTGTCTCAGCAGCCCGACACTCATTATATATATTTATATATATAAATAAAAATAGTTATTAAATTCTGATATGTTTCTGACTACCATTTTTTCCCGATTATGTTATTATGTAGGCAGAACTCACAAATATTTCTTGTGTACAGCAAAAGTGGGAGGGGGCTACGATACAATGCAAAGTAAAGGGTATGAGAAAAGGTGAGACATGTATTAATTTGTACTGAGAGAATAAACTATGTACAGGAACTAATAAATATTACAGGTTACAAATTGGGCCAAAAAGCTGAACGTGGGTTTTACAGAATTGTATCTTTGTTCCTACAGTGATACAATTAAATATACATGATTACATTTCATCCAACATATAATAGAAATCCAAGATTCTACAAATACAACTTGAGGTATGTATTACTGAAATTCTATTTGTAGATTTTTTTCTAGTCTAGATCATTATCAAAACATTTCATTGAGCTATAATGGTAAGCGCTTTGGGCCATTAGCTGTCACTTAATACCCTCTGGGCACAGAGTGAAGCCCCTAAGGAAATGCCAAGGGTGTCACTACACTGAGCCATCATTTGACAAGTAATGGTCCAATGCAGACACTGTTTGTCTGTTGTGAATGTCTAAACAAAGAATACTGCAAAGTATTACTTTATATTTTTAGCCATTTTCCCCTTTGCTTTTCAAATGGTCATTGTTGCTATGGTAACTAAAGCCAGTTTACATTGGGAAGGAGTTGGAGTGAAATAACAACTCACTTAGTGGTACTGGTGGGCTTACATTAACATCAAGTTTTTTTTGAAAAATCATGGAGAAGTGTTGGAAAAGGGAATGAAAATGTTGAAAATATAATGACTATTAATTATTAGATTAACTGGTTAGGGATATAAAACAGCCTTCGGCAACATTGCGATTCATATACCATAAATCCCACGTGTACAAGCTGTAAGATATATCGTTAGTAACTGCTACTGTTACCACTTCACATATGCATACAAAGTTTGGGGCTTCTGGCTCTAATTACAGACTTACACTTTATTAATATTAATGTATTAAAATATAGTACCATGTCTTATGTAATACTTGGATGCAAATTAATGGTAAATTGGTTTAACTAGAGCCGGTGGCCTTATAAGGTGCTGGGATCGGACCATAAGAAGATCTTAAGATCTTTCTTTCCCTTTCCCAGCAAACATATAGATATACACACTTGAAAATTGTGCTTATTTTTGCACTGCTGAGTTCAAGAGGGACTATGTTCTGTTGGAGAAATAAAAGACAATCAACCAAAATTTTTCAATCCAAGTGATATTTCTCGTATTCTACAGATATCTCCAAAGTTCTCATTGCATTTGACTTTACTCCATGTCAGGGCTGGATCTAGCCTGTCTGATATGGGGGTGCAGTAAAAAATGTCAGGGGGACAGAGGACGGGATGTCAGTAGGACAATGTACAGTGGGTAAGTAGGGCAGAGGATAGGGTTAGCAGTTTGAAAGGCAGAGTACAGAGGCTATTAGTTTGTGGGGCAGGGTGTCTGCAGGACAGTGTACAAGGGGGAGTGTAAGGGAATAGTAAAAGCAGTGTACAGGGGGTCAGTAGGGCAGAATTGATTTCTGGGTTACATTTCTTCCAGCCTTCTCACTAGAGAAGCAAATAAAAAATTCTCTCAGACATTTTGCACTAGCTTATGACCCTCTCCCCTTCTTCTCACGATACAGTGCTATGTACCAGTCACCCGAGTAGTGTCAAGTGAAGAAAAGATGGGTTCTTTATACGGTGCAAGTCCTGAACTATACATACACTGAGATTCTGGAAGAGGCTTTGTCAGATGAACAGGGTGGTGGTGGGGTAAATGGAAGGTATCAGTAGTAGAGGAGGTGAGCTATCCAGTGAGCCTTCTACTTTTGCCTCAATGGAACAAATATACAGGTTTGTGTTTAAAAGTCTGAATCTTAACAGAAGTATAAAAAGGATAAATGGCAAACCTTTACCAAGAAAAATCAGGTATGTATAGCCCAGATCCCTCTCACCATCACAGGAAAAGCAGTGTTATTATTGTTATTACAGAGAAAGTAGTAAAGATCCCCAGTATGTGTAAAGTAGCTCGAAATACACACACATCATTAAATCGCACAAATAATGTAAAAGATGCAAAAAAATACTGTAACAATCAAAATATATATTTTTTTTAAATATAAAGGGCCAGATTCACAGAGCGATTACGCCGGCGTAACAGGAGATGCGCAGCGTAAGTCTAAATTTGCGCATGCGTTTCAATGCGCCGCATCCCCAAAACGAGATACGCAAGAAATCTACTTTTTGTTGTCCGGCGTAATTTCGATAGACAGGCGCATTCGTCCGCGTAAAACTGCGCAAGACACACCATTGATTTGCTATTCAAATATGCTAATGAGGGAGTTACGGGGATCCACAAAAGAACGTTAGTGCAGCGCAGGCTACGCGCTGTGCGCAACAGCTGCACGGCCTGTCTAAAATTAGACCATATAAAAGGTGGTATAAAATTAGACAATTTGTCTACATGTCAGAGAAAGCAACACTGTTAGTGAGGAGCTGAGCAGTCACACGTGTTGCACAACAATCTGTATGCCAATATGCCAGTGGCATCCATGCTCATAGCTATACTACTGACTTTAGATGAGCAAAGAAGGAGGAGGGCACGGAGGAGGGCAGGGAGGAGGGCACGGAGGAGGGCACGGGAGAGGATTTTTTTTTTTAACAAAACATTTTTCTTTGCTTCAATAAAGATTTTTACAAAAAATATTCATACATACAGTATATACATCAATACATAACATACATACAAATTACAAACACGGTCTCACTATCTTTCAATAGCCCTTTAAAACCTTGATGGATATATTAATCTAATCTGATACAAGCTCCTCACTTTTCACTTGATATATCACACACGCATAGACATCTTTTGGCATGAGTGATTCTGAGGTGTCTCGCATCTTCAGATTCACCCCTCACGCCATCCTGGAATTAACCACAACCCTGCAGGAGCCCAACACATGACACCACCCATGACACCCATGACAGCTACATATACAATCATAGCCCCATCCCCACAGATTTCTAACAGAACATGTATGGGGACAGCTGGCTTATTGGTGAGTGACATGGGGGGCAGGCATGACTGTCCCCCCCATGATGTTGAAATCACAAGGGGCACATGCACTACTAACATCCTCCTGTCTTATCCCTTCAGGGTGACTCTGCATATGCACTGGGACCCCATCTCATGACTCCTATACGGAACCCCCCTAACCAAGGCTACCTCGTCTTCTGAGGGAAGAGCAGCCAGGAGCCAGCTCACATTAGGCATCTTTGCACGTTAAACACACACATTAATCATGGCACAATGAGAATGCATGCATGCACACCACTGTGGTCCCTAGCACAGACACATCACATCTTCATCACATTGGATTGGCACAAGCCCACCATGCAGGACTTGTGAGCAGCAACGCCACGCCACGGCTCCAATTATGTCACTGTACATTCATACACCATTCACACGGACCTGGGGATCACTTCTCCACCACAAATAAGGGTGACACCCCTTTTCAGGCAGGAATGTCACCCCCACATTCCCAAATCATACACAAACAGAGGCAAAAAAAAAAAAAGAAATGACCAGCAAAAATCTAATTTAAACAAAATAACAACAAAGAAAACACATAAAAGACAAAAATCACTCTGCAAAACAGTCCCCAAATATCTCAAAGACACGTCACAAACAAACAAACAAACGCCAATAAACAACAGAACAAAAGCACCTTGCTGTATAGGAAGGGATACAAAGGGATGTACTTTTGCAAAGGAAGTGTGTTTGTGTCTGTCTATTTATGCTGTCTGCGTAGTTCACTAAGTTGCTCTGGTCCACTTCCAATTTCACTGATTGCGCCGTTCCCGAGTTGTGAGCATGCGCACAAAGGTGCTGACCATGGTCTGCTTCATGTGCGCATTCGCGAGCCGGCCGGCCCTTTATTTGCATGGGGTCACGGCCCATTTCAATGTAACACGCCCACGTCCTTCCCAATTTGAATTACTCCGCCTTACGCCTCTGAAATTACGTTGCACGGGCGCTATTTTCTGCGCAAAACAATCGAGAATACGGTGATTGCGCGCTACATTGCGGCAGTCTAACGTAAAGGAGGTGTGCTACGCCAGTCAAAAAATGCGCCGATGTACGTGAATCTGGCCCAAAGTATTCATGTGAATCATCAAATCATGTGAAAATATATTTATACCAGAAAATAAAATATAAATATACAGGGCTAAATACAAATGCACTCTACACTTTACATATATTTATTTGTAAAAGATTTTAAAACCATTTATTATTTTCCTTCCACTTCACAATTATGTGCGACTTTGTGTTGGTCTATCACATAAAATCCCAATAAAATACATTTACGGTTTTGGTTGTAACATGACAAAAGTGGAAAATTTCAAGGGGTATGAATACTTTTTCAAGGCACTTTATAAACGTCCATACACAGTCCAACTCTACTGTGAGATAATTCCATCAAATCTTCTTCAGTGAGAAAAAAACTCTTCAATGGGTATGCGCTCACCTAGTATTGTGGACCCCACAATAAAAATGGAGGCCAAAAACACTTGTATACAATGGTGGGACTGGTCAGACTCACTCTCGATTCATCTCCCATAATCTCCAGTCTCCAATAAGTATATCTCATGCAAGGCATAAAGGGAGAACGTATAGTGTAGTATGCCACTAACTATTTATTTTAAAAAATATAACATTTACACTCACAAGGAAGGAGTAAATGTACATGTAAATTACTTGTGTAGCGCCCTGCTCCTGTTGAGTAGGCCCTATTTTGTAAATTTAGTTATCTGAGCTGTAGTTTAGCTCAGTATTTTATGCTAAATTATGGGTTTCTGTTCCAGCTCGGCTGCATTGCGCATCTTCCGCCTGACTGTGGGTGTCGCTGTCACCAGTGATCAAGGTTGGAATTGCAATGGGCTGTACATTCTGGGGAGGGGTACTTAAGGGGCAGACACCATTCTTGCGGGGTCTTCTGATCCTGACCTGAGGGCCCTCCTGGCCTCAGGGATGCATTAGCAGCATTTTGATCTCGGGGCATGCTAGCCCGATCCTCCGTTACTAGGCGTAGGCCCAGAAGTTTCTGGGGCCTACCGATCCATGGATGGTCCTGTGCTGTCTTCACTGCAGGAAGAAGCTGATCAATTGAGGATTCAATTAGAGGACGCATCCTGGCCAATTTTTCTCACAGTGCGGTCGGTTTGGCTGAAAGATCCTGGCACTGTGAGCTATGTAATTTCTTTGAACTTTGCAAGGTGTATGTGTGGTTGCATGGTCCTGTGGCAGAGGACCGTGTAAAGATTTGACGGCACTCATTAAGTCTGTGGCAGAGACTTTTGAACGAGCTTTGCATCGGCTGCTCTGTCAATGAGAGAGGCCTATCCAGTGGTCGCTGGATCTAGTGTGGGAACAGCTGTCCTCTGGATCCAAGATTATACCCGCAATCCGCAAAGCAAGGTACCTGAATCTTCCCTAACCCTCTATCCCTCTAACTGGACTTGTTTAATAAAAAAGCTTAGGCCTCGTACACACGATCAAATCTGTCTGCTGGAAACGGTCGGCCCGACCGTCCCAGCAAACAGATTCGACCGTGTGTACGGGCGAGCCGACGGATTTGGCCACCCAACAGATTTCAAAGCATGCTTTGAAATCTGTCGGCTGGGAACCCGTCCGCCCGACATGTCTGCTGGTTAGTATGTTAACCAGCAGACATGTCTTCTCGCACACGCGCCAAATGATTTTGACGCATACGCGGAAGTGTTTTACTTCCTGGTGCGGTGACGTGGCGGCATCAACGTCAACGCCACGTCACCGACACGTCAGCGCGCTGTCTGCTGGCGGGGATTTTGGTTTGCTCATGTGTACACGCAAGCAAACCAAAATCCAAGCAGACAGATCTGTTCAAATCGGTCGGTCCGACCGATTTGAACAGATAGATTGCCTCGTGTGTACGAGGCCTAAAGAAAAAGAAACCAAGTGTTGGGTGGATATTTATAACTCTTCAAGAAGGACCCTTAGGACAAGCATGGTGAACAGTAAGGTAACGGCAGGCCCAAATCTAAACCATCAGCTCCTTCGGGGGTAGTGCTACACTTGGCATTGCAGGTAAACCATCTAACACAATGGCACCCTCACCCCCACCCTACAGTAAAGACATAAAAAGAAGGGTAACAAATGCTTTAGCATGAAAGACGTGGTTATAGGTAGATCTGCTTCTGTATTCCATGCATGCTTCTCCATGCCACTAATGAAGTGAGGACCAAGAACCATTTTCTTCTCTTTGTAAAGCACTTGTAAGCTGTTGTGCTAAAAATCCCTAGGCAATGATGTTATGTAGGCTCAGTGCCCTAAACAAAGTTTTTCTTACCTATTGAAAAAACAAAAACAAACGACAATTGCATTATTCACCAATAACGAATATCATCTATTAGAAGAAGACATTGTGATTGGTTTCTAATACACTTTTAGCAAGTTGTAAGCCACATCAGACCTGATGCCAAAAGAGACTAGTGAAGTCCTTTCTGTAGTCTATTGTTTCTGAGGCATTGCTATTCAGAACACTTTCCTCTCATTAGACCATGCCAGTTAGAAGGACTGCCCTGATAGAAGGCCCTTTGATCTTCTTATACATGTACTTAATCTCAATCAGGGCAACAAAAGAGGATTCTACCATCAGCCCTCTGCTCACAAAGGAGCCCCATGCACTTGACAGCTGCAAAGCACAATGTGGTCTGGGTCATCATGACATTAACCACATCAATGCTGCTAATGGGGAATAGATTATTTCAGTTCTGTTATAAGTATGTAACACTGGCTTTTATTCTGTGAGCAAAGAGCAATGTGTACCTTAAAGTAACCAATCACCTTTCAGTTTAGATCACATAGATTAGATGGTATGGGCTCTTACATTGCATTTTGAATTGATAAAAAATAACTTTGTCTAGTGTACACAGACATTTGTAGTTTACTGACATAAGTTTGTGAAGCCTTTAAGACAGTTATTGAATGCAGTGTTTGAATTTTGATTGGCGTCTTATTTAACAGAATACACTCAATCTGACCTTAAAGGGTCACTAAAGGAAATTTTATTTTTTAGCTAAATAGCTTCCTTTACCTTACTGCAGTGCTGTTTTCATGTCCTCGTTGTTCGTTTTTGCTTTGATGTTGCTATAATTCTGCTCTGATCCCCACGCTTCCTGGTTGTCTGTTTCCTTATAACCACAGTGCTGGGAGCTTTCTCACTGTGGTCACTAATCAAGGAGGTGTGATTACTGTGTGTAA
The DNA here is from genome assembly GCA_029574335.1 of Rana kukunoris. NCBI lineage: Eukaryota > Metazoa > Chordata > Amphibia > Anura > Ranidae > Rana > Rana kukunoris. Next base: position 67,617,694 of record CM056057.1, read on the forward strand.
ACTGAAACTGGGTTGGTGCTGAGAGTTTTAGACAAACCATCACTGCCCTCTATTGGCTCTTGGCTCTGTACATCAGAGAGACAGGAAATAACAGCAAAAACGAAACTAGAACTGTAGGTTGATTATATGATTGATTTTTTATCTATTTTTAATCATTTTTAAAAGGAATCAGTTAACTTTTATGTCTCTATACCCTGTAAACAGTCATTTCAGCCAAAAATGTTTTTTCCTTTAGTGACCCTTTAAAGTGAATGTAAATCTAAGGCCTCGTACTCACGACTGTTTTCCTTGACAGAATCCATCAAGAAACTTGGTGGCAGAGCTTTCTTGCCGAGGAAAACGGTTGTGTGTATGTTTTTCGTCAAGTAAACTGTCGTGGATATCGACAAACAAAAAAGAGAACAAGTTCTCTTTTTCCTCGTCAGGAGTCTCAATTTCCTTGTCGTGTTCCTCGTCGGGCTGGTTGACGAAGAAAAACACGTTCGTGTGTATGCTTAGAAACCTGCGCATGCTCAGAATAAAGTATGAGACGGGAGCGCACCTTCGGTAAAAGTAGCGTTAGTAATGGAGATAGCACATCAACAACAGACTGAAAAGCGCAAATCGTCTTTTACCAAACTTTTACTTAACACGCAGTAACATGAGATTAGAAAAAACAGCCCCAAGGGTTGTGCCAGTGGAATCGAACCTTTTCTGTACGTCACGGCGTTTGAGAACGACGAGATTTTTCTTGACAGTGTGTACGCAAAGAAAGCTTGTCAAGATTTTCGACAAGCCTGACAAGGAACTCGCCGGGGAAAACAATGTTTCTTTTACGACGAGTTTCTCGGTCGTGTGTACGAGGCCTAACTTGTGAGAAAAGTGAGAGCAGGCAGCTCTCTATTGAGTGTACACCAAGCTGTGCATGCGCAGCTCAGCTTGTATTGCTGTCGCCCTCTGGCTGTGCCAAAGTCACTGATACACTGGCCAATCAAGGAGCTGAAAACCCTGCACCCAGGGACAGGATGACAGTGACCAGCGAGGGATGTAAGCTCTGTATTGCTGGAAGATGTGGGCTAGTATATTTTGGAGTTTAGTACCGCTTCAAAACTCACTTTCCGTATCAAACCTATGCCAAACACTACTTAAATACTGCCATTACACATGCAATCATTTTGTCAGTTTAATTTCTAATCAGTTATTGATTGCAAAAGGATTAAGCTGACTTGGGGCCCAATCAAACCTATGGGGCTTTTTTTATGCAATGACACACGTTGAATTTAAATTGGAACTAAACCCTACCATCCTTTACAGTTAAGGAAGCTGCCTTCTTAGATTCTGTTTGATCTGCAGTTGCCACTGTGCTGCAATTGTAATCAGTTATGACACCAGCCATTTACAGGCTTGAGAGTTTGATCGAGTGCACAAGCCGTAAGGCTTCACTTCCTGATTCCCTTACCGAAGATGGCAGTGGCAGCACCTCAGAGCCGAGGGGCGGATCGGCTTCGGGTGTCGACATCACGGGCACTCCACTTAAAAAAAAAAAATTGTAAATTATAGATTATCAGTCCAGATGATGCCCATGGTTTTCATTTTTAAGGCATGTTTGTCCTGTTTTTGCTTTGTAAAGGGAAAAATCACGGGAAATTGGCATTCTCCCAGGAAATTGCCAGAGCCACCGCTAGAGGTGTGGGGGTGGCAGCGGCACTGGTGATGGTCTCCGCCATCATTTTACAGAAGCCCACTGTATACTGGTCTTCCAGCAACTATTGACGGTGATGGAGGAATCTATCGCACCGTGATTGGTCAATAAATAGTCCGCAGGGGTCTCTGGAATGTGGCAGGCGGGGGGTGACAAGAACGAGGAGCTGTCCGGCCAGGTGTTGTCCCTGGGTGATGGGAGATATGGGAAATGTGTGTGTGTGGGGGGGGGGGGGGTGAGGAGAGTGAGGGGAGGAGATGGGGGGATATGCGGGGTGAGGAGGCTTGAGTTGTAGAGAGTCATGATAGTGAGAACCTGGAGTACTGAGCAGCCTGTATCCATCCCGAGACCTACTGCATCACCCCTGACAGGTAAGTGGCACCCTTTTTTCCACTCAATAGACTGCAACCACCTGGGGGCCTTTCCACCCAGGGGCCACACCTATCCAACCTTAAAGGGGTGTTCCAGCCAAATGTTATGTTTATTAAAAGTCAGCAGCTACAAAAAGTGTAGCTGCTGGCTTTTAATAAACATTCACTTACCTGCTCCAGCGTTCCAGCTACGCGCTGGCCGGGGCTCTACTCCTCTCCCTCCCTCCCCGGCCGGCGTCTTCATTCTAACTGTGGGCACCCAGCCGTGACAGCCTTCCGCTTCACGGCCGGGCACCCACTGCGCATGCGCGAGCGGCACTGCGCATGCGCGTGGCGCGGCCTGACGCTGATTGGACAGGCGATCATCTAGGACCTGTCAGTGTCCTAGGCGATCGCCTAGGGGAGGGGCTGCAGTAAGGCGATTAAGCTTAATCGCCTTACCAGCCCCTCGGCGGAAGGAGGAAGTGGGACAGGAAGTCCCACTCCTCCTGAAGCCCTCACTCCCCCCAAAAAAATTACATGCCAAATGTGGCATGTAAGGGGGTGAGGAGTGGGTTAAGCGGAAGTTCCATTTTTGGATGGAACTCCGCTTTAACTCATAGCTCTCCATGTCCGAGCACTGTGCTAGAATACTACAAGTCCCAGAATAGGAACTATTCCCTACATTGGGGCACTACAAAACCCACCATGCCTGTCTTATTTTGGGATGCAGGTCCAATCATGCATGTCCCAGCAGGCCTGTGTCCTCCCCTTATGGAACTACAAGCCCCAGCATGCCTTTGTCCCTCTTTCCACTGGGGAACTACAGGTCCAATCATGCCTGGGTCCTCCTGTTATTGAACTACAAGGTCCAGCAATCCTGGGTCCACCTTCCGTTAGGCCACTGCAGGTCCTATAATGCATGGGCCCTTCTTCCTCTATTGGGGCACTACAGGCCTATAATGCCTGGATCCTCCATTGGGCCACTACAAATCCCAGCATGCCTGTGTCTTATTATGGGATGCATGCCTGGGTCCCACTTTCCATTAGGCGCTATAGGTCCAATCATGCATGGGCCCTCCATTGGGGCACTACAAGTCCCAGCATGCCCGTGTGCTAACACCAGGTGTTTGGAGTATCTTTAATTGTAGATTGTTAAATTTCTCTCTCTTCTCAGACTCTAACCACACACTCTTTGTACAACGCCCATTTAAGCCACACCCACTACTTTGTTTTAACTCCATCGCCTTTTAATTGTCCCACTATGTCACGCCTACAAATGAATGCCCTGCCGTCTATAATAAGGCTCCGCCTACAGACAAAAAGTGTCCCTATATTTTTTTTTTACAATGTTGCCAACTATGTTGTACCTAAGTGACTACATCCACTCCTCCATTGTATCTATAGAAAGCCATGGTTGCCACCCAAACATGCCTCCATTATGTGTGGGGTGTCGGGATTAGTTTCCAGAAGAATGTTAAGATTGTTTTTGCTTCCACTTCATTTCACAGGAAGTGACAAGGACAAGTTCAACAGGTATTTTATGTAATTGCTAAAAATATTCTTATGCCGCGTGTCATTGGTCCCCCTTCACCCCATTGTGGGGGAATCCTACGCTCGCCCACTTTTGCTCCTTGCCGGATCCACAGTTGTGGGCCCGCTGGGGAGTCAGGGTGCTACGAGATATTGTGGAGGGGGGATCTTTGTTGTCCTTTCAGGATTTGTCGGGACGCTTTGGCTTGCCGCCCTGGATGCTCTCCCGGTACCTACAGCTGCGGCATGCCTTCAGGGCTCAGTTCCCTATCCCGCCTGTGCTTCGGGCGGATGCTGTGGAGGACCTCCTGGCTCAGAGCTCTTTGTCAAAGACTTTATCCTCTTTGTACCTGACACTCCTTACCAAAGACTCCCCTAAGATGGACTCCCTTTGGAGGAAGTGGGTGGGAGATGTTCCGTCCTTGGACAGGGAGATGTGGGATGATTGCTTTGAGGATAGTTATAAATTGGTGATCTCGTCTAGGAATAAGTTAATACAAACTAAGTTCTTGCACAGGGTATACTTTACACCTCAGGGACTGCATGGGATATATCCGCAACGTCCCCCGAACTGCGCTAGATGTTGTACCTCCGAGGGTACATATATTCACATGTTCTGGTCCTGCCCCATGCTGACGGACTTTTGGTCCGCAGTTTTTGAGACTGTTAATGTCCTCCTCCATCTTAGTCTTCCGGTTTCCCCAGAGCTGGCTCTGCTGGGGGTGCATGATGATGAGCAGAGGCTTAGGTTTACCAAGCTGTTGCTGTCGCTACTGTTTTTTTACGCCAAGAAGGCTATTCTGGTTAAATGGACATCTAGGAATCCCCCCACTCTGGGGATGTGGATGGATGCGGTCAACGCTACCCTTCCTTTATATAAAATGACGTACCTAAACAGGGGCTGTCCTTTGAAGTTTGAACGGGTGTGGGGGCCTTGGATTGATCCTCTATGATAGAGTTGGCTCCCTGTTTGCTGATGTTGATGGGCTCCCCGGCCTCACCCTGCCCCCTCCCGCTTCCTCTCCCCCCTCCCTCTTTCTGCTCCCCTTCTTCCTCTTCTTTTCCCCCTTCCCCTCTTTCCCCCCCTTCCCCTTCTCCCCTCTTCTCCTTTTTCTCTCACTCGGAAGTATGTCCTGTAGATGAGTTGTTTCCACCCGGCTGTTACATGTTCTGGATGGATCTTAATTCGACCTGTAATGCTTTTCCTATGTATTTTATCCGTCCTACCATGCATGCACTGTATTTGGATGTCTTGTATAAGTCTTTCATTTTTTGACTCAATAAAGTCCAACCTTGTTGTTAAAAAAAAAAATATTCTTATGCCGCGTACACACAATCTGGCTTTTGCCCGACCAAAAGCTCATCGGAATTCTGACAAATTCCATTGGAGTAAAATAAAACATGTTTTATGTTTAAACTCCAATGGGATTCATCAGAATTTCTAAAGGGGCATACATACGGTCAGAATTTCCGATGGAAAAAGTCAGTTGGACCTTTTTCAAAATTTCGATCATGTGTATGCGGCATTAGCCTGAAAAGAGAAAGCTAAAGCACCCACCTCATCTAAGGCCAAGTAAGCTGCAATATATTACATTTTTATTGCGTTCAGTTATATGTTAATATACACTTTTTGTGCACACATAGTTCATTGGATCACACTGTGACCACTGTGTTGTGCTCTGCATGCTGTTCTCCGTCCTTGGAGGGTTCCCCCGAGACATCATGCCTGTCACCCCCATATTCCCTGGCGGACACCAGGCTTGGCCTTGGGGCTATGTAGTCAGTATCTAAGTTTGGCCCCGCTTTGTCGGGACACAGTCTCTCTGTCCCCCCTTATTCTAAGGGTATCATCATTAATTCTTGTCCATTTCCTTTCCAGTATATTACATTACAACACTCCTGATGAATGGCTGTGATGCCAGTAAACGTGTAGAGTGCCAATAGATGCCCTAAGTTACCTGTCCCTATTATGTTTTTTAACCCATTTATTTTATGTATAATTATTATGTGAATTGCCATTTGTATTGCATGCTATGTAGCAGCATATTTAGTGTAAGTCATGTGACTAGCTATTTATTTGATACAATGTAACAATAAATTATGTACTGTAATATTTTATGTTTCTGTTCATATCTGACATGGCGGTTGCCTCATTTAAAGTCCCACAGCTCTCCTTTTTTACAAATCAATTTAGGGATGGAGGTCGCCATGTGTGACATAGTGTCTGTGCCAGGTCACTTCCAATTCACTGCTTTGGTTAATATAAAATGGTAAGAATGGCCGGACTTTCCGATGGAAAAAGTCAGTTGGACTTTTTCCATCGGAAATTCCGATCGCGTGTACGTGGCATTAGCCTGAAAAAAGAAAGCTAAAGCACCCACCTCAACTAAGGCCAAGTAAGCTGCAATATATTAAATTTGTATTGCTTTTAGTTATACTTTAATATAAAATCAGTCTATGGTAAAATGTTCATATCTGCCATTATATACTGGTGTATGTAACACTTTAGGAAGTCATTGAAATGTATAAAACCCAAATACTGAAATCTCTTATGAGCTTTTAAAAGTTTTTTTAAAAGTGCTGAAGATGTGAGTAGGAAATGATAATCAGAAATAAGGACAGAAGATATTTGTAAGAAGACTGTAGACCAGGGGTGTCCAAACTTTTTTCAAAGAGTGCCAGATTTAATGAAGTGAACATGCGTGAGGGCCGACCATTTTGTCTGACATTCTTTGAACCATTAAAATTCCGTTTAAGTGTGTTCGTCCGAGCACTAATACCATGTCCAACAAGAATTTTCTAGCCTTTGTGGCTGTGTGTGGCACTTGTCCCGCCCCCTCCCTATCCCCTCCAAGGCAGCCCTGTAGACCGGGGTGTCCAAACTTTTTTCAAAGAGTGCCAGATTTGATGAAGTGAACATGCGTGAGGGCCGACCATTTTGTCTGACATTCTTTGAACCATTAAAATTCCGTTTAAGTGTGTTCGTCCGAGCACTAATACCATGCCCAACAAGAATTTTCTAGCCTTTGTGGCTGTGTGTGGCACTTGTCCCACCCCCTCCCTGTCCCCTACGAGGCAGCGCCGAAAAATACGGTATATATCTTTTGTGGCCCTGGGGGCCACAAACAATATATATATCCAAATCCCCAGGGGGGCCATATTTAATCGCCAGGGGGGCCGCAATTGGCCCGCGGGCCATACTTTGGACATGCCTGCTGTAGACGAAAGCTGGCCTTACACAAAGGCTGAATAAAAAAATTATAATAGAGTCACACCAATCGCAGAGCTGGCCGGGCGGAAAAGGAAAGCGATGTGGGGACGCTAAGAAATATGGCGTTCTCCTCGGAATGTCTGACAGAACCGGAACACGGGTTGGTGATGCCTGGTGGAAAATCTTCTTGAAAATCTGGATACTATATTTGACTAAACTTTTTTGTAGGCAGTAGCCATGGAAGAAGATGTAAAGTTGGAAAGTGCCAACGATGACCCCAAGCCAGGAGCTAAATTAGACAGGAATATTTCTGTCAGCGAGTTTTCCTGCAATTGCTGTTATGATATCTTGGTGAACCCTACCACTTTGAACTGCGGGCACAGTTTTTGTAGGCACTGTTTGGCCCTGTGGTGGGTTTCATCAAAGAAGACTGAATGTCCTGAGTGTCGCAACAAATGGGAAGGATTTCCTAAAGTTAACATTCTGCTAAGAGATGTGATAGAAAAACTATTTCCTGATGCCATCAAGGAGAAATATGAAGACCTTGAGCAGAACAGTGAAATTGGTCGAGCCTTGCAGGCCTTCAATAAATTTGGAGATGAACAGAACCAAACACCTTCCAGATCGGGACGAACAAATTTGAACAGAGGAGGAGGAATCTTTTCAGGGGTTTTGACTGCTTTAACAGGGGTGGCAGTGAGTGACCTTTTTATATAAATAGTTGAAACTTTGAAAAAAAAAAAAATATAATAATCTATACAATTCCTCAATCCATGCTAGAGCTGGCCATAGATGGATCAAAATTAGGGCGGTTCAGCAGGGACAACCTGAATTTCCATCTGTCTATGGCTGTTCCCATTCATGAAAAGTCAATCTAATGATTGACTTCTCATGAACGGACATGAAAAACTTGTCAAAATGTCAACTTGTTTTAGCAAAATATTAGTTTTAAAATCTGAAATGTTGTCACAAGCAACAGATACACGTCTGTCCTTTACTTCTCATCTTCACAGGCCGAAAGAGCCTCTGCATTTAATCTAAAGTGATTTCATTTTATTTTGTATCATTCCACATACCTGTAAGTGCATGGTCTTCAGAAATACAGAGAAAATATATCTATTCATAAGTACACAGTAACATTAAGCATTCTACTGGGAGGTGGTCTTTTGCTGAACCTCGACCTGAAAGGTTAAATGAAATTTCCAGCTGAATTCCATTATGAGTTTAACATGCTTAAATGTTTTTCCTTATGAATTTCTTTAAAACCAAAATATAGATTTCTTTTTGAGCCAACACAATCCCCTGACGTCTGCATGAAGTGCTGCACATGCTGTATCATTGCATGAGAGCACAGACAACACAAATAAACAGGTAAAAGGAAGCTGAGACTCAAAGGTCCAGTGCACAGCCCCACGCTCTGATTTTCTACCTCCCACCGAAGGCTGAAGTCTGACATCCACTAACTGCACACTAATACACTAATTCAACACCAATTCAAGTGCCTAGAAAAAGTTATTATTAAGAGCAGCAAGAGTCTGAAAACTGACTTATTAAAGGGAAATAGATTGTTCTCTTTGCAAGGGAATTACCCCTTACCTTAGTGAATGTGGTGAAAATTCAAATTAAAAAGAATACCCACTCACACGCAAATAAAAAAAACATTTCATGCACATGCAGCACTACCCCCAAAGGAGCTGCTGGTTTAGATTTGGGTCTGCTGTTACCTTACTGTTCACCATACTTGTCCTAGGGGTCCTTCTTGAATAGTTACACACCAACACTTGGTTTCCTTGGCTTCAAACATTTTATTAACATTTTATTAACAAGTTCCTTTAGAGCAGTGGTTCTCAACCTATTAGTGCCGTGACCCCTTGATAACATTTTCCAAGTTGTGGGGACCCCTAACAGTAAAATTATTTTCGTAGCATGGGTTGTCAGCACCCAAGACAAGACAAGTAATTTGCGCCCTAACCCAAGGACATTTAGTGCTCCCTGAGTCCCCTCCACTCGTACAGTATTAAAACCTCATATGGCACATTTTCGGATGTACCACTCACTCTCTTTGTTCTCTTTTCCCTTTTATCTGTTGCTTTTTTCTCTTATTTTTTCTCTCCCTTTCTCTTTCTTCCTACCCCTTTTTTCCTCTCCCTTCCATGTATTCTCTATTTTTATTCCTTCTCTTGGTGGGGGGTGGGATGAGTGCTTAGGGGGAGTTCTGATCAGCCAACTTAGGTGCTCTTGATCAAGGTCATCTGCTGATCTGAGAACTGTAGTGGGGACTTTTAATGGCAACTATAATCACAGGTAGTGTTACCCACTTTGTCTCCGACTTTGTGGTGTCTCGTAGTAGTGACACCTATGCGGAAATCAGGAGATAGGGTCTCCTCCAACCCCTCCCACCTCAAAATCCTCAGCAGTCAGCTGACCTTCAGTCTCTTCCCCCCAGACATGCAGTGAACTGAATGGGTGGCTGCGAAGAGGCTTAGTGGGCGGCCGTGGGCTTTAGGAAACAGCCCAGCTGGGTGGCCACAGGCATCAGAGACAGCCCTGATGGGCAGCCACAAATAGGCTGGGAGAGTGGTGCGGGCTTCAGGAACAGCTCAGGATTTGGTGACCCCTGGCAAATCATCATTTGACCCCCGAGGGGGTCCCGACCCCAGGTTGAGAACCACTGCTTTAGAGGGACAGAGGGTTAGGGAAGATTCAGGTACATTGCTTTACGGATTGCGTGTATAATCTTGGATCCAGAGGGCAACTGTTCCACACTGGATTCGGCAACCACCGGAGAGGCCTCTCTCACTGACCTAGCAGTCGGTGCGACGCTCGCTCAACAGTCTCTGCCACAGACTTGATGGATACTGTTGAGTCATTACACGGTCCTCTGCCACAGGATCATGTAACTACACAAACACTTTGCAAAGTTCCAAGAAGGATTACACAGCTCACGGTGCCAGGATCTTTCAGCCGAGCCAGCCGCACTGTGAGGTACTTTGGTCAGGACATATCCTCTACTTGAATCCTCAATTATTCAGCTCCTTCCTGCAGAGAAGACAGCACAGGACCATCCTTGGACCAGTAGGCCCCCAGAAACTTCTGGGCCTACTTTCAGTAGCGGTGCCTCGGCCAGCAGGGCCCGAGACCAAAAGGTTGCTAATACATCCCTGAGGCCAGGAAGGCCACCAGGTCAGGATCGGAAGATCCTGCCAGAACAGCGTCTGCTCCTTAAGTACCCCTCCCCAGAATGCACAGCGGCGGGGACCACGCCAATAAGCTGTTTCTGGGCAAGAGGCACCCAATACACCCAGCCCATTTCAATTCAAACCTTGACCCCTGGTGAGAGCGATACCCATAGTCAGGTGGAAGATGTGCAACACAGCCGAACTGGAACAGAGACCCATAATTTGGCATGAAAAACAGAGCTTACTACAGCTCAGATAACTAAATTTACAAAATAGCGCCTATTCAACAGGAGCAGGGCGCTACACAGATGACTGAGTGTTGGAAGTCAGCAAAGCCTCACTAAGGTAAGGGAACATTTCATTCTCAAAGGGAAAATTCCTTTGCAAAGTGCTTGCCTTTGGAAATCCACAGCAACCAATGAGATTGCAAATTACTGCAATCAGCTCATGTAGCCTACTAGCTCAAGGCAGGTGGGAAAACTGTACAATAATGAATATATGTGAGGCCACCCATTAATATGGAGCTAAAGAGACCTCTCGAAAAATCCATAGCAAAGATCATCCATTTGGTGCACTGACAGATCCGCCTGCTCCTTCAACCTCCAATGCATTTAACTCACTGAAGAACACAATCATAGAGAGACTCTATGATTGATCTCTTCACTGAGTGAAACACGTTAGTTTTGGAGTAGCAAGTAGATTCTGTCACTGATCGACTAGACAATTGAATCTTTTGCTATAGCTTTTTGTAGAGTGGCTCTCTTCTTTTCTTTTATATGAAATTCTTGCAATGCGAAAAGTGAACCGCTGAAAAGTCTGCACCCATTGATAGGGAGTATCCAGGCAAGGTGAGCAGTGGATTCCTTCCTATTAGCTTCCCACTGGTCTGTTACAGTATATTGGGGCAAGAATAAGCCTTTTATGGTAATTCTAAGGTCTGTGTAAACAAATCCATGGCTAGAAGGGCCAAATGTAAAGGTTGTGCTCACCTCTAGGCCACACCAACAGTGCCTATGCAGTTTTGAACACACATCCTGAATAATTCATATAATATAAAGGTAAACGTTTTTAATTTTTCACTTCCAAAATTTAATGAGAATTAAATGTTTTAGGATAATGGAACCACTACTAGAGTATGACACGTCTTTCTACAAATCCAGGCCAAATGATAACTAACCATTGGGTTCAGCTTTCAAAAGCTGGAGTCAATCGACTTAACTAATTATATCTGTTTGAATGCTATTTTTGTTTTGTTTTTTTGTTTATCCAAAAATGCTATTTTAGTTATAGGTGGAGTTTGATCAGCTTATTGAACTCCTAGGTTTTTTTTTTTTTTATGTCTCAGATACTCTAATGCCGCGTACACACGGTCGTTTTTTGCGATGAAAAAAAACGACGTTTTCTGTGAAGTAAAAAACGACGTTTTTGAAACGTCACTTTTCAAAGACAATTTTGCATACACACCATCGTTTTTTCACAAAAAGCGAGGTTACGTTCACCACTCTTTTCCATTGAAGCTCGCTTCATAACTAGCTTCTGGGCATGCGCGGGTTAAAAAAAAGTCGTTTTGAAAGACGTTTTTGCTACACACGGTGACTTTTTGTGAAACAAAAAACGACGTTTTGAAAAACGACACAAAAAAATCAAGCATGTTGGAATTTTTTTTTTGTCGTTTTTTTTAAGACAAAAAACAACGTTTTGCCCACACACGATCAATTTAAATGACGTTTTAAAAAACGTCGTTTTTTTTCATCGCAAAAAACGACCGTGTGTACGCGGCATAACAATAAGATCTTCCTGCAAAAATTCTTACCTCATTTTTTTTTCAATAAGGTTTTTTTTCTAAGGCATGCCAACTTTTGCTTGTTTTGGTATACTCTATGATATAAAATATAAAATTATACCAGAATGTTTGGCTTAGCATTTAGGATGTCTTTGGATGCTACCATTTGCAAAGTGTGTATCAACGCCTGGCTATAACTCTATAGCTGGGTAATATTCAGATATCATCAAGTGCTAATCTAAGTGCTAATCTAAGTGCTTATCTAGCCTTTCCTCTAACTTGTGTAGTGCCGTGCTTGAAAAGTCGGCAAATAAAGTGGAACTCTATTTGGATAGAGTAAGGAAGAGTTATAACCCCTGTCATATTTGTTTGGCCATCTGTATCCCATTGGCGAGATTACATAGCCAAAACAGGACGAGAAAGGAAATCCCTGCAAATTAAAGTGGTTGTAAATTCTTATGCCTCGTACACACTACACACAAGCGTTTTTATAAACTTAGACAGGTTTTTCCGACGGAATTCCGCTCAAGCTGTCTTGCATACACACGGACACACCAAATTCCGACTGTCAAAAACGCGGTATTGTACAATACCACGACGAGCCTAGAAAAATAAAGTTCAATGCTTCTGAGCATGTGTCGAATTGTTTCCGAGCATGATTTTTTTTCTCCGTTGCAATTCCATACAGACAAATGGAATTTTCATTTGAAAAAAAGATAACATGTTCTCTTTCTAAGTCCGTCGGAATTTCCAATGGAAAAAGTCAGATGGGGCATATACACGATTGGAATATCCGATGAAAAAATTTCGTCTGACTTTTTTTCATCGGAAATTCTGACTGTGTGTACCCAGTGAAGTGACTGCCCTCAAGTGATACACGGAGATGAAACACCCCACCCTACATACATTGTACCTGTTGATCTGCAGTTTTCCCATCTATACATCTATTCAAACTGCTGAAATGTAAAGCTTATCTGAGAGTTTAGAGAAAAAAGGGACCAAGAGCTGAAGTCACACTCTGCAGAGCTCAGTGAGTAGAGCTCTGACAGCCGATTTGAGGGAAGGGACACCCCCACCCCCTACACACAGCACAAGGAACAGAGCTGAGGCTGTCAATCTCCCTCTCCTGTCACCATCTTTCTCTTGGTGTTAGGAAAACTTGCCAGAAGTGATTCATGCTAATAGCAGAGGAGTGAAGCAGCAGACATAAGTGACACTTAGTGCCCTTAACTGAGACAAGTACACACTATAGAGACTGGGTTGGCAACCCCTCGATCGCAATCTACCTGTCAATCGTGGGAAGCCAACAGATCACGATGAGGGCTGTGCCAATGCTATCCCCAGGCTCTGCCGGCACCACTCTTCCTTTACTAGCAGAGAGGAGTGAGAGGCAAAATCGTGCTGGATGGGATGGGAGCTACTTTTTATGTCAGACGATATTTGTGCAGAAATTTTTCAAATGCAATTTTTTGGGGGAAAAACATGTTAATGAATAATAAAAAAAATAATAAAGTTAGCCCACTTTTTGCAAGATTTGTAGAAAAAAACTAGGATGGCCGCTCTCCAAAAACAATGTTGTTCCTTTTTAATAAATCTGGTCACAAAACAAACATGTCACAGCAAAAAATCAGATGAAAAAGCTTTTTGGAGTGCGGCCATCCTAGTTTTTTTCTACAAATCTTGCATATCATTGCAGCGCCGGCACCCAAGTGTTTGGATTCAGTCATCTAGTTCTCTGGGACTTTGGAGCGGTTAAACTCCTTGGGCCAGATTCAGAGAGCCATTACGCCTGTCTAACTGGTGTTAGACAGGAGTACTTTCAAATTACGCGCGCCGTATCACTAGTTTGAATCCTCAAACCATGATACGGCGGCGTTGGGCTTCGATCTGACAGGCTTACGTCTTCGTACGCCTTCGGATCTACGCTGCAATCTTTTTGCGGCCTCTGGGTGGAGTTTGCGTCGTTTTTAGCGTCGGGGTATGCAAATGAGCTTTTTACGGCGATCCACGAAGTTACGAGCGTCGTTTGCAATCGCGTACGTCATTTTTTCGCTACGTAAAGTTAAACCAGCTATTAGCTGGTCTAACGTTACGTGGCCCATGTTAAGTATGGCCGTCGTTCCCGCGTCGACTTTCAATTTTTTTTATTTTTTTTGCGTAAGTCGTCCGGGAATAGGAATGTCCGTAAACGACGCTACTCAAAAAAAAAGGACGTAACGACGTGATTTCGCGCAATGCACGGCGGGAAATTTCTGAACGAAGCATGCGCAGTTCGATCGCCGCGGGAACGCGCCTAATTTAAATGCCTCACGCCCCCTAATCGTGTAGTTTGATTCCGCTGGGAGAAATACACTACGCCGCCGTACCTTACGGGCCAAAATCTCTGAATTCCTCGTAGAGCCAGGTAAAGTACGGCGGCGTAGAGTATCTCTGATACTCTGCGGGAATCTAATTCTACCTGAATCTGGCCCTTTTTCTTTAGCCCACTTAGCATAATGCGACAGATGATGTTACACCGAGTAAATAGATACCTCACATGTCATGCTTTGAAATTGTGCACACTCGTGGAATGACACCAAACTTCGGTACTTAAAAATTTCCATAGGTGAAGCGTGATTTTTTTAAGGTTACCTGTTACAGAGGAGGTCTTGGGATAAAATTATTTCTCTCGCTCTAATGTTGGGAGTGATACCTCACATGTGTGGGTTGAATGACGTTAACATATGTGGACGCAGTAAAAAACTGTAATTTTTCTCCTGCCAGTAAATACCAGTGACAGGAAAAGGCTGCCAGTAAAAAATATGGCTGTGATGCCCAGCCAAGACCATTCGAGTGTTTACTACAATGCGGAGGCAGGTCTGGCAGAGACGGTGCCTGAGCGTGTTGTGTGATGTCATGGCGCTAGGGAACCTGATCAGAGTGCCAAACCGTCTTGTGCAGGTCTGTAGGACAGGAGCAAGTGTGCCTGCCCCTTCTAATTTCTTTTGCTATATCAAAAATAAAATAAGAAATATTTTTTTGTGTCCTAATATCTACCCTAAATCACATTGCTGTTTGCATATCATACTTGTTTGTAGACTAAATACTGAAATTTGCAATTAAAACATTTATTTTTGTAACTTTTGGAAATGCCAGTGAAAACTTGGTAAATTTTGGGTGTTGTGTCCATAAAAATTTCAATCTGGTGGGATGTGACCTACATATGCATTTGCTTCTATGTGTGAACACGCAGGGACAAGGCGCTTTAATTTGTTTTATTGTTTATTTTATTTTAAAAAAAATACACTTTCCCTTTATTTTTTTTTATTTTTTTTGATCACTTGTAAAAATTCCTTGTAATAGGAATAGTGCGCGATAAGTCTATAAAACCCCACATCTCTCCTCCAGGCTGGAAAGTCTGAGATCAAAAAAAAAAATTACGATCTCAGACTTTCCAGCCCAGTCCCCAGCATTGTTTACTTGCACCGTCCTAACGTCAAGCCTGGGCCTCCGTGAGTCATAGAGACTGCCGGAGACCATCTGGCCCTCGGATTTCTCTATGACTAACTTCCTTCTCTGGCTCGGTGATTGCACAAGCAAGCCGGTAGAAGCACCAGAGAGCGCTATGATTGTTCATATGGTGAAGGGAATTGCTAGTGAAAAAAAATGATATCTGAATGATGCTTGTAACTGCAGGCATCTTTCAGATATCCCCCCCATATGATGTTCTGTGGTATGGAAGTTGTACTATTTATCATTTTATGGAAAAAGAAGAACCTGTGCAAGTAACAACTACAATTTCTCAGTGCGCTTTAAGATATCAATAAAAAAAAATCATATGGTTTACGCGTTAAATCCAGATCCTCTCCTAACCAAGATATTTGCGTTTCCGGATAATATTACATTGCATGGTATTAGTGCTTTTTATAAAAAAAATAGTACAGATGCCAGGGCTTGTGCACTCACTAGTCTGTTGGGTTTCACACCTATGCTGATTTTATTCAGATCTGTTCTTGTACAAACCCTAAAAGTAGCATGTAACCATCAACATAAAAAAGGTGGCATCACCTCTTTTGCTTGGACTTTTTATCACCAAATAACCTTCGCCCTCCCCACTGGTTGGCATAAGCATCACGTTAGGTAAGTTTTGCATATTTTATGGCACATGTCATCTCCTGTTATAGTTTTAATCACTGAGTTACTCTGTATTAACCTAAGACATCTAATGAGTGCTCGCATCAATTCTTCAACAGCTTTTCTTTCTGTCTCTCTAAATAAGTAGAAAATGATTAATGGCTTGAAATGCAAAAATCAAAAGATAGCAGGATAAAGGAAAATAATTAATATTAGATATTATAAGTGAGGAATTCAGATCTCTAGGCAATGCTAAAAGCAGATCTAAGCTCAGGCTTATTGGTATAATAAGCTGGAATGACTGGTGATGTGACATCACAAGGAAAGTAAAGGAATAAGGAATGTACACATTCAAAACGAGTTATAAACTCAGTAAATCTAATTTTTTAATGGCCACTTCCCAACATATTAACAATTTCTACCTAATTTTTTAGTGCTGAAGAAGCACACATAAATTACAGAAAAAAAAAAAAAATTACAAAAATGTTGTTCTGCTGTAGCAAAAATAAGCCTGGTCCTCCGTAGGTCCTTGATAAAAATGCAGAAGGGAAAGGCCACAGATATTCTAAAGCTGGACATACACGGTAAAACATCATGCATACTAGAGAACAAACAGATGTCATGTTATGTACATTCATACACTAGGACATTCAGAAGTGTTTACATGCTTAACATTTAGATACAAGAAATAAAAAAAAACAAATGCATTTACAGTCCACTTTTGCAGAGCTGAACATAGCTGAATGCACATGTAAATGGGACTAAAACATGTTTTGCTTCTAAGGTTAACATATTCAGGTGAACAATAGGGTGATAAAATGTACTTGCACTTACAAATGCATAGAGAGATGTTAAGGCCTGATTCACACCTATGCATGTTTTTGTGCGTTTTCAGATTTTCAGAAACACACTACAGTCCAATTAACATGGTTTCCTATGGGTCACGTTAACATCTTTGCATGTTATGGAATGGGACAGGGACTTTCTTCTGGTTTTTGGTTTCATAGACTTTAATGGAACAAAAACGTGTATTGAAAAACGCAAAATGCACCTGGAGTATGCAAACTGCAACCTGCATAGGTGTGAACCAGGCCCTATAGATATTGTGTTTCATAGTGTATTTGTGCAGGTTTAATGCTAAACAAACACAGATGACATGTATAAAAATATATAGTGTGTAGTGTGCTTCTGCAAAACAGAAAATGCACTAAAAAATGCATAGGTGTGAACCAGGCCTTGACATATTGGGCAGCACAGTGGTGTAGTGGATAGCACTTTCACCAAGCAGCAAAAAGGGTTTCTGGTTCAAATCCCAACCATGACACAATCTGACTGGAGTTTGCATGTCCTCCCTGTGCCTGTGTGCGTTTACTCTGGTTTCCTCCCACACACCAAAGACATGCTGGTTGGTTAATCACATTCTGTCTAAATTGGCCCTAGTATATGTATGAATGTGTGTTAGGGACCTAAGGTTGAAAGCTCCTTTAGGGTAGGGACTGATGTGACTATACAATGTATATGTAAAGTGCTGTGTACATTGATGATGCTCTATAAGTGCCTAAAAAAAATATCTCCTGCAAGTACATGTTATTACCCTATTGTTCATCCGAATATGTTAACTTTAAAGTGGTTATAGAAGCAAAACATTTTTTTACCTTAAATCATTCACTGCATTAAGGTAAAAAACATCACACTACTTTTTCTGCTTCCCACCCCAAACACTTACCTGACATCACTCACAATCCAGTGATGTCTCTGTAGGATGCCCCACTCTCCTCTTCTTCTGGATTCATGGTCTTCACTATCAGTCAAAACCAGTGAGGAGGGGGTGCTGTCAGTCAAAACCAGTGAGGAGGGAGTGCTGTCAGTCAAATCCAGTGAGGAGGCAGTGGAGGATGGGGCCATGCTGCTCTGTGTGTGTCTACGGACACACACATCCTGACTTGGGAACACGCATACCTGAATACCCCCCTAGCACACAGCTTACTTATGGGAATTTGGGGACACTTGGAAGAAAAAACAGCTGACAGCACCAGCAGTGTACAATCAAAGAAGATTAATAATAATGCTACCAAAATTAGTGTGTGCCGAAATTGCCTCCAGCATTGGTCCTGTTTCTTCTTGTCGGAGGCTGCCATTTACACATGCTGTGGCCACGATGCTTTGATTCACTGCAAGACAAAAATGATACCCATTGTGTTTGGTGGGAACATTGTACTGGACCCATTAAAGTGAATAGCTGTCAAAAAACAGCACTAATAATACACAAATGTATTAAACAACAAAATGATAATTTTGTACACAATATTTTCTGTTTTTGGAAAAATACAGATTTTGCCTTCAGCACTACCACCGCAGGAGCTGCTGGTTATATTTTGGGTGGCACGTTACCTCTATGTTCTCGCTGTCCTGTCGCTGAGAGGGTAAAAGGAATGTCCACACAAGGCACTTATTTTTTTTGGATTTATTTGGGAGAACTTTAGAAGAAAAGAAGGATGAGGGGTGGAAGGGTAGGTAGGTTCAGGTGCATAATCAAAGTAAGGAAGCACTCCTGTTTCCAGAATACAGTTCTTGTCGCCACTCTAGCCAGAGTGGGTATTGCTTACCCGGATAGGTCCCTCTCACTGGCCTAGCAGCCGGGATGGCGCACAAAGTAAAGTACAGTCTCTGCCACAGACCTTCCTTTCTTGATGAGACACTTTGGTCCAGAATCCTCTGCCACAGGATTCAGCATCCGGATCTCTTTAGCTTTGTTTTTTTAGAACTTTAGATCCGATAGGCGACACTGTCAAGCCTCTCGGTGTACGGTACATCCTTCGGTGAAGTTACTAGACCTTCTACCAAGGTACCAGCCTCTTGCATGGCCCTCTCCAGGATAGGTCCTCCCCTGGCTTCCTTCATCAGATGGCTTCCTCCCGCAGAACGGACAGCACAGGATCACCTTTGCCGAGGGGGACACTCAATACACCTTGACCTTGCTGCTGCCACACTTGGCCTGGGGTGGTAATGACACCCCCAGGCGAGCAGTGGTGGATACTCTCAGCACAGCCATGGCTGGAACAGAGGCTAAATTGCCCTTACTCATTCTGGTCTGAGCCAAAAAACAGGTCAGACCCCCACTAACCCACTAAGTTTAAAGCAGCGCCTTTTCAACAGGAGCAGGGCACTACATACCCTTTAGTTAGTCTCTTGGCTCAAAGTTAGCTAAAAAACAGTACAGAAAAGGTCAAGCCAAATTTAAAGTATATTTACACTTCACTGTACTATGCAGCCATGATAAAATAAATGTTCCATCCTGCTTACCAATGGCAGCATAGACTTAGTGATTTATTTTTTGGTCATTACACAGGAGTGGTATCAGAGGACTAATTTAGATATGTCTACAGTGCCCAACCAATATATAACACCCTTCCCCTAGGTGTAGAAAATTATAGTGCATAGTGTACATAAGTGCACTTAGGAGTTATAGGGCCCATATATTTATAGCATGGTACACAATAGGGTTAGCGCCTGCTTCATCCTGCAGAATGGTGAAATGAATGCAGACTATGGGGTCAGAGATCACTGATGCTGTAGTCTTGTTCACTTTAGGAACTCCTAAGTTAAGATGACATATCGGCACACAGATTGGTCATCTGCATCGGGTCTTCTGGCCTGGTATTTTTCCAACTGTTCATAATAAATGACAGGTATTAAAATTGGTTTGACATAAATACACAATGTGCTTCCACCTGCCATTGTGGTGCCAGTGTAGTGTGCTCCTAGATTTGATTCACACTAACAATTCTAACTGTATGAAGTTCTCCATAGGTCATTGAAGGATTTCAAGATGCTCTAGTTCAGTGCTTCTTAACCTGTTTTCAGTCAAGGCAAAATTTAAAATGCTGCACAATCTCTAGCAAGCCCATTCTAAAATCTAAAAAGCTATATTTATATAATTTTATACGACGCAACAACATCCACACGTAGAACACCTAACACCAGAGGTGATTTATTTTTTACAAAGAAAATATAACTTTGCACACAGGTACTGATAAATATATTAGGGTTTCTCTTTCTCTCTTAGCTAATGTGATCCCAATGCTGAGTGAAGGAGTAAGGGAGGGACAAATAACAATTCAGCGTAGGTGGTTAACATTCTGTTTATCAACCATGTCATCATTTGTTAGGAGTCTGTCAGCTGACCTGCATGGTACCCAACGTCTTAACACTGCACAATAAAACCTGTGAAAAAAACACAAGCTTGATCCATCTGCTGACTAGATTGTGGGCAAATTGGGGTACTTTTTGGGCATTTTGCAAAAGGCACCCCTGAAGTACCCAGACAGCACCCTGGTTGAAAAAGTCTGCTCTAGTCTTATTTTACAGTCCATATATACTTGTTGGTTTATTAGTATTATTGGCATTGGTGCACAATATTCAGCCTACTAGTGCTCAGGGTGTGGCCTGCTGGGTTCCAGGCCTTAATTCAGAGAACAGTGGACTGCACATTGGGTGCCAGGGACTCCAGTGGGCTTTAGTGATGGAACCTTCAGCAGTCAGCAGAAAGGTTACTAAGACCAGGAGCTGAATCAATTATCCTCTGGGCTTGTGATTTTCATACAGAGCAGTCCATTAGTGCAAACTCACCTTTCCTGGGTGCATTGCAATTTTCACGGGTTAGCCTGCAATTTCCTGCATGTGAAATTCTTACCTCCTTGCTGCAGTGGTTCGGCTAGACCTGTCATTCAATTCACATGTGTTGTTTAGCTTATGTGTTCACCTATAAGTATGGCTTGTTATACTGTGGGTTTATATTCCTTTAGCTTCTACTACTTCCTGGCCCGCCTCCCAGTTTGCTTTCCTATATCAGCCTAGGTTCACATTGCCAGCGGCTATTGCTGGGAATGGCACAATCCAAATCAGTGCGACGCCAACCTTGTGGTTGCTGCAAGTCCATCCCCACCATTAGGGGCCCTGGTGAAGAAGCTGGCTGGGGCTTAGACTCCACACCCTGAGTTGGCATTCAACAGGGGCTCACTACCACAGAAACCTGATAGCAATGTTTTTTTTCCATGTTTACTTGAGAAAGAAGCAATCAGGCAGGTTGTAACATTTCTGAATGCATCATATGTAGTTTTAAGGAATGTGGTGTGTTAGGATCATAGTGACTTGGTATTTGGTTACTGTAAGGGTCACAGGATGGGCTAAAAGAAGATATGGTTGCATGGAGGGTTAATGTAAGGCTAATGTGAGGGTCACAAGAAGGACTGTTGTGAGGTTGGTGTTAGGGTTCTAGAGGGTTATTGTGAGGTTGGTGTTAGGGTTCTAGAGGGTTATTGTGAGGTTGGTTTTAGGGTTCTAGGGGGTTAATGTGAGATTAGCATAGCTCCCAACTGTCAATGATTTCAAGGGACTGTTCCTGATTTGGAACAAAGTCCCTTTGTTCCTCTTTCCTCCTTATTTGTCCCTCATTTTGGTCTGATCTATAGGGTTGTATAAAAAATGCACTTTTTAACTTTCGAAAAAGTGTTTCCCAGTCCTAAACCTTTAATGCAATTTGTAAAACTTCAGATGCCAGCATAAAGGAATAGTAGTAGTAAAAAAAGAACTTGTGAGATTAGCTAATCATTTTTTTGTTTGTTCACCCGATCCGATGACGGATGGAAAAATAGGATTTTCCTCCGTCTGCAAAATCGGACCATAGCGGACAACGATGAGACCGATACATGTATGTCCGTATTTCCTCCGAAAATGGATGAATGAAATACGGACTTACTGTCCGCATGTGTGAAAGGCCCCCTAAGGGGTGTGGCAGGGTATGTGTCCTATGCCTACATACTTTGGCTAATAGGTGTCCCTCGTTTCCATCTCAAAAAGTTGGGAGGTAAGGATTAGGGCTGATGTTAAAGTCATAAGGAAAGTTGTTGTCAGGTTAGTGTAAGGGTAGGTAGGTTCAGTAAGATTTGCAGTGCAGGTGGGGTTAGGGAGAAGTAATGGTTATAGTCCATACACTAGTAGATTTTTTAATTAACGGTCGTACAGACATGCATACTAAAATTCTCAGTACTATTGATGAACGTCATTTAGACGTACTTCAAAGTTTTGTTGTGAATGTCATTTCCAAAACCAAAACCAAAACCACATACAGTACAGAAATTTGCAAATTTTCCATCCTGCTCCTTCAAATTTTCTCATCACTGAAACGATTATAAATTTGACCCCATTAAAGTGGTTGTAAACCCTTACAGACATCTTTTACCTACAGGAAAGCCTAGGCATACCTGTAGGTGCAAGAAATATTTCCTAAACCTACACGGTTGAGGAGATATTTGCAAAAAATGCAGTTTCCGATGTCTACATAGACAACGGCGCAGGCACACTGAGCGTGCCATTTCTAACGGTGATCGTACTGTGACTGGCGGTTCCCGCGTGCATGCGCGGGAGTGATGTCATTGAGGCTCCGGCCAGTCACAGTGCAGGAGCCACGATACACGGAAGACTCTCCGGGAGAGATGGCGACGATGGAGGAGGGGAACGAGGACCGCTGCGGGAGCTTCAATCTCAGGTAAGTCATTCTTAATGCGCTAGTATGCTATCCATACTAGCTCATTATGCCTTTGCCTTGCATTTTTATTTTTTTCCCAGAGGCTTTTTCTTCCTCTTTAACAATTAGTAAATCAAACGTTGTTGAAAAAAGATATTTTTAACAAGATTCTACTAATGTATGGCCAGCTTATGGGTCACATGGAACATTAATATACGGTTAATTTAGGGTTAGTTTTAGAGTCACATGGAGGGTTGGTCTAAAGTTAGGTTTACCAGGAGGGTTGAAGTGAGGTAATGTTAGGATCATAGTGAAGGTTGGTGTAAGGTTAGTGTTAGGGTCACAGGTAGGGTTATTGTGATGTTAGCGTTAGTTTTGGTGTGAGGTAAGTGTTTTGGTTAGGGATACGGAAAGGTTTAGTGTGAGGGGGCTTACATTAGGACATGGCACACTGTGCTGAAAGATAATGCGCCGTGTTTCCAGCAACTTCTACATGGTTTTTATGAGGCTAACACCCTCTTGCAATTGGATTTTCCAAATATTTGTTAAATCTGTATTATGAATGTTGCAAGGGTTTTTGACAGTTGTGATATTTCTACCGGAGTGTCCAAGAGTGAAAAAAAAACTAATATGTACAGTATTAGGCTGCATTCACACCTGAGCGTTTTGTCGTCTGAAGCGCGACGCTCAAATACGCTAGAGGGGAAAAAAATACATTGGGCCAGATTCAGGTAGATCAGAGCATCTTTGCTCTGGAGTAACGCATCTCATTTACGTTACGCTGCAGAAATTTTAGGAGCAAGTGCTGTTATTCATGAAGCACTTGCTCCTAAAGTTGCGGCAGCGCATCGCAAATGAGACAGCGGAATTCGGGGCGTGTAGTATTCAAACTACGCGCGATCCCGCGGCGAACGTACTGCGCATGCGTCGAGTGTCAATGCATCCCAGTGCGCATGCTCCAAGTTCTGTCAGTGAACGTCAATGACGTCACGTCCCCATTCATGAATGTTTTACGCAAACGACGCGATTTGTTTTTTTTCCGACACGATGACGACGCCTATACCTAACATAGGATATTCCACTAGGGGGCTGCTTTATCTTTACGCCGCGTATCGCTTCCGGAAACGCCGTAAAGTCACTGCGTCGCGCCCGAAAACGATCGTGAATTTCCGACTCCCGCTGATTAACATATTTTTTCAGCGTTAATCAGCGGGAACGCCCCCGGCGCCATTTTTAAGTTGAAGTAACGATGCGATGGCGAAATTCAATTACGCCGATCGCATCGGAACTCCAACCCGGCGTTTCTTGTTTTCTGGTTATAGAAAACAGAAACGCCGGCTTAAAGTGACAGTTAGGCTGGCGGATCACTGGATCCGCCAGCCTAACTCTTCATGAATCTGGCCCATTATATCCTATGGAGATGGTTCACATCTGCACGCCAATACGCCTGACGCCGAATGCCTGAAGCTCAAACAAGTTCCGGACCCTTTTTTGTTGCGCGTATTGGGCGGTTTGGGCGTATTTGAGCGTTTCCATTTCCCATAGAAAGTAATGGAAACACTCGATTCAAGCGACTAGTGCGACAACAAGCGTTTGCTACGGGCCTTTCGTCGCTTTAATCAATAGAACTTTTCACCCAGGCAGAAGATAAAAAAAATCTATCAACATTGCAACAAGTGATGAAAAGATGATAATTTTTCCTATTGGCTAAAATAAAAAACGTCGAAGTACAAAAACGTCGGACGACGCTGTATAAAAACACGCAAATACGCGCGACAAAACGCTGAAAAAAAACGACCGAATGACCGACGCTCAGGTGTGAATGCAGCCTTAAACTTGCTAAAAAACACACAAATCCAAAACATCAGTTTCGGGTGGTGTTGGCCTTCAAAGTATTCCTCTTTTAAAATGCATTTATGCGCTAATGACCACCCTGTTGGAGTAAAGTTGGGAAAAATCTATGTAGTACCGAACACCTTTCATTTAACCACAACAGAGGTAACTTTTTTTTTTTTAAACTCTAATTTCCCTGAATTTGAAATAACAGCATCAAAAGAGAGATTACGAAATCTGAAAGAATCACTTTTATTCACCTGTTACGCTTTATAAAGTGAATAAGTCTATTTTTGTATTTCTGAATGTCTATTGTTTTTTCTAAGACAGAGCGGTTGATAAACTGGAAGTTGTATGAGTGTATTAGACAAGGCATTCTTGCTTTGCTCAGGCAGCCCATCAAATATTTAGAGGGCCGCCATAGGCAATTACATTAGAGCAGATAGTTAAACACCCCTTACCCTGGGGCTCCCCCCTGCAATGTAAATCAAACAAATTGGACTCTTTTCACAATCGACACGCACAATTTTACTTACTATAAATTATTTAGAATAAAAAAGTATAGATATAGTTTTTTAGCATCAATTGTGTTTCTTATCTTTTTTTTTTTTTCATTTGTTGGAAGGAAATACAGTTGAGGATATTTTGCCAGAAATCCGAGAACTGTCTGAATTTGGTTTCAAGTTTAGTTCTTTATTTAGAGTTTAAGGGGCAGATTCACACAGAAATGGATTATCGTAGCGTATCAGAAATACACTACGCTGCCGTATTTTACCTGGCTCTACGTGGAATTCAGGTAGATTTTGTCCAGTAAACGACGGCGGCGTAGTGTATCTTTCCCGTCGCAATCCATATAGACGAGTAGGGGGCGTGAATCATTTAAAATAGGCGCGTTCCCGCGGCGATCGATCTGCGCATGCTCCGTTTGCAAATTTCCCGCCGTGCATTGCGCGAAATCACGTCGTGACGTCATTCGTTGTTTAGGTAGCGTCGTTTACGGGCGATCCTAGTCCCGAACGAGTTACGTAAACAAAAAAAAAAATTAAATAAATTCGAAGCGGGAACGACGGCCATACTTAACATGGGCTACGTAACGTTAGAGCAGCAAAAAGCTGCTCTAACGTTACGTACAAAAAATAGACGAAAGTGATTGCGACGACCACTCGTATCTTCGGGAATCACCGTAAAAAAAACATTTGCATATCCCGACGCATCAAAACGACGCGAACTCCTCCCAGCGGCCGCAAATAGATGGCAGCGTAGATCCGAAGGCTTACGAAGACGTAAGCCTCTCGGATCGAAGCCCGAAGCCGCTGTATCATGGTTTGAGGATTCAAACTAGTGATACGGCGTGCGAAATTTGAAATTACTCCTGTCTAACACCAGTTAGACAGGCGTAATTGCTCTATGAATCTGGCCCTATATTTCCAGAAAATAGTTTAGTCATGGCTGCATATAAAATAACTTACAGAACGCTTGTGTCAGATTTCAGGTATTTCCTAGAACATGTACAAATGTTCAACTGTTCCCAAAATTCCAGTTTAGCCACAAGGAGGGATGTCAGCTTTCCCTAACCCTCGAGGTCACCGTTAGTCCTCTGGTGCCCTGTGCCCATAAGACATGTGCATTCGTTTTTGTCTGAATTTTGGTGATTTTCGCGTTTGTTTTAACAAACGATAACGAATGTGCAGGATCCGAAATCCGAATGATCCAACATAAAAAATGCTTTATTTTTGTTTCATTGCGACAACAGTTCGATATAAATAGAAGATTCGACATGACGCTGACAATAGCGATCTGTGTCTAACCTAAAGCCCTGTACACACGATCGGTTTCTCCTATGAAAACAGACCGATGGACTGTTTTCATCAGACGAACCGATCATGTGTGAGCCCCATTCCATTCCAAAAAAATAGAACCTGTATTAAATGTTTCCTATGGATAAAAAAACGATAGAAAAAAACGATCGTCTGTGGGGAAATCCATCTGCTAAAAATCCATGCATGCTCAGAATCAAGTCGACGCATGCTCGGAAGCATTGAACTTCATTTTTCTCAGCATGTCGTAGTGTTTTATGTCACCGCGTTTGGACACGATCAGATCTTTGACCGATGGTGTGAAGGCAAGACTGATGGAAGTCAGCTTCATCGGATATCTGATGAAAAAATCCATCGGATTAGATTCCATCAGATATCCGATCATGTGTACAGGGCTTAACTCTATAAGTCCAAGGTTATTCGACATAGAGAGAAAAGATTCGACATTATGGAGACATGAAGATTCGACGAAGCAGCTAAAAACATAGGATAGCAGCGAGCGGACATGTATGGTCAAATGCTCCGCCCATAGGCTATAGAAGAGTTCTAATCTTGGTTGAGTAGTAATAATAATTAATAAATATAATTATTACTAGTCATACAACATTAGAATTCTACTATAGCTTGTGGGTGGAGCATTCGGCCGGAAATATACGTCGTACAGTTTAGCTGATTCATCAAATCTTCTTAGAACATTCGACAGACACCATAAGCTTTCAATGACAGATTCGACTTTAATTAATTCAGATTTTGGGATGAATGCATTTTTTAACTAAACAAAATAAAAACGAATTTCGGAAGTAACTAAATAATTTTATTTTTCAGACCAAAATGAAAAATATTTCAGTCTGCACATGTTTACTTGCTACATGCCCATGGATGGATCAAATCTCAGCCGGTCCCTGCCTAACCGGCTGAGATTTGATCTATCTATGGGCAGCTTTAGGTTACAAGGGGTTGCTCAGGTGCAGAAAAGTTTTTTTTTTTTTTATGACATGAAAGAGGTGCTTTTTTACTTGAAATAATATGAGTTGGTAATGCTGACATTATTGATTTATGTGAATTGTAAAATTAATAAGTCTGCTTTATGCTGCATTCACATCTAAGAGGTTCCCAGAGGGATAACACAGTCAGGTACCCCAGGGAAACTGCAGTATACAAAGAATTGTCATACAAATCAAACAGGCCCATTCAGTGTGGCAGTGCTGTGTGTTAGGAAAAACATAGTTTGAGGGAATTTTAATGTGTTAACGTACATTTTAGTATATCTAAACCCAAGAAAAAATGCTCCGCTTACTAGTTTTTAAAAGTAGTGATTGCATTTGTTTCCTTTTTTCAGGCTAAGAACATTTTCTGCAAGGGGAGATTTACTAAAGCTGATGTACACAGAATCTGGTGCAGCCGTGCACAGTAACCAGCTTCTAATTTCAGCTTTTTCAATCAGTGATACGCCGGCATAACTCACACTTTGCGCCGGCTTATCTGTTTTCTGTATGCAGAAAACAAGATACACCGGTTTGCTGCAAAGATCCGACAGGCGTAATTGTATTACACCGTCGGATCTTAAATGCACCAGCTCCCGGTGGGTGTGCTATGCGAGGTAAGCCTGTGCTTAGTACGCCCACCCCACTCCAACAAAAAAAAAACACCACAGTTGCACGCACTCGAAATTGGGTTTACATGCACGCACTTTGGCCACGCGGTCTCTAAAAAAGAGAGGCGAAGGACTAACAGGGCTGGCTGAGCGGGCTAGGTCCTCTCACTCCCTCATAGGGGAGTCCCTCTGCCCCGTTGGGCTTCAAAGCAGAGCAGGTAGGGCGGGCTGTGTGGGAGGACACCCTCACACCCGCCATTGCCACCTGGGGGCATGGAGAAAGATGGCAGATTGCCTCTGGGGGAGGCCTGCCTACTCCCAACTCCTGCAGTCCGGCTCCTCTCTTGAGTACACGCACAAAATACACTTAAAAAAAATAAAAAAAATAAAAATAAATGCATTTTTAAAATGGCCGCCGGGGGTGTTCTCGCTGATTTACGCCGAGAATATGTAAATCAGCGAGATACGGCAAGTCACGAACGTACGCAGGCCCGACGTTTACGTAAGGGTTTTCCCGGCGTAAAGATAAAGCAACAAAAAGCAGGCAAATCCTATGTTAAGTATGGAGGTCGTGACCGCGTCGAATTGAAAAAGTTTTACGTCGTTTGCGTAACTCGTCCGTGAATGGGGATTGACGTCATTGATGTTCACGTCGAAAACACCGTCATAATTTGGAGCATGCGCACTGGGATACATTGACGGCCGGCGCATGCGCAGTACGTTCGCCGCGGGATCGCGCCTATTTTAAATACTACACGCCCCCTACCCGCCCAATTAGAATTCCGCCGGCCCATTTACACTACGCCGTCGCAACTTTAGGAGCAAGTGCTTTGTGAATACAGTACTTACGCGTAAAGTTTCGGCAGAGTAACGTAAATGAGAAACGTTACGCCGGAATAAAGAACCGCTCGCCATCCTGAATCTGGCCCTAAGAGTCGGTTCACACAGGGGCAACACGACTTCCAGCACGACTTTGGGAGGAAACTTGGATACGACTTGAGTATGAATCATCAGGCAACTTACAAGGCAACTTCAAGTCACCTCCAGGACAGGAGGCTTTCCAGTGGCCAATCAAACAACAATCAGCTCTGTGAGAGGGAGGGGAAGGGAGGGGTTTGCCTGAGAAATGTATGTTATCTTCCTGTATTGTTTCTTCAGTTAAGACAGTGATCTGACTTCTGAGGCAACTTCCATTGAAATCTGTGGGTACAAGTTGCCTACAAATTGCCTAGAAGTCGGATTGAAGTAGTACAGGAACCTTTTCTGAAGTCGGAGCGACTTTAGTAGTGTGTATTAAGACAGCTCCATTCACTTCCATTGATTTTCTCAACCACACGACTTGGGACAAGTTGGGGCAACGTCAAGTCGGATCCCAGGTCACCCCTGATATCTATATCTATATATATATATATATATATACTGTATATATATAGATATATAATTCCTATGCGTAAGCAATACTCAGAGGGACTGCTGATGGTTGCCATTGCCATAAATACTAAAATGGTTCCTCCTCCTGACCTTCACACACTTAGGCCACGTACACACGATCAGTCAAAACCGATGAAAACGGACTAAAGGTCCGTTTCATCAGTCCAAACCGATCGTGTGTGGGCCCCATCGGTCAGTTATCCTTTGGTCAAAAAAAGAGAACTTGCTTTAAAATTTAACCGATGGACGCCTAACCGATAGGTCAAAACCGATCGTTAGTATGTAAAAGCATCGGTTAAAAAGCCGCGCATGCTCAGAATCAAGTCGATGCATGCTTGGAAACATTGAACTTCATTTTTTTCAGCACGTTGTTGTGTTTTACGTCACTGCGTTCTGATAAGATCATTTTTTTAAAACCGATGGTGTGTAGGCACATCAGTAAGCTTCATTCGGGTGAACACGGACAGACTGTCCATGTTCATCCTATCCCCCCATAGAGGAGAGCGGAGAAAACACAGTGTGCGGGGACCGCCCTGTCATCCGCTGGCTCAGCGGGGATCAACGGTGCCATCCCCACTGAGCAAGCAGAGGTTCACGGGGCGGATCAGTTTGAAAGACCCCTTACAGGATACAGAGGTAACGTGGATCAGCAGAAGAATCCATAGAGTACTGCAGGGGACACAGGTGTTTGACACACCAGGTGTTGCTTTCTCAGCTAAATTATAGTGGATATAGGAAAGGAGATCAGCGTCATAAACACTGGCATAGTTATTTACCTTTTTTTTTTACAGGTATGACTTTGCTGGATTTTTCTGTAAGGTGACAGGGTTACTTTAGGTTTAACAGAAATGTGTATTTTGTATTTATTTTTTTGTGGAAAAACTCTTTTGCATAGCTAATGCTGAAATGTATATTTACTCAGACTTGCTATTGTACTGTTAATGCTTCGAAACACTTAATTGCCTAATAAAGACATTCTAATGGGGTCTCTATGTCCTCTCTAAGCTTCAGGTATAACAGCAGGTGGAAAATGCAAACATGCTGTGGAATTCTGAGTGTGTTTCCAAGTAAAGAGCTGTCGTGTCTGCTCACATTGTAAATTCAGAATTAGCTGCTGCACTCTTTCTAGTCCATTACTGTATGTAAGGAAGAACATAAGTAGACAGCGCAGTGCAGCAAGCTCACAGCAAGTACATTAAGTGCTGCTATAGCAGAGCTCTGCACTGTAGGATCAGACATGTATATAGAATGTTAAAGTGCTTGACTAAGTGGTGAGTGCTTCAGTCTCCACAAAGCAGTCTCAGCTTCCTTTGCTATTGTTTGAATCGAACACTTTGGTATTTCTCATGCTTGTTGTCTTTATTATTTTTGTTGATCGCAGATATTTGTCAACAATTTTTTAACAAAAATTTGATATATGAAAATATAAAATGTAGGATTATAAAACTTTAATATGATAAACGCAATAACAAGTAACACACAATTTAAAAACCATATAACTTGCTCAAAGGATTTACGTTCATAACTCCTGGCAACTACAGCACCTTGAAAATGTATTCATACCCCTTGACATTTTCTACATTTTGTCATTTTACAACCAAAAACTAAAATGTATTTTATTGGGATTTTATGTAATAGACCAACACAATGTGGCACATAATTGTGAAGTTAAAGGAAAATGATAAATGGTTTTCAATTTTTTTCTTTCAAAATATTTTATTTTCAGAAAATAAATATTACAATTCAGTACATTACAGTACATCTCGTTATAAATAAAATCTGGTAGATGACCTTTTCGAATAAATACTACTATTTTGTAGATACATAAAGATATATTGTTAAAACAATAGATGTGGTTTTAGAATGTTAAATAATTAATATGAATAATTTAAATAAGAGGAGTTTCTCCTATATAAGCCAACTAATAAACAAAGACATTTCTGTCCTCCTGGTGCCCCTTAGACCCGGTTCACACAGGGGCGGCATGAATTTGGGGGCGACTCGGCAAGGCGATATCAAGACGACTTCAGAGGCGACTTGCAAAATGACTTCTGTATTGAAGTCAATGCAAGTCACCCCCAAAGTCGTACAAGAACCTTTTTCTAAGTCAGAGCGACTTGAGTCGCTCCTATTACAACATTACAACATTGAAGAGAGCGGATCACGGTTTGTCAGGCGGCTGAGTCACCTGACGAGTCCCCCCTGTGTGAACCGGCTCTTATCGGGAACTTGTTTTCAATTTTTTTTACAAATAAATATCTGAAAAGTGTGGCGTGCATTTGTATTGAGCCCCCTTTACTCTGATACTCCTAACAAAAATCTAGTGGAGCCAATTGCCTTCAGATGTCACCTAATTAGTAAATAGGGTCCACCTGGGTGTGATTTAATCTTAGTATAAATACAGCTGTTCTGTGAAACCATCAGGGGTTTGTTAGAAATCCATAGTGAACAAACAGCATCATAAAGGCCAGGGAACACACCAGACAGGTCAGAGATGAAGTTGTGGAGAAGTTTAAAGCAGGGTTGGGTTAAAAAGAAAATATCCCAAGCTTTGAACATATTATGGAGCACTGTTCAATCCATTATCCAAAAATAGATAGAGTATGGCACAACTGCAAACTAGGGTTCTCCCACTACCAATACTAGTATCGGGACCAATACCAAGCATTTCCCTGAGTACTTGGGAAAATGCTCCGATACTTTACCCGATACCTGACTTTCCCTGTATCCTCTTCCAGTTCCCCCATCCGTGATCACTGACTCTGTCCATTCATATAACTAAGCATCGTAAACTGTGTTTACAATGCTTCAGTTTATGAATGGATAGGAGCCTCTGTCTCCTGTCTATTCATTTCCAGTGCAGCTGAGAAGGGGACTGGGGAATCTGTGTCCTTAGTCCCTTTCTCTGTCTCAAAGGGGAGATGTCAGAGGTCTGTTAAGACCCCTGATATCTCACCAAAGCCCCCGAACAGGGCTAAGAAAGAAAAAATAGCAATAAATAATAAAAATAATTAATTGTAAAAAATAATACTTATTAAAATAAAAAACACACTGACACACATGACAAAAAATAGTGAAACATTAAAATTGTAAAATAAAATAAAATAAAAATACTGACACATGATATAAAAAAAAAGTATCGGTAATCGGTATCGACGAGTACTTGAAAAAAAGTATCGGTACTTGTACTCGGTCTTAAAAAACTGGTTTCGGGACAACCCTACTGCAAACCTACCAAGACATGGCTGTCCACCTAAACTGAGAGAATTAATCAGAGAAGCAGCCAAGAGGCCATTGGTAACTCTGGTGGAGCTGCAGAGATTCACAGCTCAGGTGGGAGACTCTGTCCACAAGACAACTATTAGTTGTGCTCTCCACCAATCTGTCATTTATGGAAGAGTGGCAAGAAGAAAGCCATTGTTGAAAAAAAGCCATAAGAAGTCCTGTTTGCAGTTTGCGAGATGCATATGGAGGACACAGCAAACATGTGGAAAAAGGTCAGATTAGACCAAACTTGAACTTTTTGGCCTAAAAACAAAACGCTATGTGTGGTTGAAAACTAGCACTACACATTGCCCTGAACATACCATCCTCACCATGAAACATGGTGGTGGCAACATCATGTTGTGGGGATGCTTTTCTTTAGCAGGGTCAGGGAAGCTAGTCAGAGTTGATGGGAAGATGGATGGAGCCAAATACAGTGCAAACATACAGCAAAACCTGTTAGAGTCTGCAAAAGACTTGACTGGGTGGAGGTTCACCCAGAGCTACAATGGAATAGTTTAGATCAAAGGTTCTCACCCTGTTCTCAAGTACCACCAACAGGGCATGTTTTGAGAATTTCTCTTAGATAAAATAGCTGTCCAAAATATCAAGCCATTGACCTGTGCAGGATAAAGGAAAACCTGCAAACATGGCTGGTTGGGGGTACTTGAGGACAGGGTTGAGAAACAACTGGTTTAGATCAAAGCATATTCATGTGTTTGAATGGCCCAGTCAAAGTCCAGACCTAAATCCAATTGAGAATCTGTGGCAATACTTGAAAATTGCTGTTCACAGACGTTCTCCACACAATCTGACAGAGCTTGAGGTGTTTTGCAAAGAAGAATGGGGAAAAAAATGCACTCTCTAGATGTGGAAAGCTGGTAGAGACATCCACAAAATTGCAACGAATGGTGGTTCTACAAAATATTTTTTGACTGAATTCAAATGCACGCCACACTTTTCACATATTTATTTGTAAAAAGAAATTGAAAACCATTTATCATTATGCTTCCACTTAACAATTATGTGCCACTTTATGTTGGTCTATCACATAAAATTACAATAAAATACATTTAAGTTTTTGGTTATAACATAACAAAATGTGAAAATTTTAAGGGGTATGAATACTTTTTCAAGGCCGTAGGCAGTTGGGTTAACAAAGAATTCTATCTTGTCAAGTGAACTGTAAACTACTTAAATCTTTAAAAGTTTGATTTTCCAATTATTAGTGGGGTCAAATAGACATTTATTTATTTTTCTCAATAAATGTTTATGAAAAAAATAGAATAAAAACATACAGGGTATGACTCAACATAAAAGACAAAACAAATTAAAAATAGTAATCATATAAAAAAAAAATTAAAAATAAAAGGGGTAAGGACATTTATTTTAGATTAGAAGAACACACATACTGTATGAGAGTCACTAAGGCTGCACACCCCAAAAAACGACAAAAATTTAACAATTTCCCCAAGGTTTTTTTTAGCAGTAAAGTATGATGTAGAAAAATTATTTGATTGAAATATTTTATTGTATCAAAAAGTAGATTGAAATTCACATTGAGTTTGAGCTTTGGTTAGTCACATATAAACAACATTATTCATCATTCCTGGCAAAAATTACACAGTGGACACAGTTGTTTACAATACCTTACAACATGGCTATCCCACTGAACACCCCACTGCATTTCAACCCTTATAGTCACAGACTTTTTCAGAGGGATTTTTTTCAGTGGAGACCAACCAAAGGTAGTTCCCCCAGGGGGGCTGTAACCCGGTGGTAAACAAGATCAGAGGACATTTATAGGGGCCTTTGACCTGGCTCTGACTAATTCCTTCTTGAATTCTAATCACACATAAAAACATGAAAAGATGTGCCTGCAAGTTTCTTCTACACTGATGTGATAACATTGCCCTTTGCCTCTGACCCACGGTTTTTATGCACAATATCTTCATCCATTATCAATTAACACCTTCACGTGTTTCCCCTGTGTGCCGTAGGGGGACTACCTTAGGGTGCCTCATTAGGTGCTGCTCTATGTTCTATTGGTCTCCACTGAATAAAAATCCCTCTGAAGAAGACTGTGACTATAAGGCCTTGTACACACAAGGGAATAAATCCGCTGAAACTGGTCCGACGGACCATTTCATCCGAAAAATCCGCTCGTCTGTATGGGCAAACGGACCGTTTTGGCCGGATTTCTCCTGCGGACAAATTCCAAAGCATGCTTTGAAATATTTCCGCCGGACACATGTCCGTCGGATATGTCCGCTCGTGAGTACACAAAAGCATCGGACCAAAAACCCGCGCATGCTCAGTCAAAACGGTGGGACGGGAGCACTCATTCAGGTAAAACTCGCGTTTGTTTGGGACCTGGCACATTCGTCACCTAAACTCTCTATATAGTGTCCCGTTTATAGCGTATTTTTGTTCTTTGTTCTCTTGCTAGAAGCAAGCCGTTCTCTTGCTGATGCAATTTTGTCCCGATGTCACATACTGAAAGTTTGCATTTTCGTTAGTGTTTTTTCTATTTCTCACTGTTTGCTAGCCAGATGTCCCCACATTTGTTTCCGTTCTCCACATTTTTATTATGTTTATTTTGACTTAATGTTGAGGGTATCATATTTATTTTTTTGTTGATTTTTTTTTTTTTTGAGTTGTATTTTACGGTTTAGGAATCTTTCCAAATTATGTTATTTTTGTTGTTTCATCATGTTTTTTTTTCTGTTTAAATTCCCTTTTATTTTCCCAACTTATGTCATTTTGTTGTTTCATCCTTAATTTTTTTCCTTTTTTTTGGGGGGGGGTGTTTTATTTAAAAAAAAAATGTAGGCTTCTTTTGGGTTTACCAAGTTCGACCACAAAAGGTCCCCCCCCCCCAAGGAGTTTGTGTCCTTTGCAAATGCCACATTTTATTTTACAAATGTCTGATGCTTACTCACCACAGTATAAAACACAATAGACAAGGTTTGAAAGTAACTACAAAAGCCATTTATTTCCGGCCAAAAAAGAAATTATAAATCACCAGAACGGCAGCACTTGATGAGATTGCAACATACATGCATACTTGGGAATTACAACATGATGAAGGATAAATTTAGTAACCTCAGGAGTCAATAACAAAAATCAGAATCAGCAGCACATGAACAAAGGAACCCAAGCTGTGCTACTCCAACAAGCTCAGTTTTTTGGACAATCAACTGGATGGCAGGGAATCATCTTCTCGACTTCTTTCCAGCCTTCCTTCCAGCGAAACTTCCACGGGTCTGTCCACGGACCCTTGCAGGTGGGGGTGATGTGGCAGCAGGAGGAGGATGATGATGATGGGGAGCAGGCCAGGCCGGGTCACACAGCACAGTGTCCCTGCTCAGTAGTGATGAGCGGAATACGCCATATTCGATTTCGCGATATTTCGCGAATATTTCGAAGAATATTCGCGAATATTCGTTAATATCGAATATTCGTGATATTTTATAAAAAAAAAAAAAAAAAAAAATTGCGAATTTTCGCTAATGCGAATTTTCGCTAATGTGAAATTTCGCGATTTTTTTTTTTTTTTTTTTTTTTTTTATAAAATATCACGAATATTCGATATTTACGAATATTCGGTATATTTTATATAAAAAAAAAGCGAAATTTCACATATGCGGTTGCGAATTTTCGTTAATATCGAATATTCGTGATATTTGATAAAAAAAAAAAATTGCGAATTTTCGCTATTGCGAATTTTATTGCAAATTTTTTTGCGAAATTTGAAAAATATCGAATATTCGAAATAGCGAATATTCGCCGCGATATTCGAGATATTCGCGAATACTCGAATATGCAATATTCGTAGCGAATATTCGCAATGCGAATATTCGTGAGCAACACTACTGCTCAGCTCGTCCCTTTTCATCTTGGCCAGGACCTGATTAATCAGGTCCTTGGCCAGGCTTTTTTGCTCCTCCCTCCCCTTGGTTGAGCTCATTGGCCCTCATGATTTCTGCAGCCTCCCGTATAACCTCCAGGCTTTCGTCGTGCACCACACTCCTGCGCCTCCTTGCAGCTGGTGGCCTCATCTGGAGGGGAGGAACTTGGCTGATGGTGCTCAGCCTGGGCCTGGGGACCTGCTGCACCTCACTTGGCCCCACCTCCTCCTGGCTGCCACTCCCCCCTTCCGCCTGGCTGACATGGGCCGCAGGAGCTGCCACCTCCTGGCTGGTCTCTTCTTCCTGTGTATAAAAAAGGGACATGTTGTAATATTTTGCACAATCAATCACACACATTTTTTTTTCTCTAGACTGTTTTAGTTAGTATTAATTTGAATTAAACAGACTGTCCTTCTGCCCCCTGCATTTGGCATCCCTGACACCTATTTGTAGGCCCACAACTTTGGTTTCTCTTCCCAAGGTTTGTTTTTTGTTTACCAGATCAACTCACTAATTCAAAATAAATAGCAGCACCAAAATATGTTGGAAAATACTATACCTCATCGAAGATGGCCAGATCTGGCTCCATGTCAGCCAGCCCCGCTTCAGATTCTGCAGGGCTCCTGGGATCCGGGGAAGTTCCGCTGGGAGGAAGGCTGGAAGGTAGTGTTGAATCTGAAGGCCTGCCATCCAGTTCATCATTCAAAAAACTGAGCTCTTTGTAGTACCAGAGCTTGGGTTCCTTTTTCTTAGATGCTGCTGATCCTGATTTTTTATATTTGATGTTTTTATAGACATTTCTGTAGCTTCTCCTGAGGTTACTAAATTTATCCTTCACCATGTCGCCTGTGCAACTTGGCACCCAAGTGTGCAGGTATGTAGCAATCTCATCAAGTGCTGCCGCTCTCTTCACTGTGTCCAAATATTCTGGGTGCTTGGTGTCCCAAAGAAGGGGCATATCCCGATAGCGGTTGATAAGCTGCATTGTTGCCTCCTTCCCTTTCAGCAAATCCATTTTGACCAGCTTTCAGCTCCTAAAAGTTCTTTCAATAGTAATGTCTATAATAGAAAAAGACAAACACAAAGCACAACTTAAAAAAGGCTCAGCTTTGAGATTCTCAAAATATGTGCACATTCATTCATTTTAGAGCAACTACAGTATACAACACAGTGTCTTCTGCTGCTACATAGCTGGCCAGCTCTGCCGCATTGTTGTAGCCCCCAAAAAAGGTGTCATGCAGAGTCATTTGTTTAAGTTGTAGCACGTAGCATGTAGATGAGAACACATCCACCATGAATATTAATGCTAGCACTCATCAAGGCACTAGTTCATGTTTAGTCAGGGCCGCCATCATGAATTTTGGGCTCCCTTACACAGCTTCAGGCATGGGCCCCCTGGAGCAGTGAACCAGGGGGGGGGTGCTCTGCCGCATGATGAAAAATAAGCAATAAAGGAAAATATATTTAAAAAAGGGGGGTAGCAATCCGGGGGCCCTGGGGACCTCCGGACCTCTAAAAAAATTACTAAAAAATAAAATATTTAGTAATATATATTTTTTTGGGTGGTTCCCATCCGGGCCCCTGGGGACCCCTGGGCCCCTTACAGGTGTAATGCCTGTACCCCCCTGATGGCGGCCCTGTGTGTAGCTATCATGCCCCTCAGCATTGATGGCAGAAAACACTAACTACTTATCTC
This sequence comes from Rana kukunoris, assembly GCA_029574335.1. Lineage (NCBI taxonomy): Eukaryota > Metazoa > Chordata > Amphibia > Anura > Ranidae > Rana > Rana kukunoris. The sequence goes on from CM056057.1 coordinate 67,655,616, forward strand.
TGTACAACCAACACACAACAATACTTGCATGATCTGACTGCATACTCTAAAGTCCAAATAAAGAGGATAGAGCATTCTCTACATATATCTTGATGAAGTGATGTGTACAAGCACTTGGCTCTCTAAATGTTATGGTGTGCCCCAAAATGCCTAAATAACAGTAGCACAAAAAGGGTGCAAACAACTTTGAAAAGCCCCATCCCCCATGGCTGTTCAAATTTTAGGCCTCTGATCCGATGTTTTCATTTACCTTTGTCTCTCTCTCTCCTCGTTTCCGCTCGAGTAATCTCCGCGTAACCTACGTAATCACGTCGTTTCCATTATATCCCCACGCAATCAAGAAGCGCTGCCCTCGTCTCCGCCCATGACGTACCAATTCCTGTTTTCCACGCCCCTATGCTTTGCATGGAAAAAGAGATGTAGATAGGCCTGCACCTTACTTACTTACAATGTTTTTTTTTTTTGTCATTTTTAGGGGATGAAGATGGGATTAGCACATCTGTTGCTCCTATTTTTTCACGTGCAAGTGCACAAATCCTAATACAGAAGATAATGGAGTGCAGCACGGAGCTGGCCAATATGAGGGAAAGGATGGTGGTGATGGACCAAAACTTAAAAAACATGCTAGATATTTTGGGACGTATATTAGATTAGAAAGAAATATTAATCTGGCATAGCTATGGCCCCCCGACCCATAAAGTACTCAACATATTTGTCGCATACCTCACGAGTAGATTCGGTGACCGAGCCAGCGTGACCAGTGTCCAGCCCAGGAAGGGTATTTGAGGGTAGTCCTGCCTCAGCACCGATGTTGGGTAGGTACGTCTGGGAATGCCTGCGTAAAAAATTATGCAATATGCAGCAGGCCAAAATAACAGAGTTAAATTTATATTCCGCCAGATGTATCGCTGTCTGGAACAGGCGGAACCGGCTGGCGTGTATCCCAAAGGCATTCTCGACTACCCTCCGGGCCCTGGCCAGCCGGAAATTGAAGACCCTCCTCTCCGGAGTGAGGTCCTCTGGGGAAAAGGCCGCATGAGGTGAGGTCCAAGCCCGAAAGCCTCGTGCGCTAAAAAAACAAACGGAAGTCCTTCCACATTGTCTTCATCCGGTGGCAGTTCAAGACCACCAGTTTGTAGACGCCTGTAAAATTCGGTCCGCGCGAACACTCCCCCATCAGACAGCCGGCCATTCTTCCCCACGTCCACATACAAAAATTCGTAGTCTGCCGACACCACCGCCATCAACACGATACTATGAAAACCTTTGTAGTTATAATAGTACGACCCCGAAAGAGGTGGCGGCACTATGCGACGTGCTTCCCATCAATTGCCCCTCCGAGGAGATCCAGCAGATGGTGGAAAACGGGGTCCGTCATACGGAGAAAGTTCCTGAAGTCATCAGGATTATTCTCACGGATCTCCCTAAGCAGAGACATATGAGAGATTCGGTTACGCTGGCGCAACCAATTCTTGGCCCAGGAACTCCTCCTCCTACTGTTCCTGTCCAAATCACTGAAATGCACACAGACTCCAGAACAAAACCCATAAACAGCACGAACTCGTGAAAAGTTGCGCTGCTGCTCCATCCTGGCTTCAAACCGGCCGGCTGGTCAGTCAAGAACACACTCAAACAGAAAGCACCCCCAAATCCAGCAATACCTGCAAAGATTGCACGTCAAACAGATACTACCGTACAGGACGGCACTGCAAAGCAGAAACGCCGCGCACGGCGACACTGAAGGACAAATACGATCCCACAAGCACACACTGAACCGGAAAATACGACCTGTTAAGCGCGGAGACTGAAAAGCACGAATCAGCTCTAACCAAACCTTCACTAACACGGAACTAGCAAAAGTGGAACAGAGGGCGGCGCCGTAGGCTTTGGCATTCCCCTTTATAGTGACGTCGTACGTGGTTTACGTGCCCGCGTTCTGGTCCGCTGGGATTTCTGTCCGATGGTGTGTACGCTCATCAGACCAACGGACAAATTTGCCTTGTCCGCTGGGAAATATCCGTCAGATGTTTCCGACCGGATAAATTACATTGTGTGTACACGGCCTAAGGGTCGAAACGCATTGGGGTGTTCATGTGGTCAGCCATGTTGTAAAGTTTTGTCAGGAATGATGGTTAATGTAGCTGTTCATATGTCACCAACCACAGCTCATATTTTAAACTCACTGTGAAATTCAATAGACTTTTTGATACAATAAAACATTTTAATCAAATAATTGTTCCACATCATAGTTTGCTTCTAAAAAAAACCTTGGGGAAATTGTTCCATTTTTTTTTACATTTTTTTTTGACCGCAGTGACAGAAAAATAGCAGGAGCCGAACAAAAAAAATGTTCTGACAATTTTCTAATATTTTTTTTTTTTGGAAAGTGAATTCATTCTAACATTTAATGTTATAAACAAGTGGATTTTTTAAGTAATTTCTATCATTATCGCGTCATCAAATGTACTGATCCAAATTTTGGTACGGAGGCTTGTATAAACGTTCATTTGGAAATCTACCATTGTATAGCCAACGTAACAGCAGACTGTCTACTATTAAATTTCTTATCCAGAAAAGCTTCTTTTGTGCACATATCTGGTTCTAATTTCACTTTGTTACCAAGGGCTTAACTTTCCCAACTTTGAGACAAAGCACCTGAGGTGTTCTTACTGGACAGGTAATGACAGGGCTGGCGGAGAACGTAGCTTCTATGGTGGCTGTTCCCGAGGCAGGACCTTTAAAAATTTGAAATAGCTGATGGATTGACTTTAAATAAACTCTATCCACTATGGTGGCTCACGGTATGATATTGCCCAGTTTCTCCTTCTAAGCAGTGTTCATTCACATAGTGAAGTAGTTCTTTACTAAAACCCTTTTCATCTGTTCTCAAAGTAGAACTAAATGCAAAAAGTTTTTTTATTTATTTTTTCATTTTAGATAGAGTAAGGGAGGGTTATTTTTTGCCATGTGTCCCATTGGGGAGCTTTCTCTTCACTTCCTGTCCCATAGCCAAAACAGGAAATCTATTCAAATTAAGGTGGGCCCCCAGATCACCAGAACTAGTTTCCCCATTGGAAGACTTCCCCTCTATTACCTTTCTGGGGACAACCCTTTCAATGATAATGGAAAGCAGGACAAATAGAGAGGGGAATCTCTCTAAGGCCGTGTACTCACGATCGGTCCAACCCGATGAGAATGGTCCGACGGACCGTTTTCATCGGTTCACAGACTGATGGTCTGATGGTCTGATGTGCGTACACACCATCAGTTCAAAAACCGATCATGTCAGTATGCGGTGACGTAAAACACAACGACGTGCTGAAAAAAATAAAGTTCAATGCTTCCAAGCATGCGTCGACTTGATTCTGAGCATGCACGGGTTTTTGGACCGATGCTTTTGCGTACTAACCATCGGTTTGGACCGATGGTCAGGCGTCCATCGGTCCGATTTTAAAGCAAGTTTTAAAACTTTGGTCCGACGGACGACAGACCGATGGGCCAATGAAACTGGACTTAAGTCCATTTTCATCGGTTTGGACGGATCGTGTGTACGCGGCCTTACAGGGACACAGACAGCACTAAAAACTGACAGATGCTCTAATCCCTCTCCATTCTAGCCAAAACTAAAAAAAAGTTTTGCCTTTAATTGTACTTTAAGTTATGTGTCTTCAGCAGCATATATTATTTTTTGCACTATATGTTTTTGCCTTATTCTCCTGATGGAGCTCCAAACTACGTCCTGCAGGTATACAGCAGCCTGTGCCCTCTTCTCAGAAGCTTCACCTGCTGTTGGCATCTTCCTTCTTCATTAACAGGCTGTCCTGTGATAATGCATATCCCACCATGCTGACAGAGTGTGCACTGCACTACATGTGTGCAGAAAGTAGTGTTGCCAACAAAATGCTTGCAAAAAGTCAAGGAAGAGTTATTAACTAAAAATTGTGCATGATCACCAAACTCTTCTTCAGTGTTCTGCTTTAAACACAAGTGCCTGAGCATAATTTTTTTTTTAAATATATAATCTTTATTTATTTAGAAGAGTTTTTCATTATAATAACAACAATTACAGTAGGACAGAAAGCATACAATACTGTCCGACCGTACATCCAGGTATTATACAATACAGCCGGCCCGATTGGCCGTCCAACAGACAGGAGAAAAAAGGGAAAATAATACCTAGTGTAGGGTGACCAGACATCCCCAGTTTCAGGGGACAGTCCCCTGATTGAGGACACTGTCCCCGGACCAAGTCTGTCCCTGGTTTTGTCCCCAGATTGGATTTAATAGGGGGCAGGGGCAATTTCAAAGACAGTCAGTGCAGAATTAAACTAAAAAATTAGAATTACACCCCCCCTCCGCTCTGCCGTGCCTACTAGTATAGGGGGGTTGTATTTTTCCCATTATCTGTGCCATTTTCTGATGATCATGTGCTGGTCGGAGTGGAGGGAATATTTCTTCAGTTTCGGGCGCATGCCCATTCAGCTCCGCTTGCATGTTCTTCTGCCTTGGCTCAAGTCCCGGCCAGCCACCTGCCTATCTCCTTGTCTTCCCTGGTGGAGGGATCCTCCTCCACTCCTAACCCAGTAGTAGCCGGGGGCCCGAAGGGTAAGACTTGAGAGGCTGTGAGGCGGGCAGCGACGGGCAGAGAGTCGCTGATTGTTGCCATTGCTAGTAAAGAAAAAAAATGTCCCCAGATTTCATTTTAAAAATCTGGTCACCTTAACCTAGTGCTCCCACCATGAATGTCTTTGCTCAGGCACTTCCTGTTGTAGGATGACAATACATTGCCCCTGTCTTCCAATGGAGTTCTTGCGCTGTCATTTCTAATGAACACTCAAAATGTTTTAACATATTGGTCTATTGTTGTCACAATTGGAGGAAACCTGCCCTGCGAAATACCACACAATCATCATTGGACTGCATGTAAACAGGAAGTGGCTGCAAAGAGGCTTTTGGAGCTCAACAGCTCTGACATTTAGCAAATGATGAAAAAAGGGTGAAAATAAGTTTTCTATATAAAAAACTTTCAATAATTATTCTTCTGCAAACTAAATGGTTAGGATTTAATTTTACTGGAATAATATTCCAGAGTCCTGAAATCTGAGTACTCAGATGTTGATATTTATATAAAAAAGTACCCTGGCAATCATTTTAACTCATATACTGTAGTCCCTGAGGGTGATTTACTAAAGGGGAACATCTTTTAAGTGGTGAACCGAAAATGTTATAGCCAGGGCATCAAATCATATGGCCATTAGCTTAGATTAAATGATTGAAGTGAATACACCTTAAGGCCTCGTACACACGAGCAGACAGATTTGTTCAAATCTGTCTGTCCGACAGATTTGAACAAATCTGTCTGCTGGGATTTTGGTTTGCTCGCGTGTACACACGAGCAAACCAAAATCCCCGCCAGCAGACGGCGCGCTGACGTTTCGGTGACGTGGCGGTGACGTTGACACCGCCACGTCACCGCACCAGGAAGTAAAACACTTCGGCGCACTTCGGGACGACATGTCTGCTGGTAAGTGTACTAACCAGCAGACATGTCGGGCGGACGGATTCCCACCCGATATATTTCAAAGCATGCTTTGAAATCTGTCGGGTGGCCAAATCCGTCGGCACGGCCGTACACACGATCGAATCTGTCTGCTGAAACGGTCCAGCAGACCATTTCCAGCGGACAGATTTGATCGTGTGTACGAGGCCTTACTGCATGAAAAATGTACTCCTTTAGTAAATCATCCTCTGATGCCAGTTAACAAAAAAGCTGTGACTTTTGTGCACGAATCCCCAAATTTACCAACACCTTCAGAAAAGATAAAAACTCACGTATTTATCCCAGAACTAAAAATGCAACAATGTCACAACTTTATTATAATCCACACCTAGAGGCCAGATATATTTTTTAAATCTGATTTTATATCAGTCTGATATCCTTTGGGCGCTCGTCTTTTATTAAGATCACCACAGTTTTAGAAATCAATACCCATATCTCATAATTAAAAGTTTCCTTACATTATTAAGTGCTTCAGCATTTTTAATAAGGGCTTTACAAACCTGATTTAATTATTTATTGTCAGCTGCTCTGACTCGGCTTGTTACCCTAATGTCTCCACTTGTAAATAATTTCAAACCATTTGTCACAAATCAAAACACATGGAATTTGTGTTTTATCCAATACTTCTATCCTTTCTTGTAACTAATTGATTTTCTTTTTTAAAGCACTTCAGATTTTTGTAACTATAAAGTGTAATGTTAAAGTTTAGTTCACTTATTTATGGCAAAATATTGAAAAGAATTTAAAAGTTGACTATAACCAAAACCATTTTTTTTCGTCTTGTGTAGAGTTAAGAAGAGATAAAACCTCTATCAGGATCATTGTTCTCTGTGACCTCTTATGGGGTCACAGGAAGTAGAAAAGGTTTTTAGAGGGACATGATCTCAATTACAATATATATATATATATATATTTTTTTAACCTAACCTTATTTCAGTATTATTTTCTGTCCTTGTTGGAGAGCTTCCCTCATTCTTGTTCAGGTGACAGCATTGTCAACAGGACCGGAAGTGACATGTTCCCTATAAGGCCTAACTAGGTAAAAACTTGAGACAGCATAAACTTTTGTAATTTAAAATTGAAAATGGAAGGTTTTGGTCAGATTTTGGCTGCCTATAGCAACAGTTTGGAAAACAGGGAGTCACATTAGATGGATTTGTGGGTTAAAAGTGGAGCTGCAAAAAACTATAAACATGCAGTAGTGGGTCAGTGGTGGGTCAGGTTTTAGGCTGTATCCATGTTGGGAAGACTTAGGCCGCATACACACGATCAAATCTATCTGCTGGAAACGGTCTGACAGACCGTCTCAGCAGACAGATTTGATTGTGTGTACAGGCGAGCAGACGGGTTTGTCCAGCAGACAGATTTTAAAGCCTGCTTTAAAATCTGTCTGCTGGGAACCCGTCAGACCGATATGTCTGCTGGTTAGTATGCTAACCAGCAGACATATCTGCCCGCACATGCGTCGAATGGATTCGACGCATGCGCGGAAGTGTTTTACTTCCCAGTACGGTGACGTGGCGGCGTCAACGTCACCGCCACGTCACCACGCTGTCTGCCGGCGGGGATTTTGGTTTGATCATGTTTACAGCGATCAAACCAAAACAGCCAGCAAACATATCTGTTCAAATCGGTCTGTCAGACCGATTTGAACAGATATATTTGGTTGTGTGTACGCAGCCTTACCCTGACTTCCTATCATGGCGATCACTGGGAAATTGCTGTGAACTGAATATCTCATGCCCCTCTCTACAATTCAGTTTTCACATGGCCCCATAGGAAATCCATTAATGAGCCAGCAACAATGTCACAAACCCTACTGAATGATTCAAAATTACAAATGGAGGATAGGGGGACTGAAAGCAATGAAAGCCCATTGGGAGTCTGAACGTTCTAAACTCTATCCAAAGGAAATCTCATCTTTAGGTTTGGTATGTACAGCATCACACCAGCACAATGATTGTAGTGCCAATACCATTTAGGGCCATGTCAGATGTATTATCATGTTGCTGGGAACAACTGCTGCTTCATCTGATGAAATGTCAATTGATATAACTGCATTATCTATATTTTAAAGTAAAACTAATAACAAATATGACATTCAACGATTTTTCAGCTGGCTTAAAAATATTTTTTATTGGTTTTCTACTCTATAACATGAACTTTGTAGGCAAAAATAAGTAATCCTTTCATTTTCTGCATTTAGCTTCTTTTTTTATATCAGCTTATCAATGCAACAACTGTGTCTAAGTTTTGAGTTTTATGCAATATATGGTCATTAGGTGGTTTGAGTTAAAACATGAAAAGGAAATAAAGACAACAATTCACTCCAAGTGCCCTTAGCTCCATGCTGTCTTCTGTCTGAAAAAAAGAAAGAAAACAAAATAAGAACCAGGAATATTTATCTGTTGCCCTGAATAATCTCCCTCCAGTTAGCTTGATACCCCTCAATTTTTGGCTTTCTGTAATGCCAGGGGGTGGGTTTTGCATTCAGAGGTATTGGTTAGCTTTCTTGCCAATCAAAGTTTCTGTCTCAGATAGAACCCATTTTTGACAGCAGTGAAAAACCTCTAATAAAGAAACTAGCAGATTCAGAAGTAGACTGTGACAAATAAGTATTAAAATGCTTTTATTTTTCCACTCATTATTGAAAGAAAAAAACCTCAGTGACTGACATTTAATACCCTGATCCTTCACAATATGTTGTCTTATGGAAAAAACAGACCATATCTAAAACTAACCATTGACAGAAATGGTTGCTGCCCAAAAAAAAACAGAACCATGTCTATGACAGTAGCTTGGCCAATTGCCAAAAGAGACAACAATAGTTTTAATAACATTGTCAGGAATGTGTTCTTTGCCCTAAGATACACATACTTGTCTACCTGTACCTCTATCTTCTCCTTCACTACATGCACAGAAAGATGTATGCTAGGACAAAACAAGTATTGATGCTTGTTTGACATATACTGCAGAACGTGGCACCACATCCAATTATGTATATAAGCACAAAAAAAGGAAAAAATTGAAAACTGACTTTTAAGGTTGCCACTGCAATCCTAATAGGAAAGAAAATGGTCTCACGTTATAATGAAATATCAAAATGTATTGAGCCACAGTTAAAACATATGATAAAAAAGAATACATAGACATGTCTTATTTCTACTACCGGAATCACAGTATCGGTGTTAATGGATTGCAATTTGCGATCCATTGGCGCTGATACTTTGATTCCGGTAGTTTGGCCTACAGTCAGAAGGGATCTTTTTGAACTACAGTGATCCCATTCTATGCGGTTTCCATTGTTCCCTATAGATACATATGGGACAGCATACCAATAAGACATGTCTATGCACTCTTTTTAATCATATGTTTTAAATGTGAATCAATACATTTTGATATTTTATTATAATGTGAGACCATTTTCTTTCCTATTGGGATTACAGTGGCAACCATAAAAGTCTGTTTTCTATTTCTTCCTTTTTTTGTGTTTGTTTGACAGTTGGCCATTGCCTCCAGAGACATTCGGCTAGCAACTCCAGATTTTAGTTTGTGGTATTTAATTTTAATGTATTTAAAAAAAAAGGAAGATGCTAGCAGGAAAACGTGAGGTGCCTGCACATACCTGCAGGAACTGCCATTCACCTCTACTATTGCTTAATCCCAACAGTTCTGAAGAGCAAGTCTCTGACACTTCTCAGTATTATTGGAGCTTTTCCTGCTCTGTTTGTCCCCTATACATTCCTGTTTGCCAGTAACTATGATAAGCTACCTCCTCGGCCAATACCAGGTAATACCAGCCAGTATCTAGCTGTAGTAGAGGTGAATTCTGCAGGCACCTGCATTTTATATCCATTAGCATTGTTCTTTTTTTTAAAGTGACTCTAAACTTTTCTTGATTTGAGATCATAGAAGCTTAGACGGCAAGACTAAACTTAGCAGCATCACTATGCATCAGTTATCTAGACTATAAATCCATGACCTGAAAACTATGAGCATGCAGAGGTGCTCAAGCATAGTTCTCTGCTGGAAGGTTAACAATCTCATGGCACAGGACATTGTGTTTAAGGATTTTAAAGGTGCTATGCAGTCATGAAGCAGTTAAACCGGTGTAGGAGTGAATTCATTACTAGGTATATTAAAATATTATTTTACATAAACTAGAACAGAGAGCTTTTTAAGTGAAGTAAAACGAAGCAATTTTAATTTACTATAGCACCATCAGCTAAGGCGATTTCCATGGGCAGTTTGTACATCAGCTTTGCATTTTGTAAGGTCTCAGAATAAGGATGCATATCTTATAAAGGGATTCTGTCAACTTTCATTTCTGAAGATACATTGCCTCAAGAAAATTGCATGGTGAGGACCTTCCTCTCCACTGATTGTACAAAATCCCCAGTGGCAAATAATAAGCACAATTCAGGCTACCACACCAAGTCCTCAGCTGTGGTCCCAGAACTACAGACCCATCTATTGGTATAATTTGACACCAGGGACATCACTTATCAAGTAAATTAGCACAAGGTTTGAGGTATTATTATCTTTAATGGGGCATTAAAGCATTAAACACTAGTAAACTTTTCCTTAAAACAATACAATCTCAAACTAATACAACATTTTTACATGTTGATGAAAAAAAAATGTTTAAATGTAATTCCAATGAGAGAGAGAGAGAGAGAAGAAAGAGCTATATTAAAGAACCCTAATAATTAATTTTGCTTTAAATAGAGGATGATGCAGATGCGTATGATACTATTATTCCATTTAAAACTCCAATGTAAAGTTCATATGGCAGTCTCCTCCTTTTTTTTGCATACATACTATTATGTTAATATCTGTCTGATGTCAAAATATCCAAACCAACTGAAGTCACTAAATTCAACTCCAGCCTATAACCAACAAATGTAGGAGATCACCAAACACCATGGAGCTTTATCTTTGTGTGGTCTTCAAATATGTGTCTTCTTAAAAACATTTTTTAACTTCCTTTTTAGTATATCATCTAATCGTTTTAAACCTTTTTGAGCTAGAAGAGATAGTGGTAAAATAAGATAAAGGGCAGTGAAAAAACATAATTGTATTCTGATGTTTTTAGACAGGACGTCTAACAAGTATTTTCTTTGCCTATATTTTTACTTTTCATTAATATGATCTGTGATGTCAGATGGAATTTGGGGGAGTCACCTCCCCATTGTCCTTTGTGATATTTAAGCCAGGCTGGTGCTGTGATATCCAGCCACTGGTCAACTTGATATTGTGCAGTGAGCGAGAAGTGAGCTGTGCTGCTGTTCTTCCCATCCCAACGCCGATGGATGTTCATTGGAAGATTCCTTTGGAGCATCACATGTGAATATTAGTAAAATTAGAAACATTAAATTATTATTACATACAGTATGTCTGGTATTTTTATTCATGTATTGTGGCAGGTCGAACCTGTGCCACTGTTTAAAATGGCAGTCTAGGACAGATTTTGCAGGAAACAGGCACACTTACGTAATAAAAATAAAAGTGGGCGTAAAAAAGCCCTAAAATGTACTTCTGGCATGGAATAAACTCACTTATTGACGCTACCAATGAGCTACAAATTCCCCAACTTGTTTACATACCCGCAACAACAGTGAGCTTGTTAGGAGTCACAGGGAGGAGGTAACCATTAACCTCCCATTTCTAGCACCTCATTCTTGGCACTAGGAATGCTGAAGTGTCTGGACCAGTCTTTTTGTCTTTTTTGGAGAACTTCTCTCAAAACACCCTTCCAAAAATGAAGAATGTGTGGGCTTAAAAGCTGTTTTGACAACTTACTGTACCTGTGACATCCTGTGACAAGGATTCATTGATTCTTCTGGTAAATTTCTATGTGTTTCTTTTATAAATAAGTTCCTTATGCCGCGTACACACGAACGGAAATTTTTTGACAAGAAAACTGTGTATTTTTCCAACTGAATTTTGGCTCAAACTTGTGTTGCATACACACTACAACGAGCCGAGAAAAATTAAGTTTAATGATTCTGAGTATGAATCGAATTGATTCTGAGCATTTGTGTTTTTTTGCGAGTCAGAATTGCATACAGATGAACCGAATTTCCGACAAGAACTTTTCCTGTTGGAAATTTTGAGAACCAGCTGTTGCTGTTGAAAATTCAGACAGAAAAAGTCAGATGGGGCTTACACACGGTCGGAATTTCCGAACAAAAGCTCACATCAGACTTTTCTTGTCGGAAATTCCGACCTTGTGTATGCGGCATTAGATGTAAAGACCTACAACAACCTTTTTTCTCATTGGGAATGTAAAACAATTTCTGCCATAGCTGATTTTTTGCTGTCTACTGGGATAGATGCTTTCAATGGGCTGAACTTTTCTAACCGTAGGTCCTAATAACAGCAGGGTTCTATTTACATTAAATAAGCTTAGTCTACGTGAAATTTTTTCAACAACAATAAATATGTTATAATAATATGCTAATCCATTTTAATTTGTTCTGCTGAAAATGTAAGCTAATTATGAGGAAGCTCACTGTGTAATGGCCAGCAACTGAAGAACTGTGCCTTTTCTATAAAACATTGCCTAATGACCAACTGAATGGTACATGTACCTACTGCACTGCTAGACTATTTACAAACCAACAAAATGGTAGCTGCATTAAGCTGGTACTTAAGCACATGGTGGTGTGTCACATGGGTACCAATTACACTGAGCAACAGGAACATATAAAGCTCAACTGTCCAGTATCCTAAGATGGCACACTGGAAGAACCTTTATTTGTGGGCAAGGCTCCTAATGCCCTGTCTGACTTTTAAGAGATTCATATAATGAACAGGTGGAGTAGCGCCCTGCAGGATAGATAAGGGCCACCATTATGGAGCTCAAATATGCTTAAAAATGCCTTAATTTAGTGTGTAAATGTATAATTTTTTAAAGAAAAAAAAAGAATAAAAAGAGCTAACACTCATATGTAGAGATGGCAATACACACCAGGGAGTTCCTGTCTCCTGCTTGTCAATGCTGTTGTTGACATCTAATGGGATGAATAAACAATGGGGCATTGTAGAATTTTATGCAGGAAATCAATCGAATACATAGATCAGAGGTGGACATACTTACGCTTATGCTCAGCCGCAGCCTAGCCTCTGTAGAGTTAAGTAGAAGTCATTTTGCATGTCAATACAAAGCTGCACTTGCTCTCTTTTATTCACTTCTGTGCTGTGTGGAATTTCACCTAATCTATAAACTTCATCATCTTTTATCATCTTCTCCTATAAAAGACCAAACGTGAAATCTCTAGAGAGGGAAGCATTTTATCTGTCTGAAAGAGAAACCAAATTAATAAAAGCATCTTTCAATTACTAGTTCTTCCACTAAGTCCGGTACTTTCAAAAAGGACATATTACTAACCAAAGCTCACCACAAGCTGCTGTCTAACATGTAAGAGTTTCAAGTAAAAGTAAAAACACAACTTTTTTTTTTTTTCTGTTCAAATATTTTATTGAAAAAAAGGAACACAGTGTACATTGACAAGGTATTTGTAAGTTAACACACGTAAGCGTACATTAAGGTAAAATCCAGAAGAGTTTTACAAGTGTACATGAGCATGAATATGGTAGTCAAAAGGCTAACAGTAAATGACTTAAAGAAGGGAAAAACAAAAACAAAAACGTAATGAAAGGAGTAGAGCAAGGACTACCCATAAAGGCTTTACATAACAAGTAACAGAACAAGAGGGAGTCTCAGGCAAAAAGCAATGTACATGCCAGGAGAGCACTCTGTGTAAATGTTAGTAAATAAACCGTAGACCACGCTCAGGCGAGAATATGAGTAGTCGCCCGAACGGGTCCATCGGGAGTATCTCAAGAAAAGTAGAAAGCGGAGGAAGGAAAAGAAGAGAGTAGAAAGAGAAGGGTGAGAAAAGGAGGGGGGGAGCGGGAAGGGGGAGGGAGGTGAAGGGATTGTCGGCAGGGTCACATAGCCCCCGAGGGGTGAAATACGTCAGTGAGCGGGTTTCGCATCAAATTAGGATGTCAATAGAGTTATGTCAAATCCAGGGGGGAGAAAGTGGTCCACCCACGGGGTCCATATTTTACTGTGTTGGGGCATACGATCTAAGACCGTAGCTTCTATTTTAGCATGGATCATAGCTTGAGTCATTCTATTCTTAACTTCCGCAATGTGCAGATTAGGGGACTTCCAGGCCCTAGCAATAGTCTGCTTGGCAGCAGTAGTTAATTGTAGCAAGAGTTTACATTGGGCTCTCGTGAAGTCCTTCTGCAGGTGATTTAAGAGGGCCAGGGAAGGGTCAGGTAAGAGTTCCTCACTGAGGAGGGTGGAGGCCATTTGGAATATAACCGTCCAGAACTGTTGCACAATTGGACAGGACCACCAGATATGCTCGTGCGTACCTCTTAATCCGCAACCGCGGAAACATACTGGTAGATAGGTCGGTAAAAATTTGGAGATTCTAGTGGGAACCAGGTACCACCGCATGAGAACCTTGTAATTGGTTTCCAGGGCTACAACATTTTGGGAAGATGCTTTCGTTCTGATCCAGATATTGTTCCAATCAGACTCGTCTAACGTAACCTGAAGGTCTTTTGACCACTGCGCAGCATAGAGGGGAAGATTCGCTGAGGAGGTAGTGAGGTGGGCATAAATACGCGAAATAGTGCCAGGGGCATGTGGGTCTGAGTCACAAATGGACTCATAAAAGGTTTTATCACGTAAGGAGGAGCAGTTGCCTATTATGGTTCGGATAAAATGGGTAATCTGCAGGTATCGAAAACATTCCCTAGAGGGGAGTTGGGCCTGGGTCTATAAGTCTGGGAAGAGCTTAATGGAGGAAGCTGTGGTTAGGTCACACACCCGGTGGAGGCCTGCCTGGAGCCAGAGCCGGAAAGAGTCAGGTTCCGTGAAAGCGGGGTAAAAGAGTGGGTGTCCCAGAAAGGAAAGGAGCGGAGCATGACTGGACATCAGCTGGAAACGACCACTTATAGTATCCCAAAGTTTGAGCGAGTGACGAGTAACCGGATTAGATACAGGGCCTCGGGCTACATGGGGTAACCATATAAGATTGGACATTCGTAGTGGAAAAGCATCCATAGCTTCCAAGCTAACCCATATTGGAGTTTCAGATGTGGCATGAAATAACGTGATTTGAGCTAGTTGAGCAGCCTGATAGTAGCGGGCGAAATTAGGGATTCCCAGTCCTCCATTAAGTTTATGACGGAGGAGTATGGGCCTGGAAACCCTGGGTTTTATGGGGCCCCAGATATACTTAAAAACCCGGGATTGGATGATTCGATGGAAGTAAGAGGGAACTGGGATAGGTAAGACTCTATAAAGATAGAGAAGTTTTGGAAGGAGGGACATTTTAACTGCCGCCACGCGGCCTAGCCAGGAGACACAGAGAGGCTTCCAAGCATCCATCAAAGAAGATAAATGCGAAAGCATAGGGAAGTAATTAGTTCTGAAGAGGGAGATAGGATCGGTTGTCAGCTTTATACCTAAATATGGTAGGGATGTGGTGGACCAAGTGAAGGGAAAATGTTCTTGTAGATGGGCAACTTCCATTAGAGGAAGGGATACATTGAGGGCTTTGGATTTAGATTTGTTCACTTCTAGGCCAGAAACATGAGCAAATTTTCCTAAAGTTTGGATAAGGCTTGGGAGGGTGGTACGGGGAGAAGTAACAAACAGAAGTGCATCATCTGCAAATAAACAGAGTTTGTGTGAGACAGAGGCTACTTCTAAACCTCTAATGTCAGGGTTAGTTCTTATTAGGGCTGCCAGGGGTTCAATCGCCAGTGCAAAGATTAGGGGGGATAGGGGGCAGCCTTGCCTAGTGCCTCTTTCTATTGGGAAATTATCGGAACGGAACCCTGAGTATTTAATATAGGCCTGGGGTTGATTATAAAGGGAGTTCACCCACTGCATGAAGTGCGGACCGAAACCCCAGCGAGTGAGGATGTAGTTGAGATAGGGCCAGGATACAGTATCAAAGGCTTTTCTAATATCCAGAGATAATAAGTGCATGGGGATCTTACGGGTTCTGGATAGGTGCTGCAGGAGGACTACTCTGCGGATGTTATCACTAGCCTGACGACGAGGTATGAAGCCTACCTGGTCTTTATGGATTAGTCTACCAATGATAGGGTTAAGGCGTAAGGCCATTATTTTGGCTAGGAGTTTAACATCTAGATTGAGTAATGAGATTGGTCTAAAGTTGGACCAGAGGGAGTTGTCCACTCCAGGTTTAGGGATCATGGTTATTATAGCCGTCAATGTGTCTCGACCGAAGGAGTGGTGTAGGAGCAGGGCATTAAATAACTTAGTGAGGAGAGGGGCAAGAGTACCAGCAAATTTCTTATAGTAGGTACCCGAGAGTCCATCAGGGCCCGGCCTTTTGTTAGGTTTCAGGGACTTAATAGCCATAAGAACCTCTTCAGCCGTGATGGGTCTCTCGAGTGACTCACGATTGGAATCTGACAAAGTGGGTAGGGGAACATCATGGAAGAGTTCATCTGCGGAGGAAGGAGTAAAGGAAGACCGAGCTTTGTATAGCACCTGTAGCTTGTTCCGGAATTCAGAAAGGATTTTTACAGGGTTACTGGTATAAGTGTTTTTATCTATGCGCAGCCTAATAGGAGCATAGTTCCGCTCCGGGCGACGGAGGCGGAGGGCTAAAAAGGTATCTGGTTTATTGGCTTTCGTATAAATAGTGTGGGTGGATCTACGGATAGTCTTATCAGCCAATTCAGCTAATGCTAAGTCTAGCTCTGTCTTCACTTTCTCCATCTGCACTCTATGTAGCTCAGTGGGGGAGGATTAACTTTTTTTTTTTTAAAGAGAAGTACAATAAAACCTTTGGATTGCGAGCATTATTCTTTCCGGAAGCATGTTTGTAATCCAAAGCACTTGTATATCAAAAAATAAATTCCCATAAGAAATAATGGAAACTCAAATGATTTGTTCCACAACCATTTATTCATATGTCCTTTTGTTTTTTGCCCATATAAAAAGATTATAGCAATGTGATAGGTTGTGTGACCATAAAATGTTCATCCACAAATGGAAGCCTCCACAAGGGGATTAGAAGCAGGAGCTACAGAGTATAAAAGAGAAAAGAGGCGCCTCTAAGGCCGCGTACACACAATCAAATCTATCTGCTGGAAACGGTCGGCCCGACCGTCCCAGCAGACAAATTCGATCATGTGTACGGGCGAGCCGACGGATTTGGCCAGCCGACAGATTTCAAAGCATGCTTTGAAATCTGTCGGCTGGGAACCCGTCCGCCCGACATGTCTGCTGGTTAGTACGCTAACCAGCAGACATGTCTTCTCGCACACGCGATGCATGCACGGAAGTGATTTACTTCCTGGTGCGGTGACGTGGCGGCGTCAACGTCACCGCCACGTCACCGTGCCGTCTGCTGGCGGGGATTTTGGT
Source organism: Rana kukunoris (assembly GCA_029574335.1). NCBI lineage: Eukaryota > Metazoa > Chordata > Amphibia > Anura > Ranidae > Rana > Rana kukunoris. The sequence goes on from CM056057.1 coordinate 67,672,613, forward strand.
TTGATCGTGTGTACACGATCAAACCAATATGTCCCCAGCAGACAGATTTGTTCAAATCGGTCTGCCCGACGGATTTGAACAAATGTGTCTGCTCGTGTGTATGGGGCCTAAGTGTAGCAATATGTTTACAACATTTAGCAACTCACACGGTTGATGATTAAAAGAGGCACATCTAAGTATGCAGGCTTCCGGGATAAAGTAATCCACATAGACCTTCATCCTCACACTCACTCACCGCTATCAGTCTGCAGTCGTGAACGGGAAGACTACCCTGCAGTAGAGTGATCTGAAAGCGAGACGTGAACCGCTCGTGGAAGGGACAACATCAATGGCAGTGAGGAGAATTGTCTATGAGGACAGCTTTAACCCGGATGCCTGCATACTTAGATGTGCCTGTTTTAATCATCAACCATGTACATTTTTTTACCTGTATTAGGGTGCATGATCGTTTGGCGCACACACGTTCACGAGAGTGACACAGTGCACAGCAGTTGTTGGGTGCCCATGATGCACGTGCATTTGCAGTTTGTTTGTTTAGCGGCCATGGCTCACAGGGCTTCGCCGCACGTGTCACTGAGCCCCTTGGTCCTCTTTGGGATCCCTGAGGCTCCCTCGAGCCACACAGGCTTTCCCCCTACACCCTCTGTTGGAACAAGCGGTGTATGATGATTGAGAACATCCTGACGGGATTTTTGTTCCTCCCAAAGGGATTTCCCTTTTATATCCCATGGATTAAAAGTTCATTAAGAAATGGAGCATGCCAGCCATAGAAGCGGCTGTCTCTTCCTTAAATAAGAACTTAACTTGTCCAGTAGATAATGCACAGGGCTTGAAGGACCCTGTTGACAAGAAATTGGAGTTATTATTAAAGGCTTTCTTTTTCGGCCAGTTCAGCCAACTGTTGCAGCAATCAGTATTTGCCGGTCCGTAAAGGATCAAGTCAAACGGGCTAACCAGGAGGATGATCTGCCTGAAAGTAAGACAGATATTCCTTGAGCGCTGTGGTTTGCTGTTGATGCCTTAAAGGATTCAATACAGCAGGTTTCTCGTCTGGCTCTTTATGGCTTAAGAACTGGTCAGCCGAGCTTCCTTGTAAAAAGTTATTGGCAGATTTCCCCTTTCATGGTTAACGTTTATTTGGTGGTCACTTGGACAAATATATTCAAAAGATATCCGGAGGGAAGAGTTTTCTACATCCTGTGAAGAAAAGCACCAAACCCCCTCCTCGTTTCAAACCTCAGCGACTGCTTCCTCAAATGTCTCAGCGCCAGGGCAGTTCTGCCACCAACAGGGCGCTAAAGCCAGAGGCAAGCCACAAGACCAGGACCAGAAAAAGTTGCGGGGGGTTCCCTCTCAGAGGTTTTTAAGATCCAGCATTTCCTCAGGTCCTCCAAAAAGTGACTTACTGTTTCAGGCACTACATCATCTAGTGCATCAAGAAATTATTGTAGAGGTTCCAGTATTCTCAAGGGGCACAGGTTTTGTAAGAGGACTGTGAGAATGTGCAAGGCGTGAATACATGCACATGCACACACTTACGGGCAACGGCAGATTCCCATATGCGGCAATGCGCATCGCACTGAGCGCACCCCCGGCCTTTTTAAAGGATATTCTGACTTCTGACAAGTGCTGACTGGTCTTCAGCTGTGTCCTTTCCACGACCCTGCTTTCGGACTCTGATTACTGGTTCCTGATCCTGGCTTCCCATCTGACCTTGCTTCTGCTTATACCTTGATTACCTCGCTGCCTGTCTGTTACTGAACCCGGCTATCCCTATCCCTGTGACCTTGCTCCTGTCTCCTGCTTGGCTCAACGCTGTCTCTGAGTGCCTGTGCTGGCTGTCCTTTCTCAGCTTTCCTGGGTCCAGCTCCTTATGCTCTGCTTGCACCTCCAAGCCTGCAACTCCACTTACAAGTTCTGCACGCAACCCTTACAGACACCCGTGTTCCTCCTTACCCTAGCCACCATCTATTCCACCTCCAGTGGGGAATGGGCTGGAGATACAAGGTAGGTCGACCTCGTAATTTTAGACTCCTACCAAGTACGTGACAGGTTTCTACTGAAACGTATTCACGGTTTAGGGTTTAGATACCAAACAGGGACACAAGGCCCATTTTGGACCTAAGATCCCTGAACAAGTATCTATTGATACAGTCCTTTTGGATGAACTCTGTCCACTTAGTAGTAACCTCACTCCAGAGGGGAGACTTTTTAGCCTCCATAGATATAAAGGACGCGTATCTACACGTACCTATCTTTCAGCCTCATCAGATTTCTTACACTTTTCAGTAGAGGAATGTAATTTTTTAGTTTGTGGCTCTACCCTTCGGGCTTGCTACAGCTCCCCGGGTGTTCACAAAGGTCCTAGCACCAGTATTGGGTCTTCTAATGGCCCAAGGGATTCTGGTGCTCGGGTATCTGGATGACCTCCTGCTTAGAGATCGCTCAGTCCAGGCTCTAGAACAGAGCATAGGGTACACAGTGTGGTATTTGAAAAGCTTAGGCTGGATCATAAATACCGAAATGTCAGCCTTGAGGCCAAGTATTTAGGTCTGATCCTAAACACAGTCCAAGCAAGAGTATTCTTGCCACCTGTAAGGATCTGTGCCCTGAAGGTTCAGGTGCGTCAGATAAGGGGCACCAGACAACACTCTATTCGACTCTGTATGAGTCTTCTAGGGAGGATGGTATCCTCCCGAGGCAGTGCCCTATGCTCAGTTCCATTCCAGACAACAAGACAACAAGACATCTTGTTGGCTTGGAACAGAGGAAGAAGAGCCCTGGATAATCCTATGCACCTATCCCCTCAGGCATGATTAAGGCTAAACTGGTGGTTGCAGCATCAGAACCTATTCTCCCGGTAACTTGGAGAGTACTGACTACAGATGCCAGTCTCTCAGGCTGGGGAGTGACCCTAGAGGGGCTTATTGCTCAAGGAAAATTCTCCCGGTAACTTGGAGAGTACTGACTACAGATGCCAGTCTCTCAGGCTGGGGAGTGACCCTAGAGGGGCTTACTGCTCAAGAAAAATGGTCAAGGACAGAACAGGTCTTATCCATCAATGTCTTGGAATTACGGGCAGTAGATCTGGCCCTACACTCCTGGACAATGGAGCTTCAGGACTGTCCTATCAGGGTACAGTCTAACAATGCCACTGCAGTGGCATATATAAATCACCAAGGTGGTACAAGGAGTCGTTCAGCTCTGTAGGAGGTGAACCACATACTAGCCTGGGCAGAGGGACATGTGCCAGTTATATCGAAAGTCCATATCCCGGGAGTAGAGAACTGGAAGGCAGATTATCTCAGCCACCAGCAGATCTGTCTGGGGGAATGGTCCCTACACCCAGAGGTGTTCCAGGAAATTTGCCAACATTGGGGAGGGCCAGAGGTAGACCTACTGGCATCCAGGTTCAACAACAAGCTACAGCAGTATGTATCCCGAACAAGAGATCCTCTGGCAATCTGAGCAGATGCTCTGGTAGTTCCATGGAACCAATACTCCCTGGTTTATGTTTTCCCTCCGGTCCCTCTCCTTCCACATTTGTTGCGCAGGATTCGGAGAGAGGGAGTTCCAGTCATTCTGGGGGCACCAGCCTGACCCAGAAAGCCTTGGTTCCCGGAGATTGTGAGACTAACAATAGACGGGCCATTGACGCTTCCACAGTGCCCCGATCTACTGTCTCAAGGTCCTATATTGCACCCCAATTTACAGTCTCTAAATTTGATGGCATGGCTATTGAAGCCAGGGTGTTAAAAAACCGTGGCATCTCGGGACCAGTGGTGTCTACCCTAGTGAATGCGAGAAAAGCTGTCACTAGAAAGATCTATCATAAGGTCTGTAAGACTTATAATGCTTGGTGAAGCGGAAAAATGGCATCCTCAGAAATACGTGATTGGGAGAATTCTCTCTTTTCTACAGTCAGCTGTGGAAATCAGAGGTCAGGTTTCAGCCCTATCAGTATTCTTCCAAAAGCCTTTGGCCTCCCATTCACTGATCCAAACTTTTATGCAAGGGGCAACTCGCTTGCTTCTCCCCATTAGGTCACCTATGTGTCCTTGGGTCTTGAACTTGGCGCTGTCTGTGTTACAGAAACAACCATTTGAACCTATCAATGAATTTACATTAGACTTGCTGTCACGCAAGCTAGCCTTCCTGATGGCCATCAACTTGGCTAGAAGGGTGTTGGAGTTGGCGGCCCTTTCATACAGGGAACTATACTTGATCCTTTTTTCCAAAAGTGGTGTCAGCCTTTTTTTATTTAAATCAGGACATTATTTTGCCTTCTTTTTTTCTCTCAGCCTCCTTTGGTGGAAGAGAGACGACTGTATTATTTAGATGATGTCCGGGCAGTCAAGGTTTATTTGTCTAGATCTGCAGAGATTTGAGGATCAGACTCTTTTTTTTGTTTTACCAAAAGGACCCAAGAAAGGGAAGGCATCTTCTAAAGCTTCCATTGCCAATTGGGTCTGTCAATTGGTCATTTAGGCCTACGGTCTGAAACATAAAGCTCCTCCCTTCAGGATGAGAGCTCATTCTACCAGGGGTGTAGGAACCTCCTGGACTTTTCACCATCAGGTATCTGTGGCTCAGATTTGTAAGGCTGCTACCTGGTCTTCAGTGCATACGTTCACAAAATTTTATCGAGTGGATTTTCAAGCAGCTGAGGATTCAGCTTTTGGCCGCAGTGTACTGCAGGTTGCCGTATAAAGTTCTGATGGCTAACATTATTTGGCAGGGTGTCTCCTTTCCCTTAAGACTATTGCTCTGGGACATCCCAACAGGTAATGAATATTAGGATGACTCTGTGTCCCATAATGTACTCAAAGAAAAGGATTTTACAGGTAAGTATGACGAAAAAATCCTATTGTCCTTTTATATTAAAATATTTGATTAGGAATTGTATTAGGACTACATAGCACCTTAAACCATTTTTTAGAGGAAGGTGTCCTATAGTCGCAACACTCTTCCTTTATTTTGCAATACTGCTCCCACATATTTGCTGTACATTGATTGATGGTTGTCAGCCTAGCGAAAGAAGTGTGTTGAAAAAAAAAAGAATGCAGCCAGAAAGAGGAAATTGCAATATATGACATTTTGGTTTTTGGGTTTAGATACCGTTAACCCCTTGCCGACCAGTAGGGATGAGCTTTGAGTTCGCGTCGAACATTGCCTGTTCGCCGAACAGCGAACAATTTGGGGTGTTCGCGGCAAGTTTGTGTGAACTTTAGAACCCTGTTAAAGTCTATGGAACTCAAACGTTTGAAATCTAAATGCTAATTTTAGAGGCTAAAGCGCTACTTTACAGCGCTACTTTACAGGCATACTATACACCCCCCTAGGTACGAAATTTAAAGGAATATTTCAATTTTATTGTTTCACTTTAAGCATTATTAAAATCACTGCTCCCGAAAAAACTGCCATTTAAAAAAAAAAAAATTGCATGGATACATGTCCCCTGGGGCAGGACCCGGGTCCCCAAACACTTTTTAGGACAATAACTTGCATATTAGCTATTAAAATTAGCACTTTAGATTTTAAACATTTGAGTCCCATAGACTTTAACGGGGTTCTAAAGTTCACACAAACTTTTGGTCTGTTCGCAGGTTCTGGTGCAAACGGGGGGGTGTTCGGCTCATCCCTACCGACCAGCGCACAATGATATACGTCGACACAATGGCACAGCTGGGCAAATGGGCATACCTGTAGATGCCCTTTAAATTGCAGCATAGTGGGCGCGCACCTGCCTGCCATGTGCTCCGTAAGCGTTTCCACGGGTCCTGTGGACTCAATGTCCCCTGGGGGCCCGCGATTGTGTCACGGATTGGCAGATCTATGTAAACAAGGCATTTCCTTGTTCTGCCTAGCAACATGACAGAGATCTACTGTTCCCTGTCATTGGGAGTAGTGATCTCTGTCATGTTCTAGTGAGACCACCACACCCCCACAGTTAGAATCACTCCCTAGGACACACTTAACCCCTTTATTGCCCCCTAGTGTTTAAACACTTCCCTGCCAGTGTCATTTACACAGTAAACAGTGCATTTTTATAGCACTGATTGCTGTATAGATGACAATGGTCTCAAAATAGTGTCAAAAGTGTCCCATGTTTCCGCCATAATGTCGCAGTCACGATAAAAATTGCAGATTCACACTATTACTCATAAAAATATATATAATAAAAATGCCATAAAACTATACCTATTTTGTAAATGCTATGGGCCAGATTCAGAAAGAATTAGATTCCTGCAGAGTATCAGAGATACTCTACGCCGCCGTACTTTACCTGGCTCTAGGAGGAATTCAGAGAGATTTTGGCCCGTAAGGTACGACGGCGTAGTGTATTTCTCCCGGCGGAATCAAAATACGCGAATAGGGGGCGTGAGGCATTTAAATTAAGCGCGTCCCCGCGGCAATCGAACTGCGCATGCTCCGTTTAGAAATTTCCCGCCGTGCATTGCGCGAAATCACGTCGTTACGTCATTTTTTTTTTGAGTAGCGTCGTTTACGGACATTCCTATTCCCGGACGACTTACGCAAAAAAAAAATGAAAGTCGACACGGGAACGACGGCCATACTTAACATGGGCCGCATAACATTAGACCAGCTAAAAGCTGGTTTAACTTTACGTAGCGAAAAAATGACGTACGCGATTGCGAACGACGCTCGTAACTTTGTGGATCTCCGTAAAAAGCTCATTTGCATATCCCGACGCTGAAAACGACGCAAACTCCACCCAGCGGCCGCAAAAAGATCACAGCATAGATCCGAAGGCGTACGAAGACGTAAGCCTGTCAGATCGAAGCCCAACGCCGCCGTATCATGGTTTGAGGATTGAAACTAGTGATACGGTGCGCGAAATTTGAAATTACTCCTGTCTAACACCAGTTAGACAGGCGTAATCGCTCTGTGAATCTGGGCCTATAACTTTTGTGCAAACCAATAGCAATATACCCTTATTGCGATTTTTTTTTTTACCAAAAATATGTAGAAGAATACATATCGGCCTTAACTGAGAAATAAATTTGTTTTGTTTTTTTACATATTTTTGGGGGATATTTATTAAAGCAAAACGTAAAGAATATTGCTTTCTATTTTGCTTTTAGTGGGGGCTTATAGACAAAGCACAGGGACTAAGTGGTTCGCCCTTCCACCTGGTAACGGTAGCGATAAAGTTGTCAGTTCAAATCCCAACATATGGACATATAACAAATACAAAGTGGACAATTTTGGCTGAAAAATTGGAAATACACTTTAATACATTTTGGTGTCCCTCTTTCTGTTCTCAAAAAGATGGAAGGTATATGTAAGCACTAAAAAGTTGTCACCCTCCTTTTGCTGTATAGTCATATTGTCAGTGGATTGCAACAATGTACTGTATCTCTTGGCAGGTAAAACAAATCCTATATGTGTGTAGCAACTGTGCATTTATATTTTGGCCGAAGATTCACTTATTCTGGACCTTCTTTATTGCTGAAGCACACAGGTAATGTGCCAGGAAAGCTTTCTTGTAGGACTGCAAAGACGGTCAGTGTTTACCGAAGCAGAAAATATTTAACTATACTCACGGGTTGCCAAGATCAGCTAGGAATCTTAACCCTGAACCTGTGCGTTGTAAATTTAGCTATTTTGCCTCCAGACATTTTTGGATGGGTTTTGTAGTTTGCTTCTTGAATACCTGTCCAGCTACCCATAGCCAAATCCTGTCCTATAGTATAGAACAGTTCTGTATTTCACATAACAATTAAAAGAATGGGAAAACAGAATAAAACAGACAGTTTTTTTTACATTGCAAGAGCCTAATATCTATAGATGTACTTATACACTATTATACCAAAAGTATTGGGACATCTGCCTTCACATGCACGTGAACTTTAATGGAATACCAGTCTTCGTCCGTAGGGTTCAATATTGAGTTGTCCCACTCTTTGTAGCTATAACCAACGCTGTATCCTGGCCTAGGCAGACAAGGCCCAGGCCTAGGGCAGCACTTTGACGGGGGGCAGCACAGAAAGAGTCTCCGCCGGCTAGTCTTATGGGGCGGACTGGGCTGGGAAGCAAATTAGTCCCCATAAAGCGGCCGCACTGCTTCCAGTATGCGGGCGGACAGCATTACGCAACTGTGGGGGGGGGGGCCTAAAAGCCACTCTCAGCTTTGACAACTGCAGCCAGCAACCCTGTTGGGAAACCTTAGTCCTGTCTGAATAATGTGTCTGGGTTTCAGGCAGTCTGAAACCCAGGCACATGATTCCAAATCCGAACTGTCCGGGTGAATCCTGGACAGGTGGCAATCCTATTCTGTAGGGGCAAAGGACTTATTACAGGTGTGCAGGATTGCAGTTCGAATGCTTCTTTGGGCAGAAACAAGAGCAGTCTTGAGAGGCTGAAATGATTACCAATACATAAGGATAGGACTTTTTCATCTTAATAATGCAAGTCTTATATAGCGCTGTCTTACCCTAACTTGCCAGGCAAGTAGGCAAGTAGGCTTACTATGTAGTGCTCACAGGTAATGACTTGATCCTATAACAGCAATTCAGCAATATTACAGCAGCTCACATAGAGGTGAATGTGTCTTTCGAAGAGACCTCCGCTTTAATAAAAGTATTTGTTGTAATGTTATTATGGTGTAACATTAAATAGCATGTGGCCACACAGCATTACAATTTTATGAAGTTAGGAAAATTTACAGTACAAGGTAGGAGAGAACTCCCTTGTTAAGAATAGATTCTGGACTCCCTACAACACCAAATACTGTCAGAAACATTGTCTTTAGTAAATGATTTAATACCCAGGCTCCTTGTTTTACCCAACATCAAATAAGCAATAACTGAATCATTGTTCCCTGTCATCTTATTGAGCTATTGTGCAGAGCAGAAAATCAAGCATACGAGGCAAGGATCTCTGGCCCCACAATGGTCCTATGAAAGGCTTTGAACTTCAAAATGTATTTTTAAAAAGTGTATTATTTATTGACAAGTACCAGAAAAGATTAGGGATGCAGGACCCCCAGGTGTAATTAAATGAAGAGGAGTTCTGTCTTTATAACACTGGGCTGCACGACTCAATTTTATGGATGGATCTGCGGGGATGTGTAATGCCGCGTACACACGATCAGTCCGTCCGATGACATCGGTTAACTGATGAAGCTGACTGATGGACCATCGCGCCTACACGCCATTGGTTAAATAACCGATCGTGTCAGAACGCGGTAACGTAAAATACAACGACGTGCTAAAAAAAAATGAAGTTCAATGCTTCCAAGCATGCGTCGCCTTGATTCTGAGCATGCATGGATTTTTAATCTATGGTCGTGCCTACTAACAATCGGTTTTGACCTATCGGTTAGGAATCCATCCATGGCGCCCACACTCGATCGATTTGGTCCGATGAGAACGGTCCATCAGACCGTTCTCATCGGTTTAACCTACCGCGTGTGCGCGGCCTAAACTTACAAAAAGGGCCGTCTTTAATGGGCAAAAAAATTCTTGACCCCCCCATGCAATTTTGCTCTCCACCTGGTTTAACCACTTAAGCCCCGGACCAATATGCTGCTAAATGCCCAAAGGCGGTTTTACAATTCGGCACTGCGTCGCTTTAACAGACAATTGCGCGGTAGTGCGACGTGGCTCCCAAACAAAATTTGCGTCCTTTTCTTCCCACAAATAGAGCTTTCTTTTGATGGTATTTGATTGCCTCTGCGATTTTTATTTTTTTGCGATATAAATTTTGAAACAAAATTATGGCCCAGATTCACAGAGCGATTACGCCTGCGCAACAGGAGATACGCGTGCGTAAGTCGAAATGTGCGCGTGCGTTTCGATGCACGGCATGCCCAGAACGAGATACGCAAAAAATCTACTTTTTTTTGTCCCGCGTTATTTCGTTAGACTGGCGCATCCGTCCGCGCAAAAGTGCGCTAGACAGACCATTGATTTGCTAGTCAAATATGCTAATGAGGGACTTACGGGGATCCACAAAAGAACGTTGGGGCAGCGCAGGCGACGCAGTGTGCGCAACAGCAAAATGTCCTGTCTAAAATTAGAGCATATAAAAGCTGGTCTAAAAAGAGAAAAAAAGTCTACTTGTTAGATAAAGCAACACTGTTAGTGAGGAGCTCAGCAGTCACACATGTTGCACAACAATCTGTATGCCAACATGCCAGGGGCATCGTCGCACATAGCTATACTACTGACTTTAGATGAACAAAGAAGGATGAGGGCTGAGGGATGAGGATGGCACCGAGGATGGCACGGGAGAGGATATACCGCACCCGCATAGACCTGTTTGGCATGAGTGATTCTGAGGTGTATCGCATCTTCAGATTCACCCCTCATGTCATCCTGGAATTAACCACAACCTTGCAGGAGGACATCACCAGCCCAACACACCGCTCACATGCAGTGCAGCCACTGGTCAAGGTCATGGCAACACTCCATTTCCTTGCCAGTGGCTCTTTTCAGCGTACAAGTGGAGTGGTGGCTGGGATGTCACAATCCTCCATGAGCAGATGTGTGCACCAGGTTATCCCTGCAATCCTCAGATGCATGGCCAACCAAATCATCAAACCCACCACTGAGGACCTGCGGCTGAAGGCAATGACAGATTTCTACAGAATTGCCAGATTCCCACGCACCGTGGGGGCCATTGATTGCACACATGTGGCACTCCAGCCCCCCCATGAGACAGAGCACATGTACCGCAATCGGAAGCATTGGCATTCCATCAACGTACAGGTGATAGTCGATGCCCAATGCCTCATATGGCACGTCCGTGCCAAACACCCAGGGTCCAGCCATGACAGCTACATATACAATCAATGCCACATCCGAATGGAATTCGATCAGAACGTGTATGGGGACACCTGGCTGGTTGGTGAGTGACATGGGAGTCAGGCATGACTATCCCCTCCCATGATGCACACATCACAAGGGGCACATGCATGACTAACATCCTCCTGTCTTTTCCCTTACAGGTGACTCTGCATATCCACTGGGACCCCATCTCATGACTCCTATCCAGAACCCCCAAACCCCAGGAGAGGAAAGATACAATCACGCACATGCCCAAACACGAGCAGTGGTGGAGCGCACCTTTGGCCTCCTAAAGTCACGTTTCCGATGCCTGGATAAGTCTGGGGGTACCCTCTTGTATTCCCCAAACTTTGTGTGCCAGATCATCGGTGCATGTTGCATGCTGCACAACTTCGCAGAAAGAAAGGGCCTGCAGATTGACCTACGTGATGACCTGACCCCTGAACCAGACAATCCCCCCCTAACCGAGGGTCCCCCGTCTTCTGAGGGAAGAGCAGCCAGGAGACAGCTCACATTGGGCATCTTTGCACGTTAAACACACACATTAATCATGGCACAATGAGAATGCATGCATGCACACCACTGTGGTCCCTAGCACACACACCCCACATCCACATCAAATTGGATTGGCACCAGTCCACCATGCAGGACTTGTGAGCAGCAACGCCACGCCAAGGCTCCAATTATGTCACTGTACATTCATACACCATTCACACGGACCTGGGGATCACTTCTCCCTGGTCCTGGGGAACCCTTCTCCACCAAAATTGAGGGTAACACCCCTTTTCCGGCAGGAATGTCACCCCCACATTCAAACAGCATTCACAACCCAACAAAAAAAAAAAAATTACCAGCAAAATCAAAAATTTTCCAGCAAAAAAAAAAAGAGGGAAAAAAATAATTATTGCCCTTGACGTGAGCCACGCCTGGGGCGCCCCCGGCCACGGCCCCGGCTCCTCAGGGGAGACTCATGGGGGAGGGGGAAAACCGGGGAAGGAGGAGCAGCCCCTGATCTCTGCCTACCTGGCGGCCTGCCCTCCAAGGCCACGGCTATTCTGTCCAGGGCAGCACCAAGTGTTGCCGTGTTGGCCTGGATAGCCTGGGTAAGGGCCCTCACATCCTGCCCAACGCCTGCTGATGTAGTCTGCAGGTCGTTTAGGCAGGTTGTGAAAGCCCGGGAGTGGGAGTCCAGGTTCCCCAGCGTATCCTTGATGGAGGACAGGCTCTCCTCCATCCGCACCAATGTCTGGCTGACCTGTCCCAGATGGCGGGTCTGGAGGAACTGGTCCCTTCTCAGAGTGGCGGGCAGGAGATCGGCCAACCCCCTGGTGTTCTGGGATGAAATCCTGCCTTCAGCTGATGCTTGTGGCCGGGGAGAAGGGGAGGCCCTTGGGAGGGGAGCCATGTTGGGGGAGGAGGGGGGGGCTCCCCCTTAGAGAGGGCTGCCTGCTGCCAGCCAGAGGGGAAGAGTCCTCAAAAACCAAACGTCCAGTGCCTGACATGGACTCCTCCTCCTCATGATTCTCCTCCTCCTCATGATTCTCTTCCTCCTCTTGAACCTCCTCCGCGGACTCCGGCCTTGTTGGGAGGGCCTCATTAGGCTGCTGTCCTGGGGTTGGTGCCGTCAGGCCAGATGGCCCTGCACCCTCCTGCACATCTGTGGATGACACAAAACATTCACAGGTTGGAGGATCCACACACTTGCCACATATTCCCTTTCACCCCCTCCCCCACACATGCTACACACCTGATATTAAAAAAAATACTTACCTGGCACCACGGGCTCCGGACTTGAGTCAAAGCCGGGCAGGCCCTCAACTTCATGCCGATGAAAGGTCAGGGCCACCGCACGCTCCTCCGCTGTCAGCCTAATACGGCATGGTGGGCCCCCTCCTGTGCCCCTGGCATGGGCATGCTTTCTGGCCAGCTTCTGTTTGACCAGACGCCGGAGGTCATTGATTTTTTTGTCAATCCCAGACCGGGTCCGTGTCTCCCCCTCCCCCGCTGAATTGACCTGCTCAGTGATCATATCCAAAATCTCCCTCCTCCTGGCCGGGGTGGTGTTGGCACTGTCCGGGCCGTGGAGGAAACGCCCATAATCGCTAATGGCCCGGGCAAGAATTCTTTTTTCCCCCACAGTAAAATTGAGCTTTCGCTTTCTCTCTGTCATACTTCCAAAAAAACTCACTCCCAGTCAACAAAAATCACTCACAAAAACAAGCACAACCAATAAAGCAAGAACACACACAAAGAGAAAACTAACACCCAAAAAATCACACTAGCACTCAGCAAGAAACAGTCACAAAAACAAACAGCAAAAAAACAGCAAGAAAACAAACAAACAGAAATATATCAAACATACAGTCACTCAAACACTTATCAAAAAACACTTTCAAAGATCTACTAACAAACACTTGATCACACAGAACACTAATCTGACAACTACAAAACACAACAGGACAAAAGCACTTGGTTAAATGGGAAGGGACAAAGGGATGTACTTTTGCAATGCAAGTGCGTTTGTGTCTGTCTATTTATGCTGTTTGCGTAGTTCACAACGTTGCCCTAGTCCATTTCCAATTTCACTGATTGCGCCGCTCCCGTGTTGTGAGCATGCGCACAGCGGAGCTGACCATGGTCTCCTTCAAGCGTGCATGCGCGAGCCGGCCGGCCCTTCATTTGCATGGGGTCACGGCTCATTTCAATGTAACACGCCCACGTCCTTCCCAATTTGTATTACTCCGCCTTACGCCTCTGAAAAAACGTTACGCATGCGCAATTTTCTGCGCAAAAGCTACGAGTATAGGGTGATTACGCGGCAAAATTGCGCAAGTCTAACGTAAAGGCGGTGCGCTACGCCGGTCCAATAATGCGCAGATGTACCTGAATCTGGGCCTATATTTTCTACTTTTTGTTATAAGGAAAATCAAATAAACTAAATTTTAGTAAAACATTTAGGCTAAAATGTATTCAGCCACATGTCTTTAGTAAAAGAAAAATTGCAATATATAAAAAAAATTAGCTACCTAGCGGCAACAGTGACACTAATACAGCGATCATAAAACCTATCGCTTAGTGACACTGGCAATAGGGGGTGAAAGGGTTAACTAGGGTGGTGATCAAGGGGTTAAACCTTTATTGGGGGGGGTTCGGGGCTACCCTGGACCTAACACTAACTGCCTGTCACATTAACTGTCACACTGACACTAAATGCAGTGATCAGTAAATATATGATCACTGCAATCAGTGACACTGTGACAGGGGGGTGGGGGGGGATGATCGTAAGGGGTTAATGTGCCTATGTGTACTGGTGTCAGAGTGCTGTTGGTGCGACTTACTTGTGATGTCTTCTCTCCTCTCGCCGGATTGAAAATACCGCAGAGAGGAGAGGTGACATCACTTCCTCTGCCAGTGTTTACATTACACAGGCAGAGGAAGTGCAGAGCGGGGGGGATGCCGGATTGGCTGGGAGCGATCGCAAGGGGGCGGACAAAAACAAAAACAAATCAACCCGGATCGCTCCCAGAGTTAAAGCGCCTGCAATATGTAGCGGGGGGTCCCGATCGGACCCCCGACCCGCAAGAAGGCAGGGACGTACATGTACGCCCATCTGCCTGTACATGCCATTTTGTGGACGTACATATACATGCGGCGGGCGTTAAGTGGTTAAGCTAGACTTAAAATCAGTTTACTGTATCAGATCAAACAGTGATTATCATTGGTTGCTAGAGGTTACAGCATATCATTACCACTTATTGACTGGTTGCTAGAGGTTACAGTACATATTACGGCTCACTGATTGATTGCTAGAGGTTACAGCACGCAATTTCTTCTTAATTAAAGGGTCACTAAAGAAGCTAAATAGCTTCCTTTACCTTAATGTAATCCTGGTTTCATGTCCTCATTGTTCGTTTTTGCTTTGAAGTTGCTGTAATCCTTTTCTGATCTCCACACTTCCTGCTTGTCTGTTTCCTTATGAAAAAAATCATGGGAGCTTCTCTCTGTGGTCTCTGATTAAGAAGGTGTGATTACTGTGTGTCTAAAACCCCTCAGAACCAATCAGTTTCATTTTAAAAACAAACACTGCCCTGTATTGGCTCTGTGTCTCTGTACTTCACAGAAGCATGACACTAGATTAAAAACTAAACTGAAACTGCAGGCACATTATATGATTGATTTTTATCTATTTTTAATCATTTTTAACCTCCCTGGCGGTATTCCCGAGCGTGACTCGGGGTTAACATTCAGTGCCAGAAGCGGTAACCCCGAGTCACGCTCGGGGTGCATTTTTTTTTCCCCCAAAAATTCCTGGCGATCCGGCGGGGGTTTCCCGCTGGATCGCCGGTCAGACTAGTCCCGCTGGATCGCCGGTCAGATGAGTCAGGGGAAATGCAGAGTGAGCGCAGCGGTGGTGTGGTGACATCCCGGCGATCCAGCGGGGTTTCCCGCTGTGATCGCCGGTGAGAGCCCCGGCAGAATGTATTGCAGAGTGAGCGCAGCGGTGTTCTTATCTAATCCCGGTGAGAGCCCCGCTGATGTCTTCTCTGATGTCTCCTCTCTCTTCCGTCTCTGTGAACCGCAGCGCCTCACAGTGGCGGAAGTGGGCGGGAGATTCAAAAAAGTTACAATGTTACAATGTAAAAAAGTAAAACACACACATAAAGTTACATGATACAGTGTAATCTGACAGGATTTCACTGTATCACCTCAGATTATTCTACACTGCCCTGGCTGCCCTTTTTGCTGTTTTATCTAACCAAAAAAAATAAAATGGCATCAAAGCGTCACTTTAGCACCTCCAAAGCGGCTTTGGATCAGATAAGTGACAGCGACAGCGACACAGAGTTCCTCGCAGAATTGAGCGACAGCGATAGCGATTCGTGGCAAGATTCGTCATACGACTCCGACTCTGACCAGAGAAGTAGCGACAGCGACGAATCTCCACTTGAGCTCAGTGAGGTGCGCACTTGGTGCCCTATTGATTGCGGTATGGATGCAGTACCACCGCCAAGATTCCCGTTTACAGGATCGCCTGGGATGAAGGTAGAAGTTGATCACAATGATCCTTTGGCGTACCTAAAATTATTTCTGACAGATGACGTCATTGAAAAGATTGTCACGGAGACAAACCGCTACAAAGAGCAGCAATCCACTACTCTGCACAGCAAGTTTTCCAGATCCAGAAAATGGGAACCTGTGAGTAAGGAGGACATATGGAAATTTCTGGGGCTAATACTTCTCCAAGGGGTGGTGGGTAAACCCCTGCAGAGATGGTACTGGACTAAAAATAAATTGCTGGCAACCCCATTTTTTGGCACCATCATGTCCGAGTACCGATTTTCCCTCATAATGAAGAATCTACACTTCACCAACAATGAGGACTTTGACGAAGCCACACATCCAGCGCCCAAACTGAAGAAAATCTGGGAAGTATTCCAAATGATTATAACAAATTTCCAGCAGGCCTATGTCCCAGACCGTGACATCAGCATTGATGAAAGTCTGATGGCTTACAAAGGACGCCTCAGCTGGATTCAATACATCGCATCCAAGAGAGCGCGGTTTGGAATAAAATCCTATATGCTCTGCGAGTCTACAACTGGCTATATATGGAATTCCATCATATACACCGGCAAAGGAACACAATTCAACCCCAGGTACAGCGACTATGGGATGGCAACGTCATCAGTCCTTTCATTGCTTGAACCATTGCTCAATCAGGGGTATTGTGTAACAACCGACAACTTTTACACGTCGCCTGAGCTGTACGAGTTTCTACTAAAAAACAAGACTGACGCATATGGAACCGCTAGAGCCAACCGACGTGACCTGCCATGTATGTTTTCCAAGAAAAAACTGAAAACAGGAGAAATGGTGGCCTGGCAGAAAGGAAAGATGATGGCAATGCGTTGGCGTGACAAAAAAGACGTGTGCCTAATGAGTACAGTACATACCACCTCCACTGCCATGGTCCACACAAGAGGTGGGAAAGATGTCAAAAAGCCACAACTTGTGATCGATTACAACAACACCATGGGAGGAGTCGATAGAGCCGATCAGGCGATGACCTTCTATCCAGCTATGCGGAAGCAACAAAAAAAATACTATAAAAAAATATTCAGGCATCTCCTGGAACAATGTATGTGGAATGCCTATATACTGCACAAGGGAAGGAGTGACAAGCCTCTTGTTCACTCCGACTTCATCTGGAAGGTGGTGGAGCAAATTTTTTTGAACTACCAAACGCCATCAGTGGCCGTGAACAGATCTGGACGTCGCGCTGTTGACATTGTAAACCCAGAGAGGCTGACTGGTCGTCACTTTACGGATTACATCCCGCCAAGCGCAAAAAAGGCAGCACCTACAAGAATGTGTGTAGTTTGCTGCTCAAAGCGAGATGGGAATGGAAAAAAAGTCCGAAAGGAAACAAGGTTCTATTGCTCTGATTGTGACGTTGGTCTATGTGCAGTCCCATGTTTCAAAATTTACCACACCCAGGATGTTTACTGAATTTTCTTCTGTTTGACAAATTGCATTATTTATTACTGAATTTTCTTCTGTTTGACAAATTGCATTATTTATTACATTACTGAATAAAATGATATTATTTATTAGATTATAACTCATGATTTTATTTTTTCGAACGTTATTACATCTGAGAGGTCTACTAGAGTCTTCTTTGGTCAGGTTTAAGTAAGTATTTACTAAGAATTGCAGGCCTACAATAAATAACACCAAATTTCCATACAAAAAAATGGTACCGCTTTTGGAACAAAATTCCAGACAGAATCATACCGCTAGGGAGGTTAAAAGGAATCAGTTAACTATTATGTCTCTCTATACCCTGTAAACAGTCATTTCAGCAAAACAATTGTTTTCCTTTACAACTCCTTTAAGTTAATTGGTTGCTAGAGATTACTGTACAGTAATAAATAAAAAAATATGTATAATATGCGCTAGATATTAACTAATGTGATGCAAAACCATACACCAATGATAAATGATAATAATCAGTAGGAAGTTCCAACAAACGGAAAAAAAAAAAAACTTCTTAGTGCAATCCTCCACCACTCCTCTGTGCATGGGAAAAAGCACAGTACTGATGTAATTATCTTGAATGATGACAGGTGGACTCAGCCTCACAGGTTACTAGTAGCTGTTTCACTGACACAGTGTATAGCCATCCACAGTAATTTTAAACATGAAAGACAAAGATAAAAAAATACCTCATTGCGCAATCATAAAGAAAAAAATGGGATTCACACAATAAGCCTCAATCTGAAGGAGCACTCACGAATCCTCTGGGCATGTTAGACCATAAAAAACAGACATCCTGTTCGCCGCTCAGACTTAGATGTTTTTCCTCCTCATCCAGCGTCCGTCGTTGGTGTGCGTAGCTCCTCCCCTTACACGCGTACACACAACCATTTTTCATGACGAGCATTTTTTTTTAAATTGGTCATTAAAAACAATCGTGTGTAGGCTCTAGAGCAGGGGTGGGCAACTTCGGCCCTCCAGCTGTGGTGAAACTACAAGTCCCATGAGACATTGCAGGACCCTGACAATCACAGACATGACTCCTAAAAGCAGAGGCATGATGGGATTTGTAGTTTCATCACAGCTGGAGGGCCGAGGTTGCCCACCCCTGCTCTAGAGCATCTTTCTCGACGAGAAAAATTACCATTAAAAGTTAATGCTCTATTTTTTTCTCGTTGTTTTTCTCGTGAAAAAAGGTTGTGTGTATGCTTTAACAACGGGACAAAAGGTGCATGCTCAGAAGCAAGTTTTGAGAAGGGAAATTAGCAAAATCAGCCCAAAGGGAGGCGCCATTTGAATGGAACTTCCCCTTTATAGTGCCGTTGTACGTGTTGTACGTCACCGCGCTTTACTCGAGCATTTTTTATCACGATCGTGTGTATGCAAGGCAGGCTTGAGAGGAATCACGTTGAGAAAAACATTTTTTTCCATGACATGAAAAACGATCGTGTGTACGCGGCATAATACTTTTGGCAATATAGAGTGGATGAGCAATTTTGAGGTGGAGGAACTTGACTGGCCTGCACAGAGTCCTGACCTCAACCCAATAGAAAACACCTTTGAGAAAAGAGACTGCGAGCCAGGCCTTCTTGTCCACATTAGTGCCTGACCTCACAAATGCGCTTTTGAAAGAATGGTCAAACATTCCCATAGACACACTCCTAAACATTGTGGACAGCCTTCCCAGAAGAGTTGAAGCTGTTATAACTGCAAAGGGTGTGCTAACTCAATGTGGAACCCTGCGGACTAAGACTGGGATGCCATTAAAGTTAAGTAAATACTTTTGATAATAAGGCCTCATTTCCACTGGCGTTTTTACAGCCACTTTTCTGAGCGTTTTTTGCAGCTTAAAAACGCCTGTCCATGTTAGTCTATAGCCTCATGCCCACCATGAAGTTTTTGAGCTGTAGATGGCTAAGCTTCAAAAAAAACGCGGGACCAGTGCGTTCTGAAGCTCCAGCAATAGAGCTGTAAAAACGCCAGACATTAAAAAAACGCGCACAAACGCTCAAAAACGCGGCCACTCTGCAGAGTGCCTGAGCATCATGGGAAATGTAGTTCCAAAACATCTGGGGTGCCAAGGTTCGCCATCACTGTTCTAGGTGGACATAAATGCACGGATTCATGAAAGTTTTATGCCGGCGTATCTAGAGATACTCCGTCGTAAGTACAAATGTGCTCCGTCGTATTGTTACGCCGATTAGCGAAGCTAGATACGATGTAAAACAAGGCTTCAGCCGCCCGACGTAACTTGCCTACTCCGGAGTATCATGGGCGCATAGTTACACTGGACGCATTCGGCGTACCCATGTTAAATATGCAAATTAGTAAGATACACCGATTCACAAACGTACTTGCCTACGCCGGTGTATCGTGGGCGCATAGTTACGCTGGACGCATTCGGCGTACCTATTTTAAATATGCAAATTAGTAAGATATGCCGATTCACAAACGTACTTGCCTACGCCGGTGTATCGTGGGCGCATAGTTACGCTGGACGCATTCGGCGTACCCATGTTAAATATGCAAATTACCGTATTTATCGGCGTATAACACGCACAGGCGTATAACACGCACCCTAACTTTAAGAGGGAAGTTTCAGGAAAAAAAACTTTCTAACAGCCCCCTGTGTATAACACACAGGCACAGTTTGCCCTCTATTTTCAGGGTAAAAAAGTAAGTGTTATACGCCAATAAATACAGTAGTAAGATACGCCGATTCACGAACGTACTTGCGCCCGGAGCATTACTATACGCGGTTTACATAAGTCGTACGTCCGGCGTAAACTTACCCCACATAAAGCAGGGGTAAATCATGCAAAGGTATGGATGAGGGAACAGCCCTCGTTTTCGTAGTACTACGTGAATAGGGCTGTGCGTAGGTTACGTTCAGTGATTCGACGTATCTTAGGCGTTTGTCCCGACGTGATTCTGCAAATGCGCACTGGGAAGCGTCCACGGGGCGGCGCATGCGCTGTTCGTTCGGCCATTCATTTACATGGGGTCACGCTTCATTATAATAAATCACGCCAACTTCCACCTAATTTGACTTACGTCGGCTTACGCCGACAACTATACGCTACGCCGCCGCAATGTTGCGCGTATTTTCTTTGTGAATACCAGGCTTGCCTCTCAATGTTGCGGCGGCGTAAACGTAAACACGTGAATACGTGAATCTGGGCCATATTTTTTAAGGATGTCCGGTCCTGGACTGCAGATTAGCCGATCTTCTACTGCAAGGTAGGTGAACGTGTTACTATATTGTGTCTGTGCTACTACGTGGGATGGTTTTAAACCAGTACACTGATTATAATATTTTTTTTCCTTTTATTTGTAGCAAGTAAAAAAATCACAATTAGAAAGCCAATAGACTTGTACAGGATAGATGGCTACATGAGTAGCAGCACAGTGTCTGTCTTTTGTTTGCAGGCAGCATGTTCTCCATGCGGCTTTCTGGGAGCACGCCTTTTGACACCCTCTCCTGCTGTTGCTAAATTATCTCAGCCACAAGAATCAGATTACACAGTGTGGACAGCGGAGTGATGCTCAATGCCAGGGAGATGCACACAATAGAAGCCAATGCCTTACTATGAATAGGAACTTTCTAACAAAACCTCAACTCATCAAGGAGTTCATTATTTTCATTTCTCTGCTAATTAGCCCACCCATTTGCTCACTGGTGTTAGCTGTTCATTTTATGCACACACAAAAAAAAAAACTCTGAGAACAAAGAGCAAGGCAACCTGAATATTAGAAATGGAGACAGTTGTACCCTTTTAGCAAAAAAAAAAAAAAAAAACTTTTAATAAATTACAGGTTACCGATTCTTATGCCGCGTACACACGACCGATTTTAACCACTTGCCTACTGTGCACCTACACGCCCTTCCTGCCCAGACAACATTTTAGCTTTCGGCACTGCGTCACTTTAAATGACAATTGCGCGATCGTGCGACGTGGCTCCCACAGAAAATTTACGTCCTTTTTTCCCCACAAATATAGCTTTCTTTTGGTGGCATTTGATCGCCCGTGCGGTTTTTATTTTTTGGGCTATAAACAAAAAAAGAGCGTAAATTTTGAAAAAAAAAACACAATATGTTTTGCTTTTTGTTATAATAAATATTCCATAAAAAAAAAAAAAAAAATTATCTCAGTTTAGGCCAATACATATTCTTATACATATTTTTGGTAAAAAAAGAAAAAAAAATCGCAATAACCATATAGTGGTTTGCGCAAAAGGTATCTTGCCTACAAAATAGGGGACATAATTATGATTTTTTTTTATTTATTTTTTTACTAGGAATGGTGGCGATCTGCAATTTTTTTTCGGGATTGCGACATTATAGCAGACACATCGGACACTTTTGACACATTTTTGGGACCATTCACATTTATATAGTGCTATAAATATGCATTGATTACTGTATAAATCTGACTGGCAGGGAAGAGGTTAACCACTAGGGGGCGGGGAAGGGGTTAAATGTGTGTCTTAAGTAGTGTTCTAACTGTAGAAGAGGGGGGTGCCTAGGGGAGGTGACCGAATGTGTCCCATGTACAAGGGACACAGATCGGTCTCCTCTCTCCCTGACAGGATGTGAAGCTCTGTTTTTACAATCTCAATCGCGGGCAATCGCGGGTGCCCAGCGGCCATCGCGGCCGCCGGTCACGCGCACAGTGTTCCCAGTAACGCGACGCGCTCCCTAGTGGCTGTAGATGACAGGACGTCATATGACGTCCTGTCAGAACAATAGAACATTCCACCCCCCGTCATTTGACGGCGGGCGGGTGTTAAGTGGTTAATGTCATGGAAAAAACAACGTTTTTCTCTACGTGATTCTTATCAAGCCTGCCTTGCATACACACGATCGTGAAAAAAAAAAGCTCTCGCAAAGCGCGGTGACGTACGACGGCACTATAAAGGGGAAGTTCCATTCCGATGGCGCCACCCTCGGGGCTGCTTTTGCTAATTTCGTGTTAGTAAAAGTTTGGTGAGAGATGATTTGCGATTTTTCAGTCTGTTACAGCGTGACGAATGTGCTATCTCCATTACAAACGCTAGTTTTACCAGAACGAGTGCTCCTGTCTCAAAACTTGCTTCTGAGCATGCGCGTTTTTTTCGTCGTTAAAGCGTACACACGACGTGAAAAACGACGAGAAAAATTAGAGCATGTTCTAAATTTTTAATGGCCATTTTTCACGACGAGAAGAATGCTCTGGAGCCCACACACGATTGTTTTTTAATGACCAATTAAAAAAATTAAATTTTTCTTGTCATGAAAAACGGTCGTGTTTACGCGGCATCAGATGAGGTGGCTGCATTCGTCTTCTTTCTTTATTTTTCACCTGGTGATCCAGCCTGTTATTTTTCAACGGAACGAGCCGTCCTGCAGATGTAGCAGTTACAGGGTCGAGAAAAATAATTTACTACTGAGAAGGGTGCTTACAAGGATCAGTGTTTATTCATGTGAAACCTCTGTCCCAAAATGAAAACACTCTTGTTGTAACTTCTTATAAAGTGTTAGCTGGAGTTTGGCTTTAATTTGTTAGTGTATCTAAATCTGTTAGTACCCTACTCCTCCTTCAGATTAACAATGCTAAAGGTCTCTGTTGTTTCTTCATTTAGAGCAGGGGTGTCAAACTCAATTTCATTGTGGGCCGCATCAGCATTATGATTGCCCTCAGAAGGGCCGATTGTATCTGTTAGATTAGATGTCCAGCGCATCCCCTCCCCTTACATTAGATGTTAAACGCCACCCCACCATCAGAAGTTGAGTCCCCCACTCTCCCTTACACAGTGAACCCCCTTTCCTTATGCTGCTGCTGGGAAGAAGCTGGATGCATTGCTTGAAAGCAGAAAGTAAGGGTCTGGAAGAGAACTAGAGGAGGGCTGGAGCGAGGGCCACATGAAATGGCCTGGAGGGCCGGATTTAGCCCTCGGCCCTTGTGTTTGACATCTGTGATTTAGAGGTAATACAGGAGGTGTGTTGCTGGCCAGATTACCAGAAGAAAACAGAGAAAGAAAAAAGCTTTAAAAAAAAAAAAAAACGAATGCAGCCACCAAATGTAATGATTTGTAAACACTAATATAATACATTTTTGGTTGGGGGTTTAATATTTTAAATAGAAACGTCACTCCCCCTTTCCCCCCCTCTTACCTTGCCTGTTAGTTTGACTTACAAAAACATAATCTAATATCTAGCCACTGCACATGCTGGGCCCTACACTGCCATCTCCTCTGTATTTATTACAGGTATTCATAGGCGCGCGCAAGAGGTGTGCCAAGTGTGCCTGGGCACACCCTAATCTTGGGGTTGCCAACCCATCAATGGCGGGCAGGTGACAGGTAAAGAACAATCCTTCCTTGTCGGCCTTCAGAACCTGGACTGGAATATCGTCAGGAATGGAACTTAGTGGGACCAATCTGTATTTTCCGCCTGCAGCAGCTGAAAGTAGGCTTCTCCTCCTCTCTCTCATTCAGCTGCTACAGGCGGAAAATACAGGGGATCGGTACCAATATTTCCCACCCTTTCCTGTTCCTCTTCTTTCTGTTGCCCGGGTCCCCCTGTGGGCTCCCTGGCTCCCCCTTCCTCCAATTTTTTTAGGATGGAGAGAAGGGAAGAGGCCGGTAAATATTTAAAACGCATATGTGTTGGAGCTTTGGGGTGCACACCCTAATGCAATAGTCTGTGCACACCTATGCAGGTATTTATATAGTGTTGGCAGTTTATGCAGCGCATGACATACACTGATCAGCCATAACTTTATGACCACCCACCAAATATTGATTAGGTTCCCTTTTGACATTCACATCAGTCCCTGTCCTGGATAACCATCCGCTAAGGCTCCATGCACACTGGCATAAAAAATGTGTTTTGCCTGTAGAAGCAACTCAATGTTATCCTATGTGTCTATGAACATTAGGACGATTACAGGCATATTTTGAGAACAACGTTTAAGAGGCAGCAATAAAAAACCTTCTGATTCGTGTTTCTGATTGGAGTTTACTGGCAGAAAAAAATGAAAACTCCCCTAAACTCGTCTAAACTTTATACAAAAAAAGAGAACAGACGTTTTTCTAAGCCCAGTGTGCATGGAGCTTTAAAGGTCTCTACCCCACATACATACATACATACATACATACTAGGGCCAATTAAACTAGCAGCATATCTTTGGAGTGTTGGAGGAAACCGGAGTAACCAGAGGAAATACACACAAGTACAGGGAGAAATTGCAAATTTCATGCAGGTACAGTGGTGGCTGGTGCTCAATTTATTTTTGGGGGGGTCGCAAACTAACTAAAAAAAAAAATCAATGGCAGTCACTGTGCCATCAAATGCAGCCACTGTGCCCATGAAACGTAGCCACTGTGCCCATCATACGTAGCCACTGTGCCCATCATACGTAGCCACTGTGCCCATCAATTGCAGCCACTGTACCCATCAAATGCCGCCACTGTGTCCATCAATTGCTGCCACTGTACCCATCAAATGCCGCCACTGTGTCCATCAATTGCAGCCACTGTGCCCATTAAATGCTGCCACTGTGCCCATCAAATGCTGCCACTGTACCATCCAGTGATGCCACTATGCCCATCAAATGCTGCCACTGTGCGTCAAATTCAGCCACTGTGCCCATCAAATGCTGCCACTGTGCCCATCGACTGCTGCCACTGTGCCATTGAATGCTGCCCTGTGCCCATCCAATGCTGCCACTGTCCTTATTAAATTGAAAAATTGAATTAGAACATTTCTAGACACTGTTTTGGTATTTTGACAGCTGGCAGCTGCAGCTGTCATAATGCTGTAGATGAAGCAGGAGATTCGTTCATCTGCACTGTGTAGAGTGGATGGAGGAATCTGTTCAATGTTTTCTATTCAGTGCATGACCAGCTTAACCCCCCTGGCGATATTCCCGAGTCAGGCTCGGGGTGGAATTTCAGAACCAAAAGTGGTATCCCCGAGCCAAACTCGGGATCGCCTCGCAGCATTCACAGGCAGGGAATTACTTACCTTGTCCCTGGATCCTGCGATGCCTCTCCGCTGTGTGATCGATCTGTGTCCTTGCTCGATTCACACAGTGCCTCTGTGCTGCCGAGCTCCGTTCCCTGCGACGTTACGACGCACGGGGGGCGAAGATCGGCGCCAAATTCAAATAAGGAAATAAGCACAATACATACTGTATACTGTAATCTTATAGATTACAGTACTGTATGAAAAAATACACACCCCCCTTTGTCCCTAATGGTCTGTCCAGTGTCCTACATGCACTTTTATATAATAAAAACTGTTCTTTCTGAACGCCACCCTATCTTAGCGTCATCTTGTTCACTTCAGAGTGAATATTCTCTGCCTCTTTTGTAAATCAATCCCACAGGCTGCAAAGCATGTTTGTAGAGTGGGTTAATATTTGTCTTGTGGCTTGTGTACCCAATCAAAGAGCACCCAATCCTTTCAGCTTCAAGCTGTCCTATGAGACCCTCAAGGCACTCTTTTGCACGTGCTGTCCACTGTCCAGACATCACAGGCAAGTTTCTGCAAACAATAGGGTTCATTTACTGAAGTTACAGAGGATTTGTTTTTTGGAAAGTGAATGTTCACTTTTTCTTAGTGAAGTAGAAGCTGCATCCACCTCCATCATTCATGAATACACAAAAAAGTCCAGGTTTTATAAAGTGTATATACAGTATGGTAAAAAATAATAATTAAGTTACGCATAGAGTCAGGAAGGGCAGTTGCAAGAAGTGCCTTTGATGTCTTCACTTACCTACGTGTCTACCTGTCATTTAAGTAAAAAAGGTCTAATGCCGCATACACACGGGCATGAAAAAAACAAAGTTTTTCAGCATGTAGAAAAAACAAAGGGCCAGATCCACATAGAAATAGATAGGCGCAGCGTATGTGAGATACGCTATGCCGCTGTAACTTACTTTTTAAATCTGTCAATCCTCAAAGAATTTGGCGTAGTGTATCTCTCGGCGCGTAATTCAAATCGGCGAGTAGGGGGCGTGTTTCATTTAAATGAAGCGCGTCCCCGCGCCGATCAAACTGCGCACGTTCTGAAATTTCCTGACGTGCATTGCGCTAAATGACGTCGCAACAACGTAATTTTTTTAACGTAGACGTGAATAACGTCCATCCCTATTCATGGACGACTTACGCAAAAAAAAAAGAAAAATTCAAATTTCGACGCGGGAACGACGGCCATACTTAACATGGCAAGTCTAACTATACGCCGCAAAATACCAGCTGTAACTATACACCGGAAAAAGCCGACTAGAGACGACGTAAGAGAATGCGACGGCCGCGCGTACGTTCATGGATTGACGGAAATAGCTCATTTGCATACTCGCCGCGGAAAACGACGAGAACTCCACCCAGCGGACGCCTGAAGTATTGCATCTACGATCCGAAGGCGTACGCCTGTCGGATCGAACCCAGATGTCGTCATATCTTGGTTTGAGGATTCAAACTAAAGATACGACGCGGGTAATTTGAAAGTACACCGGCGTATCAGTAGAAAGTAAAAATCAGTAGATACGCCGGCGTACTCTCTCTATGGATCTGGCCCAAAGTTTTTTCCAACTTCATCATTAAAACGACGTTGCCCACACACGGTCATTTTAAAAAATGCTCTAGCAAAGCGCGGTGACGTACAACACGTACGACGACACTATAAAGGGCAAGTTCTATTCGCCTGCTTTAGCTGATTCCGTGTTAATAAAAGACGATTCACGCTTTTCTGTCTGTTACAGCGTGATGAATGTGCTTACTCCATTATGAATGGTAGTTTTACCAGAACGAGCGCTCCCGTCTCATAACTTGCTTCTGAGCATGTGCGGGTTTTTAACGTCGTTTTAGCCAACACACGATCATTTTTTACAACTCGAAAAACGACATTGTTTATAACGTCGTTAAAAAATGCAGCATGTTCGAATTTTTTTTTTTGTCGTTTTTCAGAACCCGAAAAATGAACCCGAAAAATGATGTGAAGCCCACACACGATCGTTTTAAATGACATTTTTTTAAAACGTCGTTTTTTTCATGCCGAAAAACGATCATCTGTACGCGGCATAAGGCTTCGTACACACGACCGTTTATTATCGACAAAATCTAGGAAAACGGTCGTGTGTATGTTTTTCGTCAAGAAAACTGTCGTGGATCTCGACGAGAAAAAAAGAGAACATGTTCTCTTTTTTCTCGTCAGGAGTCTCAATTTTCTTGTCGTATTTCTCGTCAGGCTGTTTTACGACGAGAAACACGTTCGTGTGTATGCTTAGAAACGTGCGCATTCTCAGAATAACGTATGAGACAGGAGCGCACCTTCGGTAAAAGTAGCGTTCGTAATGGAGATAGCATATTTGTCACGCTGTAACAGACTGACAAGCCTGACGAGAAACTCGACGAGAAAAACAACGTTTCATTTACGACAAGATTCTCGGTTGTGTGTACAAGGCCTGGCCGTTGTAAAACTGTTTGGTAGTAAAGATGTAGGACATCAAGATAGTTAGAACTACCAAAGTGAGAATGGAATGAAACAACACAGAGAGAAGATGGAATTTAAAGGAAAAACACTTGCAGAATATAACACATGCAACAATTAAAGTGCACTCAGGAAACAAGTGCTGCCAACATGTACTGACATCAGAAAATCTGTTATGTATACCTGACATTAGATAGATACTGAGCTTGAACACAGTGGGGCAGATTCACGTAGATCGGCGCATTATCATTCCGGCGTAGCGCACCACTTTTCCGTTAGACTTGCGCAATCTAGCCGCGTAATCCGGCGATTCACGTAGCTTTTACGCAAGAGCTTGCGCAAACGTAAGGTTTTTTCCGTAGGCGTAAGGAGGAGTAATACAAATTGGGAGGGACGTGGGCGTGTTACATTGAAATGAGCCGTGACCCCATGCAAATGAAGGGCCGGCCGACTCGCGCATGCGCGCGTGAAGGAAACCATGTCAGCTCCGTTGTGCGCATGCTCACAACTCGGGAGCGGCGCAATCATTGAAATTGGAAATGGACTAGGGCAATGTTGTGAACTACGCAGACAGCATAAATAGACACACACAAACGCCCTTCCATTGCAAAAGTACATCCCTTTGTGTCCCTTCCCATTGAATCAAGTGCTTTTGCTCTGTTGTTCGTTAGAGTGTGTTTTGGAGTTGTGAGATTAGTGTTCTGTGTGATCTTGTGCTTGTTGGTAGTTTTGTGAAAGTGTATTTTGATAAGTGTTTGAGACTGTTTGTTTGATTGATAGATTTCTGAGCGTTTGTTTTCTTGCTTTATTTTTTCATCTGATTTTTTTGTGTGTGTTTCTTGCTGAGTGCTAGTGTGATTTTTGGCTGTTCTTTTTCTCTTTGTGTGTGTTCTTGTCTGATTGGTTGTGCTTGTATTTGTGACAGATTTTTGGTGACTGCTAGTGAGTTTGTTTGGAAGTATGACTGAGAGAAAAAGAAAGCTCAATTTTACTGTGGGGGAAAAAAGAATTCTTGCCCGGGCCATTACCGACTATGGGCGTTTTCTCCACGGCCCGCAGAGTGCCACCACCACCCCGGCCAGGAGGAGGGAGATCTTGGATATGATCACAGAGCAGGTCAATTCATCGGGGGAGGGGGAGACACGGACCCGCTCTGGGATAGAAAAGAAAATAAATGACCTCCGGCGTGAGGTGAAAAAAAAACTGGCCGCAATAAATGCCCATGCCAGGGGCACAGGAGGGGGCCCACCATGCCGGGTTAGATTTTCAGAGACGGAGCGTGTGGTGGCCCTGACCTTTCACCGGCATGAAGTGGAGGGCCTGCCAGGCTTTGACACAAGTCCGGTCCCCGCGGTGCCAGGTAAGGTTTTTATTTCTCTCAGGTGTGTAGCATGTGTGGGGGAGGGGGTGAAAGGGAATATGTGGCAAGTGTGTGGATCCTCCAACCTGTGAATGGTTTGTGTCATCCACAGATGTGCAGGAGGGTGCAGGGCCATCTGGACTGACCGCTCCAACCCCAGGACAGCAGCCTAATGAGGCCCCCCCAACAAGGCCAGAGTCCGCAGAGGAGGAACAAGAGGAGGGGGAGGATCATGCGGAGGACGATCATGAGGAGGAGCAGAATCATGAGGAGGAGGAGTCCATGGAAGGCACTGGCCCTTTGGTTTCTGCGGACTCTTCCCCTCTGGCTGCAAGAAGCCTGCCCTCCCTAAGGGTCAGCCCCCCCCCCTCCTCCCCCAACATGGCTCCCCTCACAAGGGCCTCCCCTTCTCCCCGGCCACAACCATCAGCTGGAGCCAGGAGGTCATCCCCAAGCACCAGGGGGGCGCCCAATCTCATGCCCGCCTGTCTGAGAAGGAACCTGGCCACCCAGACCCGCCTTCTGAGACAGCTCTGCCAGACTATGGGGCGGGTGGATCAGAGCCTGTCCTCCATTAATGATAGCCTGGGTAACCTGGACTCCCACTCCCGGGCCTCCACAACCTGCCTTAATGACCTGCAAACTACAGCAGCAGGCGTTGGGCAGGATGTGAGGGCCCTTACCCAGGCTATCCAGGGCAACACGGCAACACTTGGTGCTGCCCTGGACAGAATAGCCGTGGCCTTGGAGGGCAGGCCGCCAGGTGGGCAGATCTCAGGGGCTGCTCCTCCTTCCCCGGCTTTTCCCCTCCCCCATGCGTCTCCCCTGAGGGTCCGGGGCCGTGGCCGGGGGCGCCCCAGGCGTGGCTCAGGCAGAGGGCAATAATTTTTTTTTCCACCTTTTGTTTGTTTTGAAAGCTTTTTTATTTTTGCTCTCTGCTTGTTTTTGTTTTTTCTAAGCATTTTTTTTTTACTATGCATTTTTTGTTTCTATGCATTTTTGTTTGTTTGACTTTTTTGGCATATTTTGGGTTGTGAATGATGTTTGAATGTGGGGGTGACATTCCTGCTGGAAAAGGGGTGTCACCCTCAATTTTGGTGGAGAAGGGTTCCCCAGGACCAGGGAGAAGTGATTCCCAGGTCCGTGTGAATGGTGTATGAATGTACAGTGACATAATTGGAGCCTTGACGTGGCGTTACTGCTCACCAGTCTTGCATGGTGGACTGGTGCCAATCCAATTTGATGAGGATGTGGGGTGTGTGTGCTAGGGACCATAGTGGTGTGCATGCATGCATTCTCATTGTGCCATGATTAATGTGTGTGTTTAACGTGCAAAGATGCCCAATATGAGCTGCCTCCTGACTGCTCTTCCCTCAGAAGACGGGGTATCCTCGGTTAGGGGTTGATTTTCTGGTTGGGGGGTCAGATCATCACGTAGCTCAACCTGCAGGCCCTTCCTCACTGCGAGATTGTGTAGCATGCAACATGCAGCGATGATATGGCACACGAAGTTTGGGGAATACAACAGTGTACCCCCAGACTTATCCAGGCATCGGAAACGTGACTTCAGGAGGCCAAAGGTGCGCTCCACCACTGCACGGGTTTTGATGTGTGCTTCATTGTATCGTTCCTCTCCTGGGGTTTGGGGGTTCCGGATAGGAGTCATGAGATGGGGTCCCAGTGCATATGCAGAGTCACCTGTAAAGGAAAAGACAGGAGAATGTTAGTCATGCATGTGCCACTTCTGTTGTGCATCACGGGAGGGGATAGTCATGCCTGACTCCCATGTCACTCACCAACCAGCCAGGTGTTCCCATACACGTTCTGTTCGAATTCTGTTCGGATGTGGCTTTGATTGTAGATGTAGCTGTCATGGCTGGACCCTGGGTGTTTGGCACGGACGTGCCATATGAGGCCTTGGGCATCAACTATCACCTGTACGTTGATGGAGTGCCAATTCTTCCGATTGCGGTACATGTGCTCGGTCTCATGGGGGGGCTGGAGTGCCACATGTGTGCAATCAATGGCCCCGATGGTGCGTGGGAATCTGGCAATTCGGTAGAAATCTGCCATTGCCTTGATTCGAAGCTCCTCAGTGGTGGGTTTGATGATTTGGTTGGCCAAGCGTGTGAGGATTGCAGGGACAACCTGGTGCACACATCTGCTCATGGAGGATTGTGACATCCCAGCCACCACTCCACTTGTACGCTGAAAAGAGCCACTGGCAAGGACATGGAGTGTTGCCAGGACCTTCACCAGTGGCTGCACTGCATGTGAGCGTTGTGTTGGGCTGGTGATGTCCTCCTGCAAGGTTGTGGTTAATTCCAGGATGGCATGAGGGGGGAATCTGAAGATGCGAAAGACCTCTGAATCATTCATGCCAAACAGGTGTATGCGGGTGCGGTATACCCTCTCCCGTGCCATCCTCCGTGCCCTCCTCCTTCTTTGGTCATCTATATTCACTAGTGCAGCTATGAGCGACGATGCCCCTAGCATGTTGGCAGTCAAATTGTAGTGCAACACGTGTGTGTGGTCTGCTCCTCAGTAACGGTGTTGCTTTATCTGACAATTAGACTTTTTTTCAAAAGTTAGATCAGCTTTTATGGGCTCTAACTTTAGACAGGACATTTTGCAGTTGCGCACATCGCGTAGCCTGCGCAGCAACTGCGTTTTTTTGTGGATCCC
The DNA here is from genome assembly GCA_029574335.1 of Rana kukunoris. Taxonomy (NCBI): domain Eukaryota; kingdom Metazoa; phylum Chordata; class Amphibia; order Anura; family Ranidae; genus Rana; species Rana kukunoris. The sequence goes on from CM056057.1 coordinate 67,704,487, forward strand.
CGTAACTCCCTCATTAGCATATTTGACTAGCAAATCAATGGTGTGTCTAGCGCAGTTTTGCGCGAAGGGAAGCGAATGTCTAACTCAATTACGCCGGACCAAAAAACGTAGATTTCTGGCGTATATTGTTTTGTGAATCGCGTCCAACTATACGCACGCGCACATTTAGACTTACGCACGCGCAACAGCAGTTGCGCACGCGTAATCGCTCTGTGAATCTGGCCCAGTATTTTTTTTTCTTCATGTAAAGCTAGCCATAAACATAAAGATTTATTTCGTTCAGCCTGCAAACTTAAAGTGAAGCTCCACCCAAAATGGGAAGTTCCACTTTAAGTACTCCTTCATTTTCCCCTGCCATTTGTCATGTCATTTTTTTTTTGGGGGGGGGGGGGGGGGCAAGTACCTGGTTTTGAGCATGTCATTTTTGGGGGGGAGCAAGTACCTGGTTTTGAGTCCCCCCCCCCCCCTGCAGTCTTCAAGAATGCCAGACCATTTAGCAGCTGCAGTGTGATTTGCGCATGCGCAGTGCACACCCAGCTGTGAAGCCGCAAGCTATTACAGCTGGGTGCTTACAGTTGAAATGCCAGCTCCGGGAACAGGAGAGGGAGAGAAGCAATGGTTCGGGTGACCATATCGCTGGATCCTGGAACAGGCGAGTCTGTGTTTATTAAAAGGCAGCAGCTACCTTTGGCTGTCAGAATACCTGAACAGTGACTGCATCTGATTGGATGCAGTCACTGTTAAGTGGACTCCTTCAACAAAAGTCAATTAAACAATTGACGTTTTTTCGAGCTGGGTGGTGCCGACAAGTGCACCTATGGCTTGCATGTTGGGCAATTCAGCAAGAATTACCCAAAACTCAAGCCGGGTATGGCAACCTAGAAATTTCAAAGATAAAATGTATATATGTATATATGTTTTCAAATATATAATAAAGTGAGATGGAAAAACCAAACTGAAATGGATTCAGCTAGGATCATGCAAAATATGCAAAGCAAAAATTCCTGTTTTTATGCAAAAGTTTGATTAAAGTATGTATGGGTATATAAAGATAAGATACGGGGGTTGTGTGTGTGTCTCTGGTTGTGTATTCCCTCAATTGTTGATATTCCTGCATCGTATGATCTTGACCAATGCTATACACTACTGGTTTTCAGAGGACATACCACTTATTGGGGAAAGGGGGAGTGTATGGGGTTCAGTAGTATGATGCTACTACAATATGTTTTATGAAGTGTCGATCTTTAGATGAGACACATTTTTAAAGGATTATAATAAAACCTTGGTTTGCGAGCATAATTCGTTCCAGAAACATGCTTGTAATCCAAAGCACTTGTATATCAAAGCATTTTTTTTTTCAGGGTATACAAGAGAAGAGGCACCTCTAAGTGTAGCGATAAGTTGCTAAATGTTGTAGCTTCATTAAATGTAACCATATTGCTACATTTAGAGGTTTCTCTCTTATTTTTTATACTCAGTTGTGACATGACGCTACTCTTAAATTAAGACATCGCTTGTATATCAAGGCAAAATGTATTAAAACAATTTGCTTGTCTTGCAAAACGCTCTCAAACCAAGTTACAATCAAACCAAGGTTTTACTGTATATCTATATGGTGTATGACTAGTTTTTTATATGAGGACTTGTAAAGTCCCAATTTTTTCCTTCTTTTTGTACATATAAATATATATATATTTTTCTTTCAATACATTTTTATTGAATTAAAGGTAAAGTTACAGAAAGTACATGAATGACAGGCGATACAACAGCCTCAGGGGGCGATTCCGTCAATTCCATATATAAAGCTTATAAAACAATGCAACTAACAAGGTCTAGGGTATTCCAATATCTATAGCATTGCAGCAAACAGACCCATAGGAGCGTACTGAAGCTCCCACTGATGTGAGGTGTTATGTCCACATAGACCAGACCCGGGCCCTCGGACAACCAGGGCCACGCCACACCCGTCACCGCTCCTGGGTTCACGCTGTGCCAGAAGCATGGCCCCCACTGCCTCCAGGCCCCGATCCGGTCCCAGACACCCCCCAAGGTCAAGGGTAAGAAAAATACAGTGTTGTAAGGGTCACATAAGGAATACACATATAAATATTTTCATATACAAAATAAGTGGTACGGTAATAACACCTTCAAGCACTTTATACTCTCTCTCTCTCTCTCTCTCTCTCTCTCTCTCTATATATATATATATATATATATATATATATATATATTATATTTATATATAATTACAGCTGGCAAAGCTCATTGTCTGCCGTGGTCAAATCGAAATATTGTGTGTGTGTGTGTATATATATATATATATATATATATATATATGTGTGTGGTAAGGTAATAACACCTTCAAGCACTTTCTAGTGTCTCTCTCCCTCTTTCTCTCTCTCTCTCTCTCTCTCTCTCTCTCTCTCTCTATATATATATATATATATATATATATATATATATATATATATATATAACATTATTATTATTATTATACAGGATATATATACACTCTTTGGATTTGACCACAGTCCATGAGGCTGATTTACTAAAGGAGTTGAGGTTGTTTACAAAATAAATTGTGTAATATTCACTTCAACTATCCAATCATGAAATAGAGAATGTTCTTCTTACATTTATTTTATTTTATTTTATTTATTGTAGGTACTTATATAGCGCTGTTACATTATTGGATAACAGAAGGGAAACTTTGGACAATTTATCCACACATGGATTATTTTTTATTTTTACATTGTCCAAAAAATAAAATAAAAATAAATATATATATATATATATATATATATATATATATATATATATATATATATATATATATATATATATATATGTGAAGCTTGAGCAGTGCAATAAAATAAAAGTCAGATCTGCGAACAGGCTACTTTGTATCAATGAATAGAGTCTTGTAGTCACGCTTTGCCAGCTGTAATTCTTGTAGCTAGTAATTTCCTCTCCTGGATGCCTTCTCTTTCATTGTCTCACAAGCAGAGGCTAAGAAGATCCTCTTACTGTGAGCTGCATGCTGTGCAATGTAACAGTTCATGCACACAATGGTATCAGGATACATCCTTAGCCACCTGACTGCCTGCTGTTCATTAGGACTCAAGGGAAGGCTAAAGGAGTGGTTGATGATGCTCGGAGTGATCTCACTGCCTCCAGCTCATCTTTCATTAGGGAGGAGTTCTTTGCTCTCAAGCTGCTCCAATCAAAAAATCAGGAGGAGGGGTCACTGCCACTGATACTGTGATAAGAACTCAGACAATAACAACACACCAAAAAGAGCGAAGCTAAACCAAATTCCAATCTGCTCATGCACTAGCTACGAAGCTTTCCCCAGGACCTTTTTAAAAATGATGTCCATGAACAGCAAGCAGGCTTTCAGCATGCACCCGATCCTACATGAGCCTAAATATGGTCCTCTCCATACTAGCTCAGAAGCCATCCGCAGAGCTTGTCTTCAAGCACCACAGGTAAGTGTCAATTCATTTGGATCATTTTGGCTTATAAGCTTAGACTACAAAAAAAGGCAGATTAATGTAGAGTTTTAGTCAAGTAAAAAGTTATAATTGTAACAGACTATTTTGTATTCTTGTTAGATCCTTTGCAGCTTTAGTTTGTGACAGCTTAAATTAATTATTAATTAAAACATCAAATGAAATTTGTTTTTAATAGAAGTTGATTTTATTACTTTTTAATTTCCTATATAGTGTTTGCTTTTTTAAATTCAGCTGCACAGATGTAATAAATGATGGATAAATGATGCATAGAATCTGCAGCAGCTAGCATGACACATGTGTGCATTAGATTTGTTAAACACCAAGCAGAAAGAATGTATTAAGATCTTTACACCTCTTCTGTTTTGCTTTCAGCTTCAAAGCAATATCTTTGCTGGTTTTGATGAAACTTTACTTAGAGGAGCTGAAGCTTTGGCAGCCGTGGATATTGTTGCACAGAAAACACATCCGTTTAAACCAGATGCCACGTACCACACCATGAGCAGCGTCTCTTGCACTCCAACCTCTTCCTCGGTGCATCTGCATCACCCTTCCGTCTTAACAACCCACCATTCACATCATCATCATCATCATCCTCATCATCACCAGCCCTCCCAGGGTTTAGACGGGGACCTTCTAGATCACCTAAATCCTGCCCTTGGTTTAGGAGGCGTCCCGGGACCAGATGTTGGAACGACACCCTCCCATCCACACACCCATATGTCTGCCATGAACCACATGGCCCACCACAATCAATCTATGAACATTTCCCATAACCATACACTGGTAACTCACACATCAATGTCCTGCTCTGAGAGTGAAACAGACCCAAGAGAACTTGAATCCTTTGCTGAAAGATTCAAACAAAGGAGAATAAAACTTGGTGTGACACAGGCTGATGTTGGATCTGCCCTGGCCAACCTGAAGATCCCAGGTGTTGGTTGTCTCAGCCAAAGCACCATTTGCAGGTTTGAGTCCCTCACGTTATCTCATAACAATATGGTGGCCTTAAAGCCCATTTTGGAAGCTTGGCTAGAGGAAGCCGAAAGAGCACAGAGGGAAAAAATGACGAAACCTGAAATCTTTACTGGGGGAGACAAAAAACGCAAACGTACTTCCATCGCTGCCCCAGAAAAACGATCATTAGAAGCTTATTTTGCTGTTCAGCCAAGACCTTCTTCAGAGAAGATAGCAGCAATAGCTGAAAAATTAGACTTAAAAAAGAATGTAGTTCGCGTCTGGTTTTGTAATCAAAGGCAGAAACAGAAAAGAATGAAATTTTCTGCAACATACTGAGAAATCTAAGCACTATTTTAAACTGACTTATTAACTGGTTCCAGTCTAAGGAAATGTAGATACGCTCCAACCTGCAATTGTCTTCATACCTGGGCAAAAAAATGAATTGAAAAGAATTTGGACATACAGTAAAAAATAACCACATGTAAAGTTGTAATGGTGAGTGGAAATCTTGGGATAGTCTTTGGTTTGACTTCATTGAAAAAATTTCATGCGACTTTGTCAAACTAAAACCAAAAAAATATTAAAACACAAAAATCGAAAAGGAATGACAAACAAAGCTAACAAAACTTGAATTATCAATCTGCTTCTCTCAGTTTGAACTACCCTTTTATATTTATTATTGTAAATATTAATATGTGATGAAATTGCACCAATGGTTAAAGTTTTAAGTTATTACTAATTTAATTTTCTGTATAGCACACACACACCTTAAATATTATATAATTTAATTTAATAAACTTGACACCCATTGACGAAAAGGCAGTCTGATCCATTGCATGGTTTGCTTTACCTTTCTCTCCAAAATGAATTCCCATTGCATTTGCAATAACTCTTCTTTTTCTACCTCATCATCTGCTAGAAAGCACATGTTCAGATCCATAACCTCTGTAGGAAGCAACTGAGTTCAAATAGTCATGACCCTGCTATCTCACTACAAAGATGCTTTGACAATCAAATGAGTTTGTTCACATTTCCCCCTAGGTTTTTTTCTCTTGAAATGGATATGACAGTGTATGTGAAAGTACATATCTTCTCTAACATTTTTAGCACAATCTCACCAAGTTTTGTGCGTTATTTTAATTTAATGCAAATGACTGATAACACAGGCAAGAGTTTTATTTTTAAAAGTTTTAAAAAAAAGTTTAACTTATATGTAATCAATTTCTCATCGGATTGGTAAAGTTAATTATTTTGAAAACGTCTAATGTTGCACTTTTTTGGCAAGGCACACATTGCTTGGCATATACAATTTTTTCCACTTATTTCATTTTTTTTTTTTTTTTATGGAGTATTTAATTTTCTATGTGTGTACCAAATGAATTTTTGTGTCTGTGTATGCTACAGAATTTCAAATAAACCATGCACGATTTACCTCATTCTTTCTTGTATTGTTATTTTGATGCAATTTTTCTTACTAATGAAAATTAGTTCATTTTGTACTTTGTTTTCTAGCTATAAACATGGACTGCTTTGCAAACTTCACAATTCCTGTGTTAAAAAAATACAGCAAAAGAAATATGATACATTTGTTAACTGAGAAGGAGCACACTGCAAGATGTAAATTTAATTTCCAGGTTTAGGTTTTCTTTAGGTTATTAAACAATCAGGCAACTTTATAGCTATTTTAGTTGAGTAAGAACCTTTTATACCAGACCTACCACTGTCATTTAATTTGTAATATGCCTCACTGGAAAACATAAAAAAATGTACCAAAAGCTCATGACATCATTGAGCTGAAGTTTTTATGTTTTTTTTTTCTATAGTATTTTTACATATTTGGAGTAATAATCTGTTTATTGTTGAACTGTGAACAGTGATATGTACATGTGTTAATATAACATATGTTTTGCTTATACCATACTACTGTACATATAATATATAGATTATTCACATTACTATACAACTAGCCTCCCTATTTATATTAATTAGTCAATGTACTGTATGTCTGTAAATTGTAAGGGAACATCGTATGGGGAGAAAAGGTTCAAAGTGGCCTAAAAGTAAAGGTTCCTTACAAAATGGCCAAACCACACAAATAAAAATTTAGAAATATGATAGAAATAGAAAAAAAAAACATTTTTTAATGTAAGCTTAAATCTATAAAATGTTATTCTTTTTAATGCTTTGTAAAATGGAACAAGTAATATTTGAATTTAATGTTCAAATTTGCCTTGGGCAACAAGGGTATTCTGTACTAGAGTACTGACAGCTTACATGCATATAGTATTTCTATATTTATCAATTATTTATATAATACCACCAGCTTCCTGTGCTAGGGAATTAATAGAGTGTGTGCCTGTAAAACAACCATATATTTCATTTTAAACATAAGGATGTTGTGTGAGTGTGTGTGTGTGTTTGTGTATGTTTATGCAGCAGTGGATCTGCATACTAGCGAATGTAAATTGCTAAAAAATGTTTTACAGATATTGTAGCATCTTTACTTTTACTAAGAAAACTTGGTACATTTCATTAAAATTCAAGAAAAATTTTGACGTATAAATCTGTACTAGCTAGAGCTTTCCTCTATATACATTTTTGAAAATAAATCATATTACATATTTTTAACACAAGCTTTTTTTACATGCTATATCCTTTATTGTACTACAGTAAAAATATAGAAATAAAGAAAAAACTAAGTAATACATAAAATTGCAATTGCCAACACAAAAAAGACAATATTATGCAGAAAAAGCCTTTTTTTTTGTATGACCATGAACATATGTTAAATGTTCATGAGCTGAGTTAAAACAATTACTGTCTGGTAAGACACCTGTCTACATTTAAATTTATCTGAAAGAATAGAAAATTATTAGCAAACTTTTTTAAGAACACTTGACAAATTTATTGGTTGAACTAGAGTTATGTCTTTTTTCAGCCAGACTAACTATGTAACTATGTAAATTGGACAATGTATATTTTAGAAAGCAGGCATGTTTTCTAACAAGGACTGTTCATTTTATATTCTCATTAAGGTTGTAGTAGTACAAACTTACATTGAGTCTGAACGCATGTAAAACAATAAATGGAGAATACACATTTTAAAAATTCCATATGATTATTTTGTAGGCTATAAAGTCTGGCCAGTATATTTATTTATCACCAGAAAACGTAGACGGGATACAGGGAACTCTCAGAGGGCTATGTTAGTTTGTCTGTTTACATTAGGCAAAAACATACACAAACTCTTCATAGCTGTACCCTAGTTTGCCATTTTCTGGATATCATCAGTCATACACTGAATTAGGTTAGACAGTCTGTTGAGTCAGCTTTTTGAATTGCAGTGATATCTTCATGAACAGAAAGCAAGAAATAAACAGATTTTTTTTTTATTTTCTCAAATAAATATGTCAAGACTAAAATAATTTATGTGCTCCACAGATGGCTATGCTTCATGTATTTTTACACGAAAAACATTTATGATCAATATTTCTGTCAAAAGCATAATATCAATTAGGAATTATAATGTGTATTACAAATAATACACATACAGAATTATTTTCTAATGTAGTAATTTTCTCACTGATCCTTTGTTCATATAAAATTAGGTTCAAGAACAAATTATTGTTTGAAATCCTTGTTATTAAACTATATTAAAAACAGACAGGTAGGCTGCTCCAATGTGAAAAGTAAGCACCTATATCTGTGTCATATTATTGTACTTTTCGTTCTTAATTAAATTTTTATTACATTAAATGTAAGCGAGTGTAGAAAAAAATACAATTTATTGTACACACAATTGTTTGAAAATATATATTAATTATGTTTATTAGCTACTTAGAGTAGTAATATTTAATGAAAACTGGAAGACAGTTTTTCCTTACTTCTGTATTTTAAATCAACATGGATTGCAGTAAGTAAAAGGAACCTCATAAAATCAAAGAAATATTTCATTAACAGAAGAAATGTCAATAAAGACTAAAGCTAAGTGCCCAACAAAGATGCTTTAGTAAGGATCAAAACATAGATCAGAAGGTTATCCCTCATGTATTCTCATAGCCAAAATTGATTCAAAACACTTTGTAATTTAAATGTAAAGACAAGACATAACAAATACAAAGACACAAGAGCAAAATATTAATAAGATCTATTTCTTTATTTAATAGCTCAAACTTGGCACGCATAACTAGGTGCCCATATAGATTGGGATGGTGGTAGCAAGTTATGGCTGCTCAATAATCATTCAAAAACAAATAAATGCACATCTATCACCAAAAAGCAAAAACATTGAAATACCTAATATGATCTAAATTGTTCATAATTTGGACATTAACGATAATGTAAAAAACGATAACGATACAATTTGAAGGTATATACTGACATAAAAGTATATATATAGATATATATCTATATATAGATATATATAGATATCTATATTTTATTTTTTATAGATATAAATATATCTATATCTATCTATCTATATATCTATATATATATATATATCTATATATATATATATATATATATACATATATATATAGATATAGATATATATATATATCTATATATATATATATATATACATATTTAGATAAAAACATATATAGATATATCTATATCTATATATATCTACATCTACATATTTATATATATATATATATATAAATACATATATATATATATATATATATATATATATATATATATATATATATATATATATATATATCTATATCTACATATATATAGCCTAAAGCACAATGATCTTTATATAAATTCCTACCTAAATCACACCTAGTTTTACAATTTGTGGCAATGCAGTACCAGTTGCTCATGTTTTAGGATGCAAAACATATACTGTATGGACATTTTGAAGGACAGACAGATAGATACATAGATACATAGATCTAATATAATTACTTTATTTTATGCTATTAGATGAAAATATGGTGCATGAGACAATATTATAATTTGTAAACAGGCAAAACAAACCAATATTAATGATCTGAAAATAGTTTATTTATCGAGTGCTAACTTTTTCACTTTAATTAAAAGTAGTTAAAATGCATCCAGTCTGTCACTAAATTAAGATGTTTTTTACTCTCAATATCCTGTATATTTTGGAATACTATTAGTGCCTTAAAAGTCCACCCAGGAGAACCCCTTTTTTCTTTTCTCATATATACTGGATGTGCTACAAGCACACATTTGCCATTCACCCCCTTTCTTTAAATTAAGAATATTGAAAGAATTTCTGAAAAGCATTGTATTCTAGATTAAAATAGAAAGGCGGGAAATAAAATTAAATATGTTGTGCATAACATAACCCACAGATAAAAAAACGGAGAAAAAAAGTGAAATGATTAAATGATTCTCATATTCTGTTCTGGATTTCAAATGCTGCCATGGCAGTTTTCCAGCATAAAATCCCAAATATAATAAATAATGAATGCCAGATACAAACATATTGATTGCTTTGTATACTTGAGAACAGAAGAAATTATCAGATATGCAATTTATTACACATATCACAGGTTCTGCTTCCAAAATGGGAACAATGTGAAAACATTTACATACAAAATTGCAGCAAGTCCTTGAAGACATGCATTTTAGGCTTATAAAATAAATATTAATATAAGAATAATCAATATCCTAGTACCATAAACTAAATGCATTTAAGGTCATAGTGTGACTAATAGAATTTGAATGCCATTTCTATGACAACTAAGGAAATTTAATATCATGCGTATATATATATATATATATATATATATATATATATATATATATATATATATATATATATATATATATATATTTAAAAAAATATTTATTTTTTATTTTTCCGGTTAAAGATTACAGGCTTACAATAAGTAATGAATAATAAGGGTTTTCTTCTTTGTCTTTTTCTTATTATTATTATTTTTGTAATTGTTATTATTATTAGTAGTAGTGCTAATAGTATTGTACTGGCATCACTATTATTGTTTTGCAGATAATGTTTCTGTGGACATGTTGAAGAACTACAAAAATAAAAAGAAGTATCTTTCAAATAATTATTATTTTTAATCATTAGTAAAGGCACAAAAAAAATATTAAAACAAGTTCTTTTTTATTACCAGTCTTTTTAAAGCAACACGTGTAAATAGAATCCCAATTCCTGAAGCAAAAAGGTGGCCAATGATTAAAGATATTATTTGGTGTTATTGCAGAAATTAGTGAAAATAAATAAATAAAAGCTATTGATTAAAGGTTCATATTCCAGATTTAAATCTGTATTAACTGTTTCCCATATATAGAGACTGCAACATTTGTTTGCCACTGAAACAATTAGTTGAGTTTTGTCAAGTGATTAGAAATCAATGAAGCACTGTGAGAATGGTTTAAGTTTGCAGTAAACTTTGTAGAAATATATCCAGCTCTCATTAATATGTCCATCTTTCAATCCACCAGAACCATCACTCAGTATGGTTTCAGACTCCCTCAAATTCACAATTTGGCATTTCGCCTGGGACCACATTAATCCTTTTCTGAGGGCATTAGTCAGGGAATATATTTTATTGTGTACACTTTTCCAATGAATGAGGGACTTGTTTTTAATCACGTTAGCATCTCTGAGGTCCTTGTGCTGGCTGCCCTTTTAAATTATGTAGTGTTGTTGTTGCAAGAGTGCGTTGTGTTGAGGGTGTGTGTGTACACCCAAGACATTGAGGGAAACTTTTCTGAACAGGCTGTTAGGACCAGATGCAATAACTGCATAGATCTTTTAAGATGTTTCCTGGAACATATAGGTGCTCTATCCCTCATATATACGACAAACTTAGAAACATATATATATATATATATATATATATATATATATATATATATATATATATATATATATATTAGAGAGAGAGAGAGAATTGGAGAGAGAGAAACAGACAGATAGAATAAAAGAGTGAAAAATAAGGAATTAGAGATGTATTTATATTTCTAGTGTACCAACATTAACTCTGGAAATAATAATAATACAACATTTTTAAATACTGTAGATTGGATTGTTGGCTTTAAACATACAATTAGATTTAAATAAATTAGCAATCTTTGAAATTTCTCTTATGTTGAGCATGGGTTGTCTCTAGCATATCACCCCAAAATTAGACTGTAACCCTAATATATACACACACACACACACACACACATACATACTTTGCATTAATGAATTCTTCTTTGTTCTTTTATTTAATTCCCGTGTTTTTTTCCATGAAGCGGAAAGCACATTTTCATAAATAGACCTTGGCCAAGTGCTTGATATGAAAATTTAATGAAGTCTGGATGCTGAGTGCAGCCTGGGGGGCCTTTGAGAATCATTTCAGTGCAACATTAGCAGGGCCCTTCTTCTCTCTCTTTCTCTCTCTCTCTCTCTTACTTTCCAGACACGCCAGACAATCAAGCGTTACCAGCCCCCTTATTTTCTAGAGAACTGATCCCCAAAAAGAATGGGGCAAACAGGGGTAACATCTCATTACATTTTTGCTCAGTAGAAGCGGGAAAAATAAGAGAGTAGACTGACCTGAACATTAAAAAAACAGGTGCCACAACTCACACCCCTAGTATTAAAAGTTTTAAATGCAGGCAATGCAATATTTATCACCTGAGATAATAAAAAGGCGAGTCAGTATTTCCTCCTCACAAATTCAACAGCTTGACCAAATGCTAAGATGAAGAGTCCTTTTGAATTCTTTTATGAAGATTTTTTTTTTTATGAATTCTTTTTACCAATTATTTATTTTGTTTATGCTACTTTTTAAGAAATGATCTGATGGAAAGATCCAGGTAAGCCCATTTATATAAACTCTTACTGCCTATCAGAGGTTGTCTGGCAACTTGTACTATATTAACCAGCACTATTTTTTAATGTAATTAAAATAATACATGAACAATTTTTAAACCATTGCCAAGTATACATGGATAATAAATCTTTAATTGAAAAATAACAACATAATTAGAAAAATTAAAACACTAGAGACACAGGAATAGAGACATACTTAGTAAAACTAACTTACGAAATCTTGCAATTGCCTGTAGATTGTCATTAGCATGATTACTCATCAATCTTTGATCCTCTTCAAGTCTTAGACAAATAAGCCCTGTGGAACAAAAGTCCTTGCCTAGATTGCACAGAGTATGTTCTACTATAGAATAATTCACATGAGATCCCCCGATGAAGACTCCTGAAAAGGACTTTCTTTAATGCTTAAAAGTAATAACCTTCCTTACTTGACAAAATCTTGACATATGTCACTCTACAAAGGCAATGTAAATTTTCTAAGAAAATAAAAATATATTTAACCTTAGTGTGCCATGCATGAAAATGTTTTAATCACTAAACTTCTTACAGTTATGATTTATTACTAATATAGAGTTGTGTGAATTAGCAGAAAAAAAAATTAGTACGCACATTTCTGCATTGTATTTTAAAATACCAACGTCAAATTATTTAAAAATGATGGATAGACAGACAGACAAAATGTAGGTATTCTACTTTAAGTTGAATAATACATTATTATTCTAGGATTATTTTTTTTGTGTTGATTTACTAATGTAGAAGAAAATGTTCATTTAACCTAGTAAATAAAATAGTTTTTACCTAATCATCCAGTTATATGCAAGTCAAAAAAACTTTTATTTTTAATGTTTCTTCCCTTGCATATCATTAGGTATTCAAAGTGAAAACAACTTTACCTTATTCACTAAGCTTAGTGAACCTTCCCGTCTCCTTTAGTAAATCAGACCTTATATGTGAATGTATTTCACATTTTTCCCCATGCAAGATACTCAGATATGAAAACTTTTAATTCATTTTTTTTTTTTTTTTTTTTAGTTTACACCGCACAAGTGTACTGAAAAGTGTAATTTTCTAACCTCACCTGTTTCTTTTGAGTAAAAAAAAAAAAAAAAAAAAAAAACATCTTGACTACATGACAATATTAAAAAAAGTGTGTGGCACACATATAAAATTGCAAGATCATTTAATTGATGAGATAGTAAACACTGGTTGGTAAAAGTCTTTCTGGTATCATTATTATTTAATTATACTATAATTCCAAGTATACTGGCTTCCTTTTTTGTCATGTATGCATATACCTAAAGAGAAATCATATTTTGATTAATCCAAATATTTTGTAGTATTATAAAAGGTAACTTTGTATCTTCAGTTGTTTGGGAGTTTGAAGGCCCAGTAGGTTGGGATTTTAGTCTCAACAGAGTTGGAGAGCTGGGTTTGATGAATTTTCTATAGGGGTGACTAATCATTGAACTTTTAAAACAATGTTTTAGTAAATACTGAGCGGTATACATTACCTCTAATATATCACCTCTTTACCCAAACAAATTAATACAACTGAACTTGTTAAAACACCTTTCTTTGGATTCCACTTTAAATTTGCTGACAGTTAATGAGGCTTTAAGACACCGACGATAACTTAGTACAAGATAGGTTTTACCTTTATTTATGCTTCTGTAATGATTCAAATATTTCCTGTGCCCTGTTGTTGACCATAAAAATGCTTCATAAAAAACAATCAACTGAAATCATTCACAATTCAGTGATACTTTTAAAAGCAATTGAAGCCCATTTTGGAATTAAGCTGTTTTAGGACTCACTAAATTGTTAATGAATCTCTGAGCTAAGATTCAGGTACAGTGGAAAAGTTAAATTGTCAGCGATAAAAAAGGGTGTAATTTATTGTTTGCATTTATTTTTATATTAATAAATATCAAATTTTATTACATGATAAAATGTAAGTAAAGCCAAGCCTTTTTTTATTTTGGGGTAAAGAAGTAAAGATTTAGAACTTCTACTAGGTTTTTATTGCTGGCTGTGTCCTGATGGACATATTGATGGGAAATCTAAAACTTTAAGATATCACAGTAACAGACGGTAAGGGGAAATCTAGCATTGGTTAAACCTGTTTTGGTAACAGTTGTCTAAGAGGGCATATTCAGCACTTTCAAGAGGTATCCTCTAACTTCCTGCTGTGTCTCTGGATAGAAAGTGTAGGAAAATCTTCTACATACAACTCTTAACCATTTTCTACTCTATCCAAAACATAAATAAAAAGTTTTCTACTCTATCCAAAACAGAAAAAAAAGTTTTGACTTTACATACACTTTAATGGAGTGGAGGAGTGACAGTACTATTAACCTTTTGAGAGGAATGCTGTGATGGTGTGGTGGCTTGAATTCTTGCATGAATATTTACAACTGTTTCTCCTTCCTAAAATCCATTGTGTGGCATACTAAAATAGTTGATTATATGGGGCCAGCAAATCAATCAATAAACGATATGCTGTAGGCACTTCAGAACTCTTCAGGTAGCCCTCTCATTAGATTTGATTTACTAACAGAGAAACTAATGTTCATTCAGCAAAGTGCAGTTGTGTTCAATCATGCAATCATGTACAAGCAAAATCCTTTACTTTTTCATTCACTTATGCATATTTGGATATTTGCAGCTTTATGTTGCTAAGTTAAAATCCCCTACGTGTTTGGCAAATTTACCCATCGTTCTTTGCTGGCCTTCATTTGTCAAAACAAACATGGCAGATCAACTTCTGTCCCACCTTTGTATAAAAGGTGGGTTTGTACTGTAACTTGTACTTTTCCCCATCCTTCTTAAAAGATTTGACATGGTTAAGGCTGAATTCCTGGCTGGAGCAAAAAATAACCCTGTAAGTGTTTAATGCTGATTTTGTCTAGAAGATAGCACTAAGGTTAAATACTTACCTTATTCCTTGCTCCCTCAGGCTTCTTCACCTTTTAGTACCATTGACTGGAGCCACTTCCCTTCACTCTCTAACCAGTCATAGCTCTCTGAAAATATCACGTACAATGCAGGACCGGTAAATCTGCATTGTATGTGAGGACACTGAAGGCTAGCCCACAACCTGAGACTGTTGGAGAATGGAGGAGAGTGCCAGCTTCCAGGGGAATAAGGGATAAAGTAGTTCATGTAATTTATCATCCTCTAGACAAAAAAATATTTAACGCATGCAGTGCAGAGGGCAGGGCTGTCTTAATGAGAGGGCTCATCTGGGCACTGCCCAGAGGCCCCAGAAACATGGGGGGCCCCTGCCCTTTCCCCAAAGCAGCTGGTCCTTGAGCCCAGGCTGCACCTTTACATCCCAGATATGCCCCCAGCACTCTGACCTCTTAACACTCTAGATATCCCCTACCTCCTACCTACTTGATTTTTGTTTACCTGCACTGTCTACATTGTAGGGGCCCCAGAGCATTACTTTTCCCAGGGGCCCATGATTCTATTAAGACGGCCCTGGCAGAGGGGAACCCCTTTGTAAGGGATATCTTTTCTCATGCTTGGAATTCAGCCTTAAGCATGACAGGAAACAAATTCATTTTGTGAATGTTGGTGATATATCTACTCCTTTATACTTGCGCAGACTCTCTAATTATCACTTGTTGTCATTGCTCAATTTTTGCTTATTGCTGTGCTACAACTGTAGAAAATTGAAATGCTAAGTCATCTGTACTTGCAGAAAGACAACACAGACAAACCACTCATCAGCAAAATGTTAATGTTGTCTCTATTAAGCACATAGGATCATTCTAATGCTTCCACAGGCATGAAAACGTAAAGAAAAAAAATAAAATGTATGAAGTGCCGATGCATGTTATCACGAGATTTCAAGTGCTCAGCTTTCCTACAAGGGAGCAGAGAGGCACGGTGACACCACCTTCTCCTCCTGGAAGCACTAAAAGCCAGAACCAAGGTAAGTATTCTCGAGGCAAAATGTTCTGAGGGGGGGGGGGGTCTATAAAGCAGTCCTTTCATTTTAATGTAAATTTAAATCAGGTCTCCTACCCTACACAGTTATGATGTGTGACAGGGTTGTGAAAATCTCAGGGCTGGAAGGACAGAAATAAAAAAAATCATCGGGCAGGTAAAATAGCTCCCATAGCTGTTTCACATATTCACGTTATTTACTAATATTCATTTTGCAAAAAATCAACCATACTGACTGCTTTTGCTGGAGAAACATGATAGCAAGTTTAAAAGAAGGCATTAGTATAACTGTATTTTTCTTAATCGGACTGGCTTTTTAATACAAATGTGGGTTTACCCTACAAATTTTAATAAATCACCCCCTTAATGGTAGTGTACGCTATGTAGGTAAGCTTATGTGTCAAAATAAACATTTAAAGAGTGTTTACTCTACATGTATCAAAGGGAGGTTCAATATAAATCAAAGGTTTATTGAATTTTAATTTAACCATCAGTTCCCTGGCTTATCTCTTGCTCTTTTTCTTTCTTTTTTTTTTTGTTGAGAAGAAAAGATAGTCAAGGTCAAATCTATTTTTTTAGACCAGCCTTTCTCAACCTTTTTACCACAAAGGAACCCTTAAAAAATCCTTCCATGGAACCCTGGTAGAGAATGACTGTTTTAGCCCAACCAAACTTTTATAGCAAGTATGCATGGCGGTTGTTGCATGAAGGACCAAATTCATAACCTTCGTTGTGCTCTCAGCTCATGATTTTTGGGACCTTCTCGTGGGAGTTCTAGGCCAATGCTGTCCACATTATCCCCACAAAGCTACAGTCTAGGAACTGTTTTACAGTATTTCCTTACTATTTTCAAGAAAAGATATTATCCAACAAAGTCTATGCATGGGAATCTTAAAAAATGATTGGAGGTAATTTACAGTCAGAAGGCTTCTATCTGGACAAACCTATTTATAGCCATGTCTGCTGTCCTAGAGCATTACTCCAAAACAAAGCTCAAAATCCACATGAACGACCTCCTTAGTCACTCATATGGTAATTTAAGGCAAAAAGAAAATCCTTGAAAGTTTGAAAGACTTTGAATGGCTGACAGATCTCCAACCACGAATGATGAGTGATGAGGGTATTACTTTTTCAAAATCAGCTGATGTATGTAGAAGGCTTGTGTGCAGCAAGATACAATTTCCCTTCCTATTAAAAAAAATAAAAAAAAGTTACAGAGGAATCAAAATTTTCCTTGATATGACAAAATGTTTGCATAGTTTCTGACATTTATTCATATAGTAGTTAGTTAGCTAGTTACCACTAGTTTTTAATGCCCAGTTTGAAGTTATTATTGACGATTATTATTATACCAGATTTACGTAGTGCCAACAGTTCGCGCAGCGCTTTACAACGTGAGGGTAGACAGTACAGTTACAATACAATTTAATAGAGGAGGAATCAGAGGGTCCTCCTCATTAGAGCTTACAATCTAAAAGAGATAGTCAAGTGTACAAAAGGTAATAACTAGCTGATGGGGAAAATAAAAGTACAGTTATTAAGTGGAGGCAAGATAGGCTTCTCTAAAGAGAAAAGTTTTGAGGGATCACCTACAAGTGGACAGAATACAAGATAGTATATGGCCTGGAGCTGAGTGAAACTAGGTAGAGGGCCAGCATGACTGAGGCCTGCAGAAGTGGCAGAGTATTAGTGGGTGATTTTAATATGATGCAGGCTGCTTAGCAGATTGAAGAGTTCAAGGCAGAGGGTGAGTCCTGTGGTGAGTAGAGAGGAGGGGGTGTTGGAAAAGTACAACAGCAAAGTTGCTTATAAATTGACTATATACTGCAACTAGATTATGGGAGAATGGAAGCCAATGGAGGGATTGGCAGAGAGGGGTGTCAGACACTGAACGGTTGGTAAGATGGATTAATGTGGCAGCAGCATTCATAATAGACTGAAGGGGGAATAGCCTATGCAGAGGAAAACCAATGAGGAGGAAGTTGCAGTACTCGAGGCAGGAGATAATCAGGGAGTGGATTATGAGCTTTGTTGTGTCATTGGTTAGGAAGGGGCTTATTTTGGAGATGTTGCAAGGGTTGAGGAGGCAAGCTTTTGAAAATGATTGGATGTGGGGCCAAAAGGAAAGTTCAAGGTCCAGGATTACACCTAGCACCCTGGCATGTGGAGATGGGTTAATGGTTGTGCCATTGATCCTGACAGAGAAGTCAGGGGAGTGGACATGTGTGAGAGGAAATATTATTAGCTCGGTTTTGGACAGGTTGAGTTTGAGGAAATGGTGAGACTTCCAGACTGATATGTCAGTCAGTAAATTAGTGATGCGTGAGGAGACTAATGTTGTGAGCTGAGTGGTAGACAGATAGATTTGTGTGTTGTCAGCATAGAAATGATATTGAAAGCCATGGGAGGTTATCAGTTGACCCAGGGAGGAGATTTAGATTGAGAATAGGGGAGGTCTAAGAACAGAACCTTGGGGGACACAGACAGAGATAGGAAAAGGAGAAACGCAAGTAGAATTGTAAGTAACACTACACAAGGGATAGGTAGGATGAGAACCAATGAATAGCACAGTCATGGAGACCAAAAAAGTAATGTTTTTGGAGGAGGGGGTAGTGGTCAACCATATCAAAGGCAGCCAAAAGGTCCAGGAGTAGGAGTACAGAATAGTGAGCATTGGTCTTAGTTGTTAGTAAATATCTGGGAGTTTTAGGAAAGCAGTTTATGTAGAGCGTTGAGGGTGAAATCCAGACCAAAGGGGGTCAAGAAGGGTATTCTTAAGGAGGTGGTCAGTCAGTTGGTTGTAGACCAGACGTTCAAGTTTGGAGAAAAAAGGAAGCAAGGAGGTTAGGGCGTAGGTTCTTAACATTGGGGGGTCCAAGGAAGGCTTTTAGGTATGGGGGTGACTACTGCATGCTTTGGAGAGTTAGGGAAGATGCCAGAAGAGAGGGACAGATTGAAGATGTGAGTGACTAATTTGGTATTACTAATACCTAGTGACTATCTAAGTATTACTTACACCAACT
This sequence comes from Rana kukunoris, assembly GCA_029574335.1. Classification (NCBI taxonomy): domain Eukaryota; kingdom Metazoa; phylum Chordata; class Amphibia; order Anura; family Ranidae; genus Rana; species Rana kukunoris. Next base: position 67,723,770 of record CM056057.1, read on the forward strand.
GGAAATGCTTTCATTGATATTGCGAAACAGTTTTGCATGGGACAAAGAGCAGTTCTGAAGTTTAATTAAAATTTAAGTACTGGTTATTATTGACTACTTTTTTTTTGCAAGTGATAATCAGTCATATCAACTGGTAATAATGGGCCATGTTGGGCAGACCTAACACTTGTAGAAATTGAATGTTTGTTTTTTAAAACGTCATTTAAATTGATCGTGTGTGGGCAAAACGTCGTTTTTTGTCTTCAAAAAAACGACCAAAAAAAAATTCCAACATGCTTGAATTTTTTGTGTCGTTTTTCAAAATGTCGTTTTTTGTTTCACAAAAAGTCACCGTGTGTAGCAAAAACGTCATTCAAAACGACATTTTTCAACCCGCGCATGCCCAGAAGCTAGTTATGAAGTGAGCTTCAATGGAAAAGAGTGGTGAACGTAACCTTGCTTTTTGTGAAAAAACAATGGTGTGTATGCAAAATTGTCTTTGAAAGTGACGTTTCAAAAACGTCGTTTTTTTACTTCACAGAAAACTTTGTTTTTTTTTCATCGCAAAAAACGACCGTGTGTACGCGGCAATAGAATATGTATGGAGTGGCACAAGCTTTCACAAACGCCTTCAGTAAAGTACATTTTGAGGGGTACTCTGGATTCTTCACTTTCTGACATATTCTCTTCCAAAGAAAAGGTTAGTATTTGAGGTGTCTGAGTACACATAGGTATGAGTGTGCATATCCATGCCCTGCTGGGAACATAATCAAACATTTTGTAATTAGTTCATTGGTTAATATCTTGCAGACATCGTAAATCTGTCAAAGCTAAGTTCACCTTTTTCCAGAAAATAACCTATGCAGTCCAGTGGCTTCATGTCCCGTCTTGATGCTAGGACATAAAAACTGTTGGTTTTCATTCTCATAATGCTTCAAGTGAGCATCCAATGGATTTCGAATCCCAGCATCAAGGCAGGGCACAGGGCTTGTTATCTGGGAGTGTTTTGTATAGGCTTCCAGTGGGTTCCAAATGGCCTTCAGTTGTGACAATAAAATTAATCAGCACATTACAAAGCTGCACTGTATAGACTGATTTCTGGAAAAGACAAACATACTGTAGTCTTTAAGCTACAAGTAAACTAAGCTGTAGGCATCACATAACAGTTCTACCAACCAGCATGTAATATTTTCAGTATCATGCATGCTCAGATCCCACAGTGTTTGAGGAGGGTGAAGTACAGTTTAAAATCCCAATGCAATTATTGTTTTGAGAAAAACAAGGATTGTTAAATGAAAATACTCAAACACCATTGTCGCTCTCCCCTTAGAGTTCCCCTTCCCACACATATGTTTTTTTTTATATTTACTTTTTTTATTTTTTATGCCAACCACATGACATGCATTGTCCTTTGCTTTACTTCTTTTCTGGCACTGTGTGGTTTTCAATGAAGGCAAGGGCGTTGCTAATGTGATGACATCAGCACTGTTCTCTAGACATGTGCAGACTGGAATATTTTGTTTCGTTTTTTCAGTTTCGTTTGGAAAATAAATGTATTTAGTTACTCCCGAAAATCGTTTTGATTTATTTCGTTTTTCGTTGGGGAATAGCTTTCGTCCGAAAATCCAATAATACTTGGTTTCTGTCGAATGGTTAAAAGAATATTTGACGGAACGTCGAATCTTTACGTCGAATCGTACATTTCCGTTCGAATATTCCGCCTACAAGAATTCTAATGTTGTATGACTAGTAATAATGTCGAATCTATTTTCTCATAAATCGAAATCTAATCTCTGTAATGTCAAATCTATTATTTCTATAGTGTCGAATCTTTTCTCTATAATGTCAAATCTTTTCCCTATAATGCCGAATCTTTTCCCTATACTGTCGAATCTTTTCCCTATAATGTCGAATCTCTCTATATCAAATTTTTACCGCAACGAAAACTAAAATAAAATATTTTTTTGTCGGATCTTTCGGTTTTCGTTCCTTGTGCTTTCGTTATCGTAACAGATTTTCGGACGAAAATGCATTCTAACAAAAATGAATGCACATGTCTACTGTTCTCTGCATCATTGTACTGTCAGTGAGGGGGCTCAATAAAACCAGAAAAGGACTGGCGCTTGATGACTAGATGTGGGGAACAGTGTCGGTGAGGGTAGTATATTTTTTATACAGCGGAGCTTTTTGAATTTCAAAATAAAATATAAATCTTGAATTGCGCTTTAGCTCTTGCACCTTCTTCGCATCTCCTTAGATCTGGGGCCTCCAAACTTTCTAAAAAATAAAAGGGCCAATTAACATGTCCTTCAGACTTTAGGGCTTCTTGGCCAGGGGGATTAGAAAACACATTGGCATCAGTGAAAGTAAACAATGCCTTCCCATTGGTTTTAGTGGGACGAATAGAGACCCATTTTTAGTATCAGTGAGAGAAATGGTGCTTTATTTTTGTCAATGAGAAGAATAGTGCCCTATTAGTGGTGTCAGTAGAAGTAATAGTGCCCTATCAGTGGTGTCAGTGGGAGGATTAGTGCCCTATCATTGGTGTCAGGAAAAGGAATATTGTCCCATCTCTGGTGTCAGTGAGTGAATGAGTGAGTGAGTGAGTGAATAACTTGTATAGCACTACACATGTGAACTGAATAGCCTCAAGGAGCTTTTTCCATCCGGCATCGTCCTAATCCTTCAGAAGAGGTGGGTCTTGAGTTTTCTCCTGAAGGGCCGATGGTTTTCATCCATGCGGATGTCCGTTGGTAGAGCGTTCATTGAATGGAATGGTCTTCAAGGGCTCGATAAATTGCAAGCAAAGGGTCGCATTGGAGATCATTGCCTTGTATCAGGGGTTCCCAACTACGAGCCATGGCCCAGTACTGGGCCATGGCCTCTCTACAGCTGGGCCACGAGTGGCAGGTCGGTGGGCGAGAGAGACGGCGGTGGGCGGGCGGCATGAGAGAGCCAGTGGGCGAACGAGAGAACAGAGAGATGACATCATCTCTCACCACCTGCCCTGCATCACCGCAGTTCCGCCCTCACTGTGCAGCCACAGGCAGCAGAGAGATTACATCATCTCCTACTGCCCAGCCTTACTCTGAGACCCAGCCAATGCACATGTGCTGAAAAGCTGGGGAGAGAAGCCTCTTTCTCTGCTATCACTGTTGCAGGATAGTGACAATTTGCATTTGATGGCAGGCAATGTGTCAAGTGACGTAGAAAGTGACAATCCGCATCTGGTGACAGGCAACGTGACAAGTGACATGGCAGGTGACAATCCTCATTTGGTGGCAGGCGATGCGGCAAGTAACAAACTGCATCTGGTGGCAGGTGCCGTGACAAGTTGTATCTGAAGGCAGGTGACATGAAAAGCTGCATATAGTGGCAGGTGATGTGGCAAGTGACAAGCTGCATCTGTGGCAGGCGATGTGGCAAAAGACAGGCTGCATCAGGTGGCAGTTGACAAGCTGTATCTGGTGGCAGCAATGTTTCAAGTGACAAGCTGCATCTGGTGGCAGGCGATATGGCAAGTGACAAGCTGCATCTGGTGGTAGGTGACATGACAAGTGAAAAGTTGCATCTGTTGGCAGGCAATGTGGCAAGTGACAAGCTGCATCTGAAAGAAGTAGGGATGAGCCGAACACCCCCGCGTTCGGTTCGCACCAGAACCGTCGAACAGACCAACCGTTTGCGCGAAAATTTAGAACCCCATTGAAGTCTATGGGACTCGAACGTTCGAATTCAAAAACGATCATTTTAAAGACCAATATTGAAGTTATTGTTGGAAAACATCTTTGAGAACCCGGGTCTTGCCCCAGGGAACATGTATCAATGGAAAAAAGTTTAAAAAACTGTAGTTTTTTCAGGAGCAGGACTCCGGAAAAAATTACTGTTTATAAAAAAAAAATTCAATTGATACATGTTCCCTCGGGCAAGACCCGGGTTCTCAAAGACGTTTTCACAGGCAAACTATAGACACCCAGCAGGTACAATATTTAAAGGAATTTTTCATTTTTTTTTTTGTTTAATTTAAGCATCATTAAAATCACTGCTCCAGGAGCAGTGATTTTATTGATGCTTAAATAAAAAAAAATCCTTTAAATATTGTACCTGCTGGGTGTCTATACCTGTGATAACGTCTTTAAATAGCACAATCACCTGCCAGTAAATTAGGAAGAACTGATCTATCTAAGCTATACAGTGTATAAATATATGTACAACTCCTAGAGATTTATAAGTATCCTCTACACATTGTAATTGAAGCTAAACTGACTAGCCTGCCTGTCTGCTCTATCTAGCTATCTAAAAAGACAATCTCTCTGTCTCTCTGACTGCTTTCATTAACAATGAGACACTCAGGCTTTGGCCAATTATGGCTCTTCGTTTTTTGCGCGCTGTGATTGGCCAAGCATACAGCATGCTTGGCCAATCATCAGCACGCAATGCCGCAGTGAATTATGGGCCGTTTTGCGTCACTCGAATTTGGCGCGAACGACCGCTTTTGTTCGAATTTAGTCCAACGTTTGAACAGACAATGTTCGAGTCGAACATACATTCGTATCGAATGCGAAGCTCATCCCTAGAAAGAAGGGGATGTGACAAGTGACAAGCTGCATCTGGTGGCAGGTGACGTGGCAAGTGACAAGATGCCTCTGGTGGCTGGGGACAGGGCAAGTGATACACTCAGGGCTCCCACTGATCCTGAATAAAAATAATGTGCTTCAATCATCCTGACACCATATCAACCATGGTACCGTGATGATTTAAGCACTAACACCAGCCATTGTCTCGACAAATTGCCCATGAAAAATCGCATCGCCCCCCCCCCTTGCAAAAGAGCGAGAGGCATCCCACGATTCTGTTCGTGGGATTTTACCACGATTCATTCAGCGACACTTGCATTAGGTCATGAGCATGTGTCTTGCAGATTTGTAAGTATGGCTCCCCTTTAGGTTGATACCCAATGTTTGCATTAACAGAATACATTTTATTATGTGTCTCATATATTCCTAAACTAATTCTATTTTATAGACAATTGTGTGTGCATCAACCTCTGAGGAAGTCGCGCTTTGTCACGAAACATGTCGGTTACACAGATGCAAGTTCACACCTATTATGGATTGATCTTTGAAACACTGTACCTGACTACAGAATATGTATACATTGACCAATCTGCTTGACTATATGGCATTATGTCACTTTTGATCTGTTGAAAATTGTATTTACCAATACATCTTCACCTTATTGATTTTATAATTGAGTGTGTTGCACCTCATCTAAAGTCCCACGGGCAGTTCATGTCTCTTTGTATATGTGAAAGCATGGGTAAACTGCATGAAAACCACTGGTACACTACACTGCTCCCCTGCTGTGGAAAAGACAGAGCAGAGTGAAAGCGCCCTTAGAGGAAGCATCAAAATATAGTATTTACATTTTCTTTTTATTATATATTTATCATGTTGTAAACTCTTTGGAAATTAGTAGGAAATTCCACATGCAAAACTGCAGAGGTTACATGGGCTTCAGGGAACTATAGCTTAAGAAATATACAGACACCTTCTCCATTTTATCTGCAGGCTCTTAAGTGATGTACTGTTTTTTCAAGTTGTACAACAGCATATAAAGCAACATGTTATACAATAGAGAAAATTATGTCAGGCTATTAATTGGTAGACATGGATGGCATACAGTGTAGCACAATTAGTAAAGGTAAAGCATTTTTTTTGTCTGTGATCCCAAATCTCATGCTTTCTGCTGATTGGAGAGCTTTAGCTATGACCCAGCAGGGGGAGTGGGGTACCTTTGAAGAGAGACCACTGCTTCCACACAGAGAGCAAGGGTCCTTCTCTGTAGAATTCTAGCAGGTGAGAGGCTTTTCTACATACAGTATTTACAAAAGTGAGTACACCCCTCACATTTTTAAAATATTTTATTATTACATTATTATTTTCATGTGACAACGCTGAGGAAATGACACTTTGCTACAATATAAAGTAGTGAATGTAGAGCTTGTATAACAATGTAAATTTGCTGTCCCCTCAAAATAACTCCACACACAGCCAATAATGTCTAAACTGCTGGCAACAGAAGTGAGTACATCCCTAATTGAAAATGTCCAAATTGGACAGATATAGGCATTTTCCCTCCCCAGTGTCATGTGACTCGCTAGTGTTACAAGGTCTCTGGTCTCACTCTCTCATACTGGTCATTGGAAGTTCAGCATAGCACCTCATGGCAAAGAACTCTCTGAGGATCTGAAAAAAAAAAATTGTTGCTCTACATAAAGATGGTCTAGGTCAGGGATCTCCAAACTATGGCCCTCCAGTTGTTCAGGAACTACAATTCCCATCATGCTTAGTCATGTCTGTGAATGTCAGAATTTTACAATGCCTCATGGGAAATGTAGTTCCGAAACAGCTGGAGGGCCGTAGTTTGGAGACCATTGGTCTAGGTTATAAGAAGATTGTCAAGATTGTGAAACTGAGCTGCAGCACGGTGGCCAAGACCATACAGCGGTTTAACAGGACAGGTTTCACTCAGAACAGGCCTTGCCATGGTCAACCAAAGAGGTTGAGTGCACTTCTGAGTGTACAGTTCATTGAGGGAACCATAAATGCCAACATGTACTGTGACATACTGAAGCAGAGCATGATCCCCTCTCTTCGGAGACTGAGCCGCAGGGCAGTATTCCAACATAACGACCCCAAATACACCTCCAAGATGACCAATGTCTTGCTAAAGTAGCTGAGGGTAAAGATGATGGACTGGACAATCATGTCTCCAGACCTAAACCCTTCTGAGCATCTGTGGGTCATCTTTAAATGGAAGGTGGGGGAGTGCAAGGTCTCTAAAATCTACCGGCCCCATGATGTCATTGTGGAGGAGTGGAAGAGGACTCCAGGGGCAACCTGTGAAGGCAGTGCTGGAAAATAAAGGTGGCCACACAAAATACTGACACTTTGGGCCCAATTTTGTTGCCAGCAGATTAGACAATAATGGCTGTGTGTTATATATTTATATTTATATATATAGTGCCTTGAAAAAGTATTCATACCCCTTAAAAATTTACACCGTTTGTGACGTTACAACAAGAAACTTAATTGTCTGTTATTGTGATTTTAGTCAACACTTTGTAGATACACCTTTCACTGCAATTACAGCAGCAAGTCTTTTTAGGGATGTCTCCACCAACTTTGCACATCTAGAGAGATTCTTCTTTGCAAAAATAGCTCAAGCTCTGCCAGATTGAATGGAGAGCGTCTGTGAACAGCAATTTTTACGCCTTGCCACATATTCTGAATTGAATTTAGGTCTGGATTTTGACTGGACCATTCTAACATATGAATATGCTTTGATCTAAACCATTCCATTGTATCTCTGGCTGTATGTTTAGGGTCATTGTCCTGCTGGAAGGGGAACCTCCGCCCCAGTCTCAAATGTTTTGTGGACTATAAGGCCGTGTACACACGATCGAATTTGTCCGCTGAAACTGGTCCGATGGACCGTTTCAGCAGACAAATTCGATCGTGTGTATGGGCTAGCGGACATGTTTGTCCAGCGGACAAATTTCAAAGCATGCTTTAAAATTTGTCCACCGGAGACATGTCCGTCGGATATGTCCGCTGGTTAGTACACTAACCAGCGGACATATCTGCCCGCACATGCGTCTAATGGATTAGACGCATGCGGGGAAGTTTTTCACTTCCTGGTTCGGTGAAGTGGCGACGTCAACGTCACCGCCACGTCACCGCGCTGTCTTCCGGCGGGGATTTTGATCCGATGGTGTGTACACGCCATCGGACCAAAATCCGATGAGACATGTCCGCTGCAAGCGGTCCGTCGGACATGTTTGAGCGGACATGTCTCATCGTGTGTACGCGGCCTAACAGGTTTTCTTCTATTTTTGTCCTGTATTTAGCTACATCCATCTTCCCATCAACTCTGACCAGCTTCCCTGTCCCTGCTGAAGAAAAACACCCCCAATTCATGATGCTTTCACCACCATGTTTCATGGTCGGGATGGTGTGTTCAGGGTAACGTGCAGTGTTAGACTCCATTCACACTATACAACTTTTGTTTTGTCTGATTTCCTTAAGGGTCCTTTCACACGTGCGGACCGTTCGTCCATTTTTTAGACGTCCGTTTACGGACCGCAATGCTTCCCTATGGGATATCGTACGTTAGCGGATGAGCTCATCCGCTAACGTCTGTTAACATCCGTCTCCGTTAAGCTCCGTTTTTTTGAACGGAAGAAAACCCTATTATTCTTCCGTCAAAAAAACGGAACGGACAAAAAACGGATGAAAAACGGATGAAAAACCGTCGAAAAAACGGATCAACTGATGATAAAAAACGGATCTAAAAAACGGTCCGCACGTGTGAAAGGACCCTTAGACTTACAAAAACCATGTAGTGCAATGGCCTGCCTGATTGAATACAAATTGAAAACAAAGTTTGGTGTCATCTGACCAGAGCACCTTCTTCCAGCTTATTGCAAACTGGCTTACTGCAAACTGAAAACGGGACTCCTAATGGATTCTTTCAACAATGACTTTCTTCTTGCCACTATTCCATGAAGTCCAGATTTGTGGAGAGCACGACTTAAGCCTCGTACACATGACCGGTTTCTCTGCAAAAACCAGCAAAAAAAAAAATCGAGATTCTTGTCGGCCTGTTTCCCGACGAGAAACCCGAGAGTGTGCATACATACCTGTCGCCGTGGAAACCAGCGCATGCTGGAAATGACTTTGACGCATGCTGGAAATGACTTTGACGCATGCCCAGCAGCTTCCGCGACATAGGTAGGGTGAAGCAAGATGGCGGCGATGGCATCGAATGTGACGAGCGCATGCTCGTTGTACACGATAACGTCACTGCGTTCTTTACTTTCAAGAGAACCACGGTTCTTTTGAAACAAGTGTCTGTAGACTCGGCCAAGAGATTCTTGCCAAGAATCTCGTCAGGGAAAACAATGTTTTTTTCCTGACAAGATTCTTGCCTGTGTGTACAGGACCTAAGGCCCCGTACACACGGCAGAGAACCTCGACGGGCGGAACACATCGTTCCGCTCGTCGAGGTTCTCTGCCGGCCGTCAGAATCGGCGACCCGCCCATCGGGAAAGGCAACCAGCCATTCATCCCGACGGGCCGTCGAGCAAATAGAGAACCTGTTCTCTATTTGCTCGATAGGTTTCCCGACGGGCGTGGCTCGCCGAGAGCGTACACACGGCCGAGGTTCTCGGCAGAATGCGGCTCCCAGCGAGGTTCTCGCTGGTTTCTGCCGAGAACCTCGGCCGTGTGTTCGGGGCTTAATAGTTGTCCTGTGGACAGATTCTCCCACCTGAGCTATGGATCTCTGCAGTTCCTCCAGCGTTACCATGGGCCTCGTGGCTGCTTCTCTGATTAATGCTTTCCTTGCCTGGCCTGTCAGATTAGGTGTACGGCCATGTTTTGGTACGTTTGCAGTTGTGCCATACTTTTTCCATTTTCTGATGATGGATTGAACAGTGCTCTGTGAGATGTTTAAAGTTTGGGATATTTTTTTTATAACCTAACCCTGCTTTAAACTTCTCTGCAACTTTATCCCTGACCTGTCTGGTGTGTACCTTTGGCCTTCATATTGCTGTTTCTTCACTAAGGTTCTGTAACAAACCTTTGATGGCTTCAAAGAACAGCTGTATTTATACTGAGATTAAATTACATTCAAGTAGACCCTATTCACTAATTAAATTACTTCTGAAGGCAATTGGTTCCACTAGATTTTAGTTAGGGGTACTAGATTATAGGGGGCGGAACATAAATGCATGCCAGACTTTTCAAATATTTATTTGTAAAAAGAAAACTTAAAACCATTTATCATTTTCCTTCCACCTCACAATTATGTGCCACTGTGTGTTGGTCTACCACAGTGTTTCTCAACCTTTTTCCAGTCGGGGCGCCCTTGAAAAGTATTTTCAGTCTTGAGGCACCCCTGTCCAAGACTTGGTTCACGTCGATGTGTGTTGCAGAACACGCGCAAAATCGCGCTCGTTCTTGACACACAGACAAATGCTCTGCTCTTTAGGGGTGCCATTAATTGTTAATGGTGCCCCATCCATTGGCAAACATGGGTTGCTTTTGTTGTGGCACAATTTAAAAAAAAAGGGTCCGAGACTTCTTTCCCCACATTACTGCGGGTAGGGAAATTAATGGGCTGCCGTACACGCAGCACGCATCCACACAGAACCAAGAGCTTGTTCACATGTCAGGCTGGAGGGGCAGTAAAACCACATGGTTGAGCTGTTTTTACCACCCCCAACTTTTGCCCCTTTAGCTGCAAAGGCAACAGCTGGGGGTGTAAACATGCTGTGGCTGCAGCTGGAGGTATACCCAGGGTGAATGGGGCTGCACTGCAACTACCGCTCAACTGTGTGCATTGCATTTACGGGCTTAAAACAGGTGGTGAGGAGGCAAGATATGCCTCCTCACCACCTGTTTTAAGCCCGTAAATGCAATGCACACAGTCCTTGCTGCTATCTCGAACCCTACAAATGTAGTTCTGATGGTACAGGAATAGGGGGGTCAGGATTAAAAGTAACACACACACAGTGTGTGTTTTTGTACGTGTGTCTGTTTGTGTGCTTGCACATCTGTCTGTATGTATGTTACTTTTAATCCTGACCCCCCTATTCCTGTACCATCAGAACTACTTTTGTCACACACACACACTAATAGACATGTGTACACATACACTGAAAGAAGAACTGTCAGAGCTGCACAACAACCAATCAGATCAAGCGTGCTGTAGCCATGAATGGAGGATGTGGGGTGTCAGTGACTAAGACAGCTGGTTATTCATAGCAGAGCCCCCCTCACCACCTTACCCTTGGCCTCGCAGTCAGCGCAGTACTTGTTGTCCTCCTCCCTCAGCATACGAGACAGGATGGCCTGGTGCTGCTCATTCAGCTTCAGGGCCTTCTCCCTCTCTGAGCGGGTGGCAATGTCTGCGGGCAGGGGAGCAGTGTCGGTCACGGTGACTCTACTCTTTCTTCTTCCCCCTCAGGGAAAAGCGTGCCAGGCAGAGTTCAGGACGGTACCCGCGGCTCTCACGTCACAGAAGCAGTGCGTGCGTCCGACCCTCCCATAGCAACCGATGACGTATTCAGGTGGCAAGACGCGGTCATGAGGCCCGCACAGCCAGCACAGCTTCCTGAGTGCCGGGAAATGAGTTTTACACAGCGGACCAACACCGCTGTAAAGTCAAATGATAACAAAGTGCCCAGCAGTAGTGTTACATTAGATAGCAGCCATAGCTGCCAATATTAGGGGTCATTTTGCCGTGGCACACCTGGGGACTCTTCGCGGCACACAAGTGTGCCCCGGCACACTGGTTGAAAAACATTGGTCTATCACATAAAATGGCAATAAAATACATTTATGTTGTTTTTTGGTCGTAACATGACAAAATGGGGAAGATGTCAAGGTATATGAATACTTTTTCAAGGCACTGTGTATATATAGATAGGTAGATATCTATATATATATATATATATATATATATATATATATATAGAGAGAGAGAGAGAGAGAGAGAGAGAGAGACCGTATTTATCGACATATAAAACATACCTTCATTTTAAGAGGGAAGTTTCAGGAAAAATACTTAAGGTCAAAATAAGAGTCAGTGCCCATCAATGCAGCCTGATCAATGCCCATTTGCAGCCTCAAAATTGCCCATCAATGCAGCCTGATAAATGCCCATTTGCAGCCTCAAAATTGGCAATTAATGCAGCTTGGTCAATGCCCATCTGCAGCTTCACAAATGCCCATCAATGCAGATTGATCAATGCCCATCTGCAGCCTCACCATTGCCCATCAATGCAACTTAATCAATGCCCATCTGTAGCTTCACAATTGCCCATCAATGCAACTTAATCAATGCCCATCTGTAGCTTCACAATTGCCCATCAATGCAGCTTGATTAATGCCCATCTGCAGGCTCCCCATTGCCATGAATGCAGCCTGATCAATGCCCGTCTCAGGGGGGGGAGGGGGAGGGAGTGAGTGCCGTCAGATTACATACAGCGAGAATCTCCTGTTTACCTGGCAGCCTTTTTAATACAAAGTCCTACCTCCTGGATCGGCTTCTATGATTAACAGAACACTGGTCCAATGCCAGCCCAGGAGTAAACAGGAGATTCTCGCTGTATGTAATCTGACGGCGCTCGCCTCGCCCCCCTCCCTGTTCTCTCCGAGGCAGCCCAAATTGCACACTATTTGCAACCGATTTGCTAGATGAAAAAGTGAGTGTTATATACGCCAATAAATACAGTAAATCTATATTTATATATAGAGTTATATATAACTCTATATATGTTTTTTTTTTTGTTTTTTTTAGGTATAGGTCACTTTAAAGAGATCCTATCAGAAATCAATCATATACAGAGAATCAGCTATTGCTGACTTGTTTTTGAGAGGCAAGTTCCAAACTACAGTAGTAATCTCTTACCCCACTGCATTACTTATAAATCACTGATCTGGATCAAGTACAGAAATGAAATGCTCCATCACGTTACCAAATCCTTGCTGGTTTCATATAGGTGACTCATTAGTGCAGTGAAAAAAGAATAAGGGTGGCATCTTGGAAGCTTGCTCCTTCAAAAACAAGCCAGCAATGGCAGCTCCCATGTATTTTAGTGACAGGTTCCCTTTAATCCTAGTTCTCTGAGATTTTACAAAGTTTAATCTAAAGCCTATTTGCTGACTGGCTTTGCTCTAGGGCCCCTTAAGGCAACGAGAAGTGAGTGTATGTTTTCTGGGGATGAAGTGCCGCATTCAGGAGAAAAAGTTCTGCTACAACTGAATTAGTGCAAATGGCTTCTACTTTGCTGATGCATTAGTTTAGAAATCAATGTTCCAAAGAATGCATTTATCAGGCCGTCTCTATTAATAACAAGACTCATTTAAGTAATTAACTATTGTGTGATCAGTGTAGTAGGTATAAAACATTTTCAACCACGTTTACTGCTCACTGCTCAGTCAAAAGGGTCTTCATCAACCCTATGGAATGTTTATAGTGCCTGGATATAAAGTGCAAATGTGATCCATTACTATAGGTTTGCAGGACACCAGTTTGTAAAGAGCATTTTATCTCCTCATTGATTGTTCGATTTTACCAACCTCTTTCCTTTAGAAGATGACATGACATTCATATAGGATGGGAGCACATAAAAAACCCATAATGTGTCATGTGCTTCCAGTGAGCACTCATTAGTGTTATTATTGTATAATTTACGTGAAGGTAAGTCTTTCTCATTTTTATGTTTTTTTTCTGTCACATGATTTCCTAAAGTATTGTAAATCAATTTGTAATCTATTTTCAGACAGAGTGGAGTAGGGTGGGAACCTGTTAGGTTCTTATTTTTCTTTTTTTTTTCTATTGTAGCGCCTGGTTACTTAAAAAGTACCGGTGCTAGTTAAATTTAGAGAGGGATCAGAGTGTTAACTGACTCTGATCCAATTATTATGTTCAAAACTGGGTCTCTGTCTCAGCTTGGCTGTGCTGTGGGCTGTCTATTGTTGCTGGGGTGTAGTTCCTACCCCAGGGTGATGGGTAGGAAAAAGGGAGTAGCCGCTCCAGGTGGGAACCCAGATGAATATCCTCCATTGCAGACAACTCAGGTGTAGGCAATGCACTTAGCAAAGCAGGAACAAAGATTGTTTCTGGGCAGCCGCACTCTGAACAAATTTTAGCCTTTATTAATAAAAGGACAGCACTACAAGTCACAGCAACATAAAAGAAAACCCGACTGCTGACGCGTTTCGCACTGAAACTAGTGCTTAGTCTTAAGACACAGGAAATATGCACTTCTTTACAGACACCTATACACCTATACACACACCCCGGGTACGAAATTTAAAGGAATATTACTTTTATTGTTTCACTTTAAGCATTAATAAAATGAAAGTGTTTAATGTGCTATATGCTGTATATACAGTGTATATATATATATATATATATATATATATATATAAAAAAAATTAAAATAATAAATAATAAAATAATTACATGAATGATCTCACAAGCTTCTCATTTTAAAAATAATATACTGCTTTTTATGAATGTTATTAGATACTGAGATATTTGTGCCAGTGCAAGAAGACAAGGTTTGGAAGATTTAATTCCATATTACTCTCTCTCTTTATCCGATGACATTTGTCAGCCACATAAAAACTGTCCTGCATCATCTGTCCTTTCAGCCAATATTACACAGATGCAGTGAGCAGTTTTATCTTGGTGGCTGAGAATATAGAAAAAGGAATTCTTTGGACTAGATTAACACTGACAAGCATTTGAGACTTGAAATTCCTCCAAGTCAGGAAAAATTCAGCCAGATCTCTTGACCTGATGAGCACAGCTCCCAACAGCATGTCAAGAACATTTGTCTCATTCAGCAAATACGGTAGTTATAACCGCCCAAGTGTTTACTAGAGTAGAGCATTGAAGAAGGAAATTGTATCGGGAGTTTGAATATTTTGTTTAAACTTTATAACATATTGGGCTCAATTCACAAAATTGTATTTTCAGCTTTAGAAACAGAGGTAAAATAGCTCATAGCATTTTTTTCAAAAATGTTTTTGCTATTTACTGAAAAAACGCCACTAAAATAAGGCATGTGTTATTTCATCAAATTGTGCAGTATTTATCTCATAAGACTGTTCGGTATTTATCTAGTGGAATAGTTACAGTAGAGAGGGGTTAGAACACCTGTCAGTTTTTATTGCTGTCTGTTTCCCTATTAGAGAAATTCACTCTCTCTATTCTTACTGTTTCTCCTTATAACTAAAGGTCCGTACACACGATCGTATTTTCCGACGGGAATTGTGTGATGACAGGCTGTTGTCGGAAAATCCGACCGCTTGTATGCTCCATCGGACAATTGTTGTTGAATTTTCCGCCAACAAATGTTGGATAGCATGCTTTACAATTTTCCGCCAACACATGTGAGTTGTCGGATTATCCGGTCCTGTGTTCAGAAGTTCTTTAGACAAAAATAAAGTACAAACACGCATGCTCAGAAGCAATGCTAACTATAACACAACATTAGCAGAAGTTGCCCAAAGGGTGGCGCTAAAGAGCTGAAAAAACACATTGGCTAGATTCAGGTAGGACTTACGCCGACGTATTTTGAGATGCGCCACGTAAGTCTAAATTTGCGCCGTCTTATCTATGCGCCGTACCCACAGAACTAGATACGCCCGCATATTTACGCCGAACACATCTGGCGCACCCATTGATTTCCTATGCAAATATGCAATTGAGGGAGATATGTCGATTCCCGAACATACACGCGTCCGGCACAGGCTACGCGTCCGGCGCAGGCTACGCGCAGTGCGCATAAGCTGTACGCCCGGCCTAAAGTTACCCCCCATAAAGCAGGGGTAACTTTGCACAAGTCAGCTGGAGAGTAGCTTTAGCAGCACCGTTATGGACAAGTTGAGCAACCACACTTGCAGGACAACACATGGCAGCCGTGGTCCTAGCACTACTAATGGGTCCACCACCACGTAGGAGGAGGAGGGCACGGAGAGGATATACCGAACGCGCATGAACGTCTTGGCATGGGTGATTCGAAGTTGTTTCGTATTTTCAGATTCAGCCTTGAAGCCATCCAGGAAATAGCCACAACCCTGCATGATGAAATCACCAGCAAGACACACCGCTCACAAGCAGTGCAGCCACTGGTCAAGGTACTGGCAACACTCCATTTCCTTGCCAGTGGATCTTTTCAGCGTACAAGTGGAGTCGTGGCTGGGCTGTCACAATCCACCATGAGCAGATGTGTGCACCAGATTGTCCCCACAATCCTCAGACGCATGTCCCACCACATCATCAAACCTACCCAGGAGCATCTGCGGCAGAAGGTAATGCAGGATTTCTACAAAATTGCAGGATTCCCACGCAGCATCGGGGCCATTGATTGCACACATGTGGCACTACGGCCCCCCGTGACACAGAGCACATATACTGCAATCGGAAGCATTGGCATTCCATCAACGTACAGGTGATAGCCGATGCCCAATACCTCATATGGCACGAAAGTGCCAAACACCCCGGATCCAGCCACGACAGCTACATATACCGTCAAAGCAACATCCCAACGGAATTCGAACAGAACGTTTACGGGAACAGCTGGCTGGTTGGTGAGTGACATGGAAGTCAGGCATGACTGTCCGACCCCATGATGCAGACATCACGAGTGGCACATGCACGGCTAACATCCTCCTCTCTTTTCCCTTCCAGGTGATGTGGCATATGTACTTGGACCCCATCTCATGACTCCATTCCGGGATCCCCAAACCAGAGGAGAGAGAAGATACAATGATGCACACATAAGTACCCACGCAGTGGTGGAGTGAACATTTGGCCTCCTGAAGTCCCGTTTCCGATGCCTGGATAAGTCCGGGGGTACCCTGTTGTATTCCCCAAACTTTGTGTGCCAGATCATCGGTGCATGTTGCATTCTGCACAACTACGCCATGAGCAAGGGCCTGGAGATTGACATATGTGATGACCTGACCCCCGAACCACACTGCCCCCCCCCAGCCGAGGCTACCCCATCTGCTGAGGGAAGAGCAGTCAGGAGATGCCTCATGGTAGACATCTTTGCACGTTAACCACTTAACCTCCGGACCATATTGCTGCCCAATGACCAGAGCACTTTTTATGATTCGGCACTGTGTCGCTTTAACTGATAATTGCGCAGTCGTGTGACGTGGCTCCCAAACAAAATTGGCATCCTTTTTTTCCCCACAAATAGAGCTTTCTTTTGGCGGTATTTGATCATCTCTGCGGTTTTTATTTTTTCCGCTATAAATAAAAATAAAGCGACAATTTTGAAAAAAATTCAATATTTTTTACATTTTGCTATAAAAAATATCCCCCAAAAAAAGGGATTTTTAAATACAGCTTACCTGTAAAATCCTTTTCTTGGAGTACATCACGGGACACAGAGCGGCATATTCATTACTATATGGGTTATATGGAGTACCTTCAGGTGTGGACACTGGCAATCTCAAACAAACAGGAAGTCCCTCCCTATATAACCCCCTCCCCTAGAGGGAGTCCCTCAGTTTTGTAACAAGCAGTATGCCTCCCAAAATGTTCCCAAAAAGAGGGGTGGGAGCTCTGTGTCCCGTGATGTACTCCAAGAAAAGGATTTTACAGGTAAGCTGTATTTAAAAATCCCTTTTTCTTTCTCGTACATCACGGGACACAGAGCGGCATATTCATTACTATATGGGATGTCCGAAAGCAATGCTTTAATGAGGGGAGGGAGACATCTTCCAAAGAAGGATTTAATTTAGAGGTATACTCAAATACTAGTAAATCCAACTTAAACGAGAAATGTAAATCTCAAATCAAATCAAGGGAGCCCCCTCAGATCCTGAGGAGCTTGAATCGCGGCCTGTAGTACTGACTGCCCAAAGGCTGTATCCGCATTCCTTCTTACGTCCAATTGATAACATTTTGTAAACGTGTGGACTGATGACCACGTTGCTGCCTTGCATATTCGAGCCATAGAGATCTGATGATGTGCTGCCCAGGAGGTGCCCATGGCCCTGGTAGAATGGGCCTTTACCGACAAAGGAGGAGGCACCTCTTCAAACCGCAGGCCCGAACAATTAATTGTTTAATCCATCTTGCGATGGTGGATCAAGCGGCTGCCTGACCCATCTTGGGCCCTTCCGGTAAAACGAACACCACATCTGTTTTCCGAACCTTCTCTGTAGCTTTAAGATAGGCCCTTATGGCCCTGACAATATCCAACGTATGCAGCAACCCCTCCTTTCTAGAGGTGGGTTTTGGAAGAAGGATGGAAGTACCACATCCTGGTTCAGGTGGAAACTGGATATAACGTTTGGTAGAAAGGAAGGATGAGGACGGAACCCCGCCCTATCCTTATGCAAAATGAGATATGGTTCCTTACAAGATAAGGCTGCCAATTCCGATACTCTCCTGGCCGAAACTATGGTGATCAGAAATACCGACTTTCTAGTCAGTAAAACCAAAGGTACCTCAGCCAACGGCTCAAGGGGTTGTTTCTGTAGAGATGACAGAACAAGATTTAAGTCCCATGGACAAAGTGGTGATTTGACCGGAGGATTAACACGTAAGACTCCCTGTACGAAGATCTTAACCAGCGAGTGGGCGGCCAGCGGCCTCTGAAACCACACTGATAAGGCTGAAATCTGTCCCTAGATCGTGCTTAATGCCCGGCCTTTATCCACTCCTAGCTGGAGAAAACGTAATACTCTATCAATGGTATACTTGCGGGAAACCCATCTCTTAGCCTCACACCAGCCTACGTAGGCCCTCCAAACCCTGTAACAAAATTACCCTGGAGGCCGGCTTTCTAGCCTTAATGAGGGTAGGGATTACCTGCCTAGACAGACCTCTACCCCTGAGAATCAGGGATTCAGCCGCCAGGCCGTCAATTTTAGACGCCGTAATGCAGGGTGGAGGATCGGGCCTTGTGAGAGTAGGTCTAGCCATAGAGGAAGAGTCCAAGGGCCTTCCGCTGCCAATTTCAGGACTAGTGAGTACCATGCCCTCCGGTACCAAGCTGGGGCTACCAGGATAACCAGCCTGTGCTATGATCCTGCGCCACAGGCGGGGTAGTAACTGCAGCGGGGGAAATGCATATAGAAGCTATGATTGATGCCAAGGGCAAACCAACACATCGGTTCCGCAGGCCATAGGGTCCCTCGTTCGAGACATGAACCTGTCTAGCTTCTTGTTGAATCCTTATGCCATGACCTCCACGTCTGGCACTCCCCACTTCTGGCAGATTGTCTGAAAAAAACTTGTGGATGCAGGGACCACTCCCCCGGCGACAGGGTTTAGGAAGAACGCCTGCAGGTTGTCCACCTCGGGAATGAATGTCGCCGATATGCAAGGTACATAAACCTCTGCCCACCGAAAAACCCAGTTCCTCTCACTCTGGGTGGCTTGACTCTTGGTTCCCCCTTGGTGGTTCACATATATGCCACCGCTGTGGCATTGTCTGAATGACTTCTCACCGAGGACCCTTGTAATCTGGATGTCTATGCCAGGAGGGCTAGCCGAGCCGCTCTGATCTCCCAGACCTTGATGGGCAGCTGCCTCTCCGCCTCTGCCCAAGTTACTTGGCGAGCGAACCCGTTCCAGACCGCTCTCCAGCCTTCCAGACCACTGGGCAGAACCAAGGCTGCTAGAGCTGCTGTCTGTAGGACCCGAGTGTGGAAGCGTGTGGTATCGCCTCGAACATGGCCATTAGTTTGCCTAGTAATCGCATACATAGGCGAATAGTTGGTTCTCTTTTGCTTAGAACCAACTGAATTAATCTTTTGATAGCCTCGACCTTTACCAGGGGCAGGAACACCCATCTTCTGTTCTGTGTCTAATCTCATGCCGAGATATTCCAACTGCTTTGTAGGTTGACATGCTGATCTTTCCCCAGTTTAGGACTCAGCCGAACCCCTCGAGGTACTGAACCATGAGGGTTACTACGCATTCCACCAAGGAAGCGAGTGATCTATGATTAAGAGGTCGTCCAGGTATGCTAGGACCGAGATCCCTTGGATCCTTTAGACTGACTAGAATTGGAGCAAGGACCTTCGTGAATACCCGGGGGCCGTAGCCAGCCCGAAGGGGGGCGCCACGAATTGGAAGTGACGCTGTATCACTGCGAAGCGTAAAAACAAAAATATTTGATGTGGCTGAAAGACTTGGTACATGAAGGTAACCATCCTTTATGTCTATAGAAGCTAGATCCTTCTAGAGTGTGGCGGCTGCTGACCGAACGGATTCTGTCCGGAAAGAGCGAACCCTTAGATAAGCATTTAAACCTTTTAGGTCCAAAATTGGTCTGACATCGCCGATGGGCCTTGGTATGACAAACAGATTGGAATAGAAACCTAGCCCCTGTTCTTGGGCTGGTACCTCTACCATTATGCCCTGGTAAGCAGATGAACCAACGCCGCCCGCATTGAGGCCTTCCTTGTGGAGGAAATTTTTAGAAATTCTAATCTGTAGCCTGCGGCCACAGATGATCGGACCCCCTCTGTCGGGGATCGATCCCCAGAGGCCTGTCCTTGCGATCCATTTTAAAAGTTTGATCGCGCAGGAGGTCCGTACTGCCTGGAATTTGAGGGCCCCGGAACAGGGGGGGGGGAACTGCCTTTTAAACGCAGGACCCCGGAACTTCTTTTGACTGGTAAAAGGGTACTTTTGCCACTTGAAACAGTCTGAATGTATTTATCCAGATCTTTCCATGGAAGGGCAAACCTGCCAGCAGTCTTTTACATGGGCTCGGCCGCCCAGTTCTTCAACCATAAGAGCCTTCTCATATGCACTAAAAATAGTGACAACGAGACGCCTGCTGGATGGAGTCTTTTTATAACCTCTACCGCAAAGCACAGAGCTCTGGGAATATCCAATAACTCCTCTGCCTATTGGGCAGGGATGTCTTAAGCATCTGTTTTGTCTGGTTCTTTAACGCCTGACAAAACTCCAATTGCAGCCCCTGCTGGCTGTAGCCAAGGATGCTGGAAAAAGTGTCTCTAAACGTTTATTGACCAGGACCTTAAACATTTGTATGTTTCCCCTTAGGCCAGTTAATGATTTATTCACCCATGAGATGGCTGCGTCCACAGCTGGGAGCGCCCCCTTTCTTAGAAAAAATGTTTTTCTTTTTTTTTTTTTTTCCATAGGGTAAATAACAGAAAACCTTCCAGGTGGTCTCCCATCCAGGCATTAACCAGGCCCGACCCTGCTTAGCCTCCGAGATCAGACGAGATCGGGCGCTCTCCGGGAGATGCGGCCTCAAGGACCTCACGGGTAGTTGAAAAGCAGTGCCCGAACCGGGACCTGAAACCCTGGACCCTCAGATTAAAAGTCCGATGCTCTACCAACTGAGCCATCCGGGCCCCCTTTTTAAAGAGCACTTGGTCAGGGGAAAGAGTGCCTGTAAGCACAAATATTTCCTGGTAGACGTGCATAAAGACTACCCTCTCGTCAGCTTTAGGCGGCAGAAAAAATTCTGTCCGGTCGTCCCAATCCTGGAAAAACCAATTCCTCTAACAGAGGATGGGCCAGAAACGCTGCGTTGCTTAAAGGCGTTTTTAAAAGAACCCATAGAGGATACCGCAGGAACCTGAGGCTCTGGAAATGGCAAATTGAATGCCAAGCGGGCCATGTCTGTCAAAGACTGGACCCACAGACTCTCCGCCTGGGAGGCTGAAAACGATTCTACAGTGGTAGATCCTCTAGGTTCTGTCCCTTTTTGGCGATGGGGATCTAGTCCGCTTCTTGCCAGAAAAAGAGCCAGCGATCATAGCTGTTAACCTCTTTTCTCTAGCCCACCTAGGGTGACGGCTAGCATCTCCTCTGTGATAACACAGGGTTGGGCCGACCTGGGCCAGCCTCAGCACCAGACCCCCTTAATGGCTTATCCAGGGTGACCCCCTATAGGAATAACCTGTGGGGAAAGTATTGGCATATTATCAGAACCAGAGGAGGAACCCCTTTGTCTTTGCCTTTTCTCTTTTTTTTTTTGATCCTGAACCCTTGGAAGCCATAATAAAAAAGCGAAGGACTCCGCTTACAACAACAGACTGTTATAGCCAGGAGTACAAAAAAATAAGGTTTAGGGGACAATAGGATCACTAATGCCCCAAAACCGGTGGGGCTCAGTATGTTTCTCTTTTATATGTTATTCACCACATACAGCCCCACCCCCAACATGTTTGCCAGCATTCAACCTGTTGCCAAGGGGATTTTGGCTTAACAAAAAGTATTGGAGCTGACTCCAGTATGTAGTACCCCTTCTCGCCACCGGGAGTCACTGTGCTGCCAGCTATACGTCCTCTCTCTCTCCAGCTCAGCTCTGCACTGAGCTGAGCTGAGAACGCGCCTGCTGTGTATAACAGCAATTAAAGGCGCGCCCACTCTACACTGCAGTCACACTCCCGCCCCTCCCCCCCTCCCGAACGGCGCGAAAATTTTCTATATGCATGGGCGCGTGCACGCGCGCGCGTGCACGCGCGCGCGCGACTGTCGGGGGAGGAGAGCCCAGGAGGAGACGCACTCTGGAGCCCAGGAATGCAGGATGGAGGACGCATCAGGCGGCAGATTTGAATCCCGGCAAGGTAAGGCTAACACAGGCCCCTAAGGAGTCCCTTTAGCCTAGAGACAGATCTTTTTTTTTTTTTTTTTTTTTTTAAAAGATCTTCAACCAGCGAGCAGCAGGTAGCTAGCAAACATACATAGATAGGTAGGGGGATCAAGTTATGGGGGGAAACATTTCAGGGCATCCTGTCTATCAGACATAGTGACCATGGTGCCAATGCAGAGCATACTCAGGCTACCCCCCTTAAGATCCCCCTGGAGAGCCTGCTGTCGAACCAAGTCCCGCAGGCTCCCCACTTACCTGCTCCATGCAGCAGGACGTTTTGCAAAAACGGTCCAATCTTCTCCCATCTCCGTGGGTAGCGTAGTAGACCTTCAGGCCCTGGGGTCCTATGAAGGTACCCACTGTCCTGGACCTATATAGCACCCTGGCAAGCAGGAACTTATGGTTTTTACAAACTCCAAGTCCTGGGCCCAGGGTCCAGCCCTCCAAAGAGGAGCATTATAGGCAAAACCCCACGGTTTGGGGCCCGGGTACTGTCCACTTTGGCACTGAGGCTCCTTGGACAGATCCGGTTAGCCCGCCCTTAATCCCAAGGATGTGGAGCAAAGCTATTCCGTGACCAACACCTAAGACACTGGCGAAAAAACTGAGGGACTCCCTCTAGGGGAGGGGGTTATATAGGGAGGGACTTCCTGTTTGTTTGAGATTGCCAGTGTCCACACCTGAAGGTACTCCATATAACCCATATAGTAATGAATATGCCGCTCTGTGTCCCGTGATGTACGAGAAAGAAATATATATTTTCCTCAGTTTAGGCCGATACATATTCTTCTACATATTTTTCGTTAAAAAAAAATCACAAATAGCGTTTGTTGATTGGTTTGCGCAAAAGTTATAGCGTTTACAAACTAGGGGGTAGTTTTATGGCATTTTTTTAATATATTTTTTACTAGTAATGGCGGTGATCAGTGTTTTTTTTCAGTACTACGACATTATGGCGGACACTTCGGACACTTTTAACACATTTTTGAGACCATTGGCATTTTTATAGCGATCAGTGCTATATAGATGCATTGGATTACTATAAAAATGCCATTGGCGGTGAAGGGGTTAACACTAGGGGGCAGGGAAGTGTGTTCCTGGGTGTGTTCTAACTGTATGGGGGGGTGGCCTCACTAGGGGAAATCACTGATATTCTGTTAATACATTGTATGAACAGAAGATCAGCGTTTCCCCCGCTGACAGGACCGGGAGCTGTGTGTTTACACACATAGCTCCCAGTCCTCGCTCTGTACCGAGCTATCGTGTGTGCCCGGCGGCGATCGTACCCGCCGGGCATGCGCACGGGACTCGGGGGCGCGCGGGGACCCTAGTGGCCGCAAAGTAGCGGACGTATAGCTACGGGCTCTCGCCCAGCAGAGCCGACTCCCCGCAATAATATGACGGCGGGCGGTCGGCAACCAATTAAATACACACATTCATCATGGCACAAGGAGAATGCACGCATGCACACCACTGTGGTCCCTAGCTCACACACACCACATCCACTTCACATTGGATTAGCCCAAGTCCACCATGCAGGACTTGGGAGCAGCAACGCCGCGTCAAGGCCCCAATGGTGTCGCTGTCCATTCATACCACATTCACACGGCCGTGGGGATAACTTCTCCCCAACGACCGAGGGTGACACCCCATACTGGCAGGAGTGTCACCCCCACATTCACACACCAGTCACACTGTAGCCTGCACTACTGTCCGTGTGTATACAGTGAAAAAAAAAACGCTCCTCACCGGAGCAGAAAGAAAAAAGAACGCTCCTCACCGGAGCAGAAGAAAAAAAAAGACGCCCCTCACCGGAGCAAACAAAAACCAAAAGAGGCACTCAATTGCCCTGTCGTGGGCTCCGCCTGGTGCCACGTTTCTGGCTCCTTACTTGCCTGGGGGGAACTTCAGGTGGGGGTGGGGCATCAGCAGGTGACTCCCCTTTAAGTCTGCCACTCCTGGCAGGTTCTGGCTGCCTGCCCCCCAATGCCAGGGCTATGCGGTTTAGCATCACATTGGTTTCTGCCTGCATCCGCAGCTGGTGGGTGGTGGTTTGCTTATACTGGCGCCTCCTGTGCCTCCCCTCCACTGTATTGGCCTTTACAGCCACTGTGAGGCTCTTGACCTCTGTGACAAGGCGTGCTGTCGTGGCCTGCAGCTCCCTAATACAGGTCACAACAGCTGCACAATTGGCATTTATATCATGCAGACAGTCGGGTATTTCTGCCGAGGAGACCACGCTGTCTGCGAGACGCCGCATGTCCTGGGCAACAGCACCCACATGGTGGGTCTGGCAGGCCTGATCCCTCGCAAGAGTTTCCTGGATGGCTTCAGGAATACCCCTGTTTTTTCTGGTGGCCTTCCTGGGGGCAGGAGAGTCTTTGGGCCGTGTATATGGGGAGGCCCTTGAGGAGCTTCCCCTGATGGTGGAGGAGGGTGAGGAGCTACCCCGGATGGTGGTGGAGGGTTGGGAGGGTCCCCTGATGGGGGAGGAGGGTTGGGAGGGTCCAGAGTTGGTGGAATTTTCCTCCAAAATGTATAACACGTCCTCCAGGTCCCTGTGCTCCTCCACTACTTCCTCCAGAGGAGAGGTGTGGGCACTCTCCTCATGGGATGGCGTGGGTTGCCCATCAGCCGACGATGTCCCAGCTCCCTCCAGCACATCTGTGGATGACACAAACCATTCACATGTTGGTGGACCCACACACTTGTCACATGTTCCCTTGCACCCCCTCACATGCTACACACCAAATAGGAGATAAAACACACTTACCTGACCTCAAGGACTGGTCACCGGAGTCAAAGCCCTCCATGCCCTCCACCTTCTCACGCTGCAGGCATTGGGCAATCAGCTGATCCTCCGGGGTCAACCACACAGTACATGCTGGTCCTCCTCCCGTGCCCCTGGCATGCTTACTGATCTCGGCCAGCTTCTCTTTGACCTTACGTTGCATGTCGTTGATTTTTTTCTGTATATCCTGGGGGCTCCTGGTCGCAATTCCCTCAGCACTGACCTTTAGGCTCAGCTCCCTCAGGATCTCATTCTTCCTGGCCTTGCTGGTCTGGTGACTGGGGGCACCATGGAGGTATTTGTCATATTCCACGATCCCAGCAACAATTATATCCCTCTCCTTCTGACTAAAATTTTTCTTCCTCTTGTCCTTAGTTGCAGCAGCCGCCATCGCTTTGCAAAAGTACCTTCCCTAAGGGGGGGAAAAAAGCAGGATGTACTTTTGCGCTGGACAGGCGCATGTCTGGGTGTATTTATAGGCTCAGTGTAAGCTCACACTTTATAATTAATTACAGTTTTGGGATAAAGGTTTTACATGAATAAATAAAAGCTGGTCATTGTAAGAACTCCTGCTAGTGTTACATGGTTTGTCTCGTTCATTTAAACGGATACATCTGGAATAGAGCATGTTCTTTTAAATAGAGCTTATTCTATTAAAAACTATGCTAGTGTTATATGGTTTGTCTCATTCATATAAACTGATACAGCTAGAATAGAGCTTTTCCTTTTTTTTTTTTATAGCTCTGCTAGTGTTATATGGTTTGTCTCATTCATGTGAACTGAATTATCTGGAATAGAGCTTGTTCTTTTGAAAACTCTGCTAGTGTTATATGGTTTGTCTCCTTTGTGTAAACCAGGGATCTTCAAACTACGGCCCTCCAACTGTTGCAGAACTACAAGTCCCATGAGCCACTGTAAAACTCTGACATTCACAGACACGACTAGGCATGATGGGAATTGTAGTTCCTGAACAACTGGAGGGCCATAGTTTGAGGACCCCTGATGTAAACTGATACATCTGGAATAGAGCTTGTTCTTTTGAAAACTCTGCTAGTGTTATGTGGTTTGTCTCATTCATGTTAGCTGCAATAAAGCTTGTTCTTTTGGAAAAACAACAACAGACGTTATGGCCAGATCACCAACTGAAAATAAAAGAAAGAAAGCCTAAAAAATAAAAGTAATGCAACCATCACATTCAAGATCTGGTCATTTGCAATATACCGTAATACATGTTTGTTTTTTGGGTGTAATACCACTTGAATTGAAGTTTTGCAAAACGTCTCCATAACTTAAACATACAGGACTTTGTCTTTAATCACAAAGTTGAACAGCACAGGAACCTGCTTTGCATTATATTCTGTTCACTCCAATAAATGCCAACATCTCAGCCTGATGAGATGGGTTGGGAAAAGTAATTGTTTACAAATGACAACAGAATGGAATAGCAGTGTGATCATGTAGGGCTGGCAAGTGTTCTGTCTGGTGTCTCCAAGCGGGAGCCGCTGGTGAAAAGAGAGCACACTGCTCAATTTGTTGCTGCTCATTTGCATGACAAATCAAGAGCTTTCAAGGAGGATGACAGCTTTAAAAGAGAGGGGGAGACTTATCCAAGCGCAGCTTTACAACAGAGTTTCACGCAGCCTTTCATCAACTCATTACTGGGGCTCAGTCAATTTTCCAAAGTTAAATAAATGAAAAGAGAAAGTTTCCTTGGGTGTTAGGCAGAAAAAAAAATGTTTGTTTCAGATCTGAGTGGTCGGATCGGCAACTGCATAATGCGGAATCCTTGTCTGGACAGATCTTGAACTGATTGATTAGGTAGCACCTCAGATTATAAAGTTGTAGGCAGTGGGTGGATCTGTTGTCTGGAGCTCAGTGGGTGATGTCAGTAGACTCCCTGCCCACCTCTACACTCCCCTTGTCAACATGCATTTTGTCCTATGTATTACTTACACTAAATTTTGTTATGATCACTAACATCCAGTCAAAATCCAGAAAAGTATCCACAATGACTTCAGAAAAATAGTGGGGGTGGGAATTAAAAAATAATGCCTGTCTCCAGGCTAGTGCATGAGGTATGTAAATAACCTGTCACTCACAGCAAGGGGGTGGAACGGACCAAGGTTTTTCTCTGATAGCCGTTTTATCTCACTGAACAATAAAAGAGGATTGCTCAGAGCTGGATTAACTCTTTGTGGCAAGACTGGGCACAGATGATAGTAAATCTTTTACTCTACATTGTGACAGCAAAACAAATAAAAAAATTAGGTTTACATCCACTTTGAAGTGGAGTTCCACCCTAAAAACAAAAACAAAAAAAAACACCAAAATCCTGCAAAAAACAAAACAAAAAACAATGTAACAATGTAACAACAATGTAACAATGTAACAACCAGAAAGGGCGGTTGCTATGCAGAAGTTCCTAATCTGCCTCTTCCAATACCGCGGTGTCTTCTGGGGAATGGGACACGCTGCTTTTTGGGAACTGTGTGTATCCCAGGAAGCAGCTGCCCATTCACAAAAGCGCTGCATGACTCGCACATGCGCAGTAGGAAACAGGCAGTGAAGCCACAAGACTCCACTGCCTGTTTCCCTCAGTAAGAATGGAGGCGCCGGGAGCTGCCAGGATCGAGCAGGCACCTAGGACAGATAAGTGTCATTAATAAAAGTCAGCAGCTACAGTGTTTGTAGCTGCCGACTTAATAAAAAAACATGGTTGGAACCCCGCTTTAATTTATGTTGCAGGCTAAGGTTGGCCATAAACATGACCATGAGGATTTATATTAGCTGAGTGAGCAGATCTCTCTATTGGTGTTATGCATGGACAAATCTGTTGTATTCTGACAGCTGACCCTGGTGAAAATACCCAAACAGCGGTTGCATCTTTTTGGATAAAGTTGCTCTTTTGACTGGCAGCTTTCCACCAAGGTCCTTTGATTTTTCCTTTGAGGGATGTTGGACGAGAAGTAGCTAACAGGGCCACCCACTGAGCAGGTTTCGGCTGGTTCTTTGTGACTTGGCCAAAATGTGTACACTTTGGGCCAGATTCACGAACACTTGCGCTGGAGTATTTGGATATGCGCCGCGTAACTGTGATGATGCGCCGTCGTTTCTATGTGCCCGTACCCACCAAACTAGATGCGCCCAATAACGGGTCATTTGCGACCGGCGGAACGTTCCGACGCCAGAGTATCGTCAGCGCTTATTTTCGCTGGGCGCATCAGTCGCGCCCATTGATTTCCCCTGCAAATATGCAAATGAGGGATTTTTCCCAATTCACGAACGGATTAGCACCATACGCTGGCTACATGCGCCGCGCGTATCTCGTCCGTCCGGCGCAAAGTTATTTCTACAAAAGGCTGCTTTATCTTTACTCCAGATGGCCACAGGTCAGCAGGAGAGCAGCTACAGCAGCGTTACCGACGATAAGAGCTAGCTGAGCACCCCAACTTGCAGGACAACACCTCTGTCCATGCTTGTCTGTCAAATTTTACAGCCATGGAGGAAGACATCATAGGTCTCCATAGCCGAGATGATGGCTGACAGCTCCTGGCCATTAAAGTTCAGCTTTCTCCTGTGTGTTTGCGGGGAACGGGAGCAGCCATCTCAGAACAAAAGTAACATCACTGCGGGGAGGGGGAGCAGGATATACTTTAGTGCCGGAATGGCGCTTCTACGGGCGCATTTAAACGCCCAACGGAAGGCATTGCGCTGACATTTCCCGTGCAGTGGTGCCGACGGAAGTTGTGAGCATGCGCACAAAGGGGGCGAGTGGAGCCTCACTCACTGCGCATGCTCCGTGGTTGATGCGCTGAACGTAAGCCTCTGCGCTGGGCTCCGCCCATCATTTACATATGATCACACCCACTTCCACTTGCGTCGGGTTACGCCAGTGCATTATCGTTACTCTGGCGCAAGTTTACGCGCAACTGCTATGTGAATTACAGGACTTGCGCTGAAAGGGTCTTCAGAGTAACGTAAATGAGAAGCGTTACTCCAGAGGAAAGATACTCTCATCTACCTGAATCTGGCCCTAAATAGCCAGCTATACCCTGATAAAAAAAATGGAGCAGATGCCCTCATCTACATTATACAACACAGATAAATGAATAACCTAGTTGGGCTATTGCATCCCGACAGCCGGTGGCGGCAGCTGTCAGAATACCAAAACAGAGGATTGGATGCAGCCACCATTCGAGTTGCAATTTTTTACCCAGCTTCTTAGGGGGACAACAGGACCACCCATGAAGTGAATTTAAAATAAAAAAATGAAATTTATACTTCCCTGCTCTGAGCAGTCCCTTATCTCTTTTTTGGTGGTCTCCCGGCGCTGTCCATTCCTCCTCTTCTTCAAGTGCCCCCATATCAAGCCATGTGCTATAGGGCATCCGTGCGGGCACACTTTCCAAGCTGGGTTATGTGCGTCATTATTTCGCCTCTACCTATCTGTGGAGTTTGTAAATGCTTTTAATTTTGTGTGTCTTGTCACTTTTGTGACTTTCACGTTTTTTCCCCCTGAAAATAGGGGGCAAATCGCGGGTGCGAGTTATACGTCAATATTGTACCTTGGAAGTTAAGAAGGGGGACGGACACAGCCAAAATTCACGAGTCGTCATCTCCTGTTCAATTCTCACTCTGCTCTCACATCACACACACAGTCCCGTCTCCACCACTGGCATTGGACCAATGTTCTGTGTATCACAGGAGCTGGTCCAATGCCGATGGCGGAGGTGGGACTGTGTGTGTGTGTGACTGCTGTGTGAGAGCCAAACAGCCGGAATTCAGGAACCGTTATCTCCCCTGGTCGGCTCTCACATCACACACCATGTCCTGCCTCCACCACTTGCATTGGACCAGTGTTCTGTCTATCACAGGAGCTGGTCCAATGCCGATGTTGGAGTCAGGACTGTGTGTGTCTGTGTGACTGCCAGTGCCGAGTGAGAGCCGAACAGGAGATGACGGCTCTGTAATTTCATGCTCTGTCCAGGCTGCATTGATGGTGAGGTTGCATTGAGGCTAAAAGGGGCATTTATAAGGCTGCATGATGAGATGGACATTGATAAGGCTGCATGATGAAATGGGCATTGATAAGGCTGCATGATGAAATGGGCATTGATAAGGCTGCATGATGAAATGGGCATTGATAAGGCTACATGATGAGATGGGCATTGATAAGGCTACATGATGAAATGGGCATTGATAAGGCTGCATGATGAAATGGGCATTGATAAGGCTACATGATGAAATGGGCATTGATAAGGCTACATGATGAGATGGGCATTGATAAGGCTACATGATGAAATGGGCATTGATAAGGTTGCATGATGAAATGGGCATTGATAAGGCTGCATGATGAGATGGACATTGATAAGGCTGCATGATGAAATGGGCATTGATAAGGCTGCATGATGAAATGGGCATTGATTAGGCTACATGATGAGATGGGCATTGATAAGGCTGCATGATTAGATGGGCATTGATCAGGCCACATTGATCAGTCTGCATTGGTGAGATGTGCTGCAGATAGGCATTAACCACTTCCTTACTGGGCACATATACCCCTTCCTGACCATGTGAAATTTCAGCTTCCAGCACTGCGTCGCTTTAACTGACAATTGCGCGGTCGTGCGACGTGGCTCCCAAACAAAATTGGCGTCCTTTTTCCCCCACAAATAGAGCTTTCTTTTGGTGGTATTTAATCACCTCTGCGGTTTTTATTTTTTGCGCTATTAACAAAAAAAGAGCGACAATTTTGAAAATGTTTCACTTGTTGCTATAATAAATAGCCAATTTAAAAAAAAAAAAAAAAAAATGTTCTCAGTTTAGGCCGATACGTATTCTTCTACATATTTTGGGTAAAAAAATAAATCGTAATAAGTGACTGGTTTGCGCAAAAGTTAAAGCGCTTATAAAATAGGGGACAGAATTATTATTATTTTTTTTATTATTTTTTTTTAACTAGTAATGGCAGCGATCTGAGATTTTTATTGGGACTGTGACGTTATGGCGGACACATCGGACACTTTTGACACATTTTTGGCGCCATTCACATTTATACTGCGATCAGTGCTATAAATATGCACTAATTACTGTATAAATGTGACTGGCATTGAAGGAGTTAACACTAGGGGGTGAGGAAGGGGTTAAATGTGTACCCTGCATAGTGTTCTAACTGTGGGGGAAGGGGGGTGACTGGGGGAGGTGACCGATCTGTGTCCCTATGTACAAGGGACACAGATCGGTCTCCTCTCTCCCCTGACAGGACATGGATCTCTGTGTTTACACACAGAGATCCATGTCCTTGTCCCTGTAACCGGCGATTGCGAGTGCCTGGCGGACATCGCGGCCGCCAGGCACGCGCAGCGGTATCTCAGGAATGCGGCGGGCATGCTCGCGCGCCCTCTAGTGGCCTGGAGGAGCGGAGGACTCATATATGTGTCCTGTCAGAGATTTAGAACCACCCCACGGCCGCATAAAGTCGTACGGCCGTCGAAAAGTGGTTAATCAGGCTGCAGATGCGCACTGACCCTATTTTAATTCAAAGTTGTTTAGTTAAAAACGTTTTTTTTCCTGAAACTTCCCTCTTAAAATGTAGGTGCGTGTTATATGCCTGTGCATGTTATACGCTGATAAATACGGCATATTCTTGTTTTAATAAATTGTTATTAATCTTTTTATAAATAAGCGTTTGTTTCTGGGTCCTGCAACAGTCCTACCACCACTGGCGATTAGGGCCCCTTTAGGAGTAGTTCCTGATATATCTCCGTCTTCCCTCTTCAATTACTATAGGATGATGGTACCCTATCCTTGTTGAACTAATGAGGCAATCCCTTTAATTAGATAAGTTATAAAAAAAATGTTCAACATGTCAGAAATTGAGAACTGTTCTGTGTTCTCTCCACACCTTTTATGTCGTCCGTCCCCCTCCAACCCTAATTTTTATTTGGGAGTCTAGAATTACTGGCCTTCATTTTATAGAGACCTGAGAATGGGAGAGTTTGAGTACCTTACCAAAAGACACAGGGTAGGGCTGACACCACTCCACAAAAATGCTGTGCATTGTCAGCCCACAGCAAGGTTTAAAGTGTTACTAAACCCACAACAGTAAAATCAGTCTGTATATGCAGTAAAGCATGCTTGTTATACTCCCTGTGGAACTTAAGTGGTTAAACCTCTGCTTTGTGTAAAAAGGCTGGTTTATCCTGTCTTCTCTGTTCCTCCCCATCTTCCACTGTCCACAAACCATCTCCTGATAGAACAAAGCCTTGGGGACAAGATGAACATGCTCAGTTTGGTGTGTAATGCTAGAGAGTTTTTTTTTTTATCTGGGAGGGTGCATGTGATCAGCACAGGACCAATCAGCACCGTCCAGACAAAAGGTCAGGTATCCTGCAGGATGTTCAGAGGAAAATGAAAACTCCTCCTACAAGCTTTAACCAGACACTGTTAGAAGTCACAGGACCGCTATATACCGCTTAGGCCTTGTACACACGATCGGACATATCCGATGAAAACGGTCCGCGGACCGTTTCCATCGGATATGTCCGATCTGGAGTTTGGTCCGATGGCGTGTACACACCATCGGATCAAATTCCCCGCCGGCGGACGGCGCGGTGACGTGGCGGTGACGTTGACGCCGCCACGTCACCGCTACGTCACCGCACCAGGAAGTAAAACACTTCCGCGCATGCGCCGAATCCATTCGGCGGCGGCGCGGCGGCGGTGCGGGACGACATGTCTGCTGGTAAGTGTACTAACCAGCAGACATGTCGGGCGGACACATTCCCACCCGATAGATTTCAAAGCATGCTTTGAAATCTGTCGGGTGGACAAATCTGTCCGCTAGCCCATACACACGATCGGAGATGTCTGCTGAAACGGTCCATCGGACCGTTTTCAGCGGACATATCCGCTCGTGTGTACGAGGCCTTAGATGTTGTCACACAAGTTGGGATTCAAATATAAGTGCAAAGACTGTGGTTCACATACTATTGATATATATATATATACTGTATATTTATATATATATATATATATATATATATATATATATATATATATATATATATATGATTATTTTGTTGATATATTGGTGTGAAGAGGAAGTGGTAGATCCACATAGACACATTTTCCTGATTTATTTTCATTCTTTGTTTATTGAATCTCGAATCTTAAATGTTTTTGAATCTTTTTGGTTCTTTATGCTAAAGATTTACACTTGGTCGTCCTGGTCCTGAAGCAGCCATAGACCATGATGCTACCACCACCATGTCTGACTGTTGGTATGATGTCCTCAGAATATTGGGTATAATCAAGATTTTTTCTGGTAAATGTGAGCTAAACCTTTGTGTTCTTTTTAGTCAGCAGTGGCTTTGGCCTTGGAACTCTCTCATGGATGCCATTTTAGCCCAGTCTCTTTCTTATTGTTGAATCATGAGCACTGAATTTTCCTGAGGCAAGTGAGGCCTGCAGTACTTTAGATGTCCTGAATGAGTCGTCGTCACGCTCTTTGAGTAATTTTTGTAGGCCGGCCACTCCTGGGAAGGTTCACCAATGTTCCAAGTTATCTCCATTTGTGGATAATAGCTCTCCCCGTGCTTCACTGGGGTTCCAAAGCCTTAGAAAGGGGTTTGAAACCCTTCCTAGACCGATACATGTTTTTTTCTAAGCTGTTCTTGATTTTTTTTAGATTGTGACATGATGTGTGGCTTTTTGTGATCTGTTTGCGTGCTTCGCTTAGTAAGGCAGCTTCTATTTATGTAATTTCTTAATTCAACAGGTCTGGCAAGGGTGTGGCAAGTGAAATTTAACTTAGCTTTCCCCAAAAATTGTGGTTAATCACAGTTCATTCATGATTCAGCATGGAAGGGGACAGTTACTTTTTCACTTAGGGCCAGGCAGGTTTGAACAGCTTTTTTCCCTTAATAAATGAAATAACAATTTAAAAACTGCATATTGGAGTTACTCTGGTTATCTTTGTGTAATATAAAAATTGGCTTGATGATCTGAATCATTTAAGTGTGAGTAATAGGCAAAAAAATCAAAATCAAAATCAGGAGGGGGGCAAATACTTTTATATATATATATATATATATATATATATATATTTATATATATATATATTTCACTTTATTTTCTATTCTTCAATTTGAATTATTATTCTCAGATTGGTATAAAAAGAAAGCAGTGTACCTGCCTTTATTTACCCGATATGTATATATTTTTACATTTCTTCATATATCTTGTATAGTATTATACTAATTATAAAAAAATGGTACATACACTATATATTAACATTACAAATGTCACAACAGTTAAAACCATAAACAGCGCTGATGGTGATAGTCCAGTGCAGATCCCAAGAAGAGATATCACCTCTACACTTAAGTGCAGTATCAATGATAGAGTGTATCAATTGGAAATAGGAAGTCCGTAGATAGCAACATGTGAAAAGCAGGACAGCAAGCACCTTCCACCCAAATCTTCAATCACCTCGTGGGACTATAGATCCCCCTCTGGGGTACGCACTCACCGGAAAACCAAAAGGGTCAGGCAGTGTATGAGTATCCACAGAATGATACAGCTCTTCACGTCAGAAGGGATCAGGTCACCTGTCTGCGGGTCTCCAGATTGTACAAAAAACACACAGGAAAGAGGCATATAGCGTAATTCCGTTTTAATGTAACATACACGAGAACCCACAGATACAAGAACCCTTCAATCAATGCACGTACATTAGATAAATCAAAACAAGCGCATATAATCACCCTCTCCTGTAAGGGAAACGAGCCATGCTGTCCCGATGGATGAGCTGACTGCCAGCACTTCCTGGTTGCAGACGTGACTCTGGTGAAGCGCACGTGTCACTTCCTGGCGTCGTAGAAGCCCCTCTCTGACGCGTTTCGTCATAAGACTTCGACAGAGGGAGTGAGTGTTTTAAATAGCTGCATCTTTCTGGTTGTTGACTGGGGTTTCCAGCCAATTAATCCAGTTAATACCATCTCTGATTGTTTATTATTTTTTGTATATTCAGTGGTTTGCAAGTGTTGGTTACTAGGCGCTGGGAGGTGTACCATAGGCCTCAATACATCTTTTTTTCCATTATACTAATTATACTGTGATATATGGAAGTAGTGTAGCACTGTAATTTTTCTTTGTAAGAAGTCCATTTTTGAACCGCTATAGTAGGTTAACTGAGCTCGTACTGATCTTTCACAAATTACCAGAACTCGGAGTATATTAACAACAAATTTTTTATGGTGGCAGTGCCAAGAAGGAAATTGTACAATGTGCATGTTTTTAAAACTAAATATATTATTAGATACATCTGTAAATAAAAGAAATAAACACCATTGTAATGTGCCCAAGTATTAATCCAAAAGCAGCAAAGTTTCTTCAAGTGAATCTTTAGTCAGACCTAGCGGTATGATTGCACAGCAGCGAGCCGCTGAAAGCCTCCGAACAGCCGAATTGACATCAGCTGTAGACGGTGCCTGCGCACTATAGCCGATATCGTGCAACACACTCCCGCTGCTTGTGCAAGTCTGCAAGGGGTGGATGGCAACAGAAGGGGGTGTATTTAGTAATGACGGACAGTGCTGTTAAGAAGGGGCGGAATTTGTCACAACACTCAAACACATCTCCTAAACAAATATATCTCTGTTATTCTTTCTACACGTGTTGCCCTTAACACAAGTAGGAAGAATAGCAGAGATATATTTGCTAAGGAGATGTGTTTCAGCTTTGTGACATATTCCGCCCCCTTCCTAACAACACTGCCAATCATTACAAAATATGCCCCCTTCTGTTGCCAGACGCCACTCATACACTCCCATCATGAGCAAGTCTGCTCCTTGCAGCCTTGCATGAGCATCGGGAGCTTATTCTAATGTTTGGCGGCTTTCAGCCACTCTGTACTGCAGGGCGGGCATTATTCGACAGGGGGCCTTTCTCGTCAGAACACCGGCCCCACTTTGTTAAATTAAGGCTTATAACTTTTACAGTATAGGATTTAATTTCATTGATTTTCATCTTTCTATGAATTTAATCTGTGCCCAGTCTTACCACAAAGAGTTAATCCAGCTCGGAGCAATATTCTTATCTTTTTTTCAGTGAGATAAAAATAGACAGGCAGAGAAATACCAGTCCGTTCACCCCCCCCCCCCCCCATGCTGTGAATGACAGGTGATTTACATATCTCATGCACGAGCGGCTCCTCTCCATTCATAAACTGAAGCAGTGTAACACACAGGCTACTCTGCTCAGTTATCACAGGACACAAAGAGTGATCGGTAACGACTGGCTGGCTATCCCTGTATTGTCCAGCACCGCTAGCACAGTGGGGGGCGTAGTTGGTTGTGTGGCTGGGCGCCTGCGCAATAGACCGCAGACTAGCTGAAGTAGGAGGGTGTCACAAACTACGGTGAACGAGAGTGAACCACAACTGCTGTTAAGAAAAGATTTCAACGCACTTCTCCAAGCAGTGTGATTTTTCAGTACTGGACCCCAGGCGTCACTCTAATCAGAGAAAGAGAGTTTGGGGGTTCACTATATCATATCATTCACATATAGGAATGAATTGAGCTACTAAGGGAAGAGGTATAACATACCTTCAACTATTAGCCTTAAAAAGGTATTGCGAACATGTTCAGTATTTCAGGCCGGAAGGTCGTATACTATTAACAACAAATGTCAAGCATGTAACATATGAGAATACTGTATGCAGATAGCATTTACTTGAGAGAGGCAACTGAAGATTTAATGGTTTAAGAGTGTATGTCCCTTTAAGATATGCCACAACTGTTATATGAAACCATAATTACTAATCCCAAGCACAGCAGTAGCATAAACTTGAGCTAGGTTTAAATACAATACTTTGTAAATGCAATACTAAGGTCCACCACTCCCTGTCCATAACTCTTTATTTTTTGGAGGGCGTTTCTATGTATGTGTATGTGGGGGGAGTAGCTAAGACCCATGATGGGTAGAAGGCTTATGGCATGATGTACCATATATCCAATGATAGACAGACACATTGGGTGGAGTATACTTTGTTGGGTGTGTCAGGCTCTGGGGGCGTCCACCTAGACATGTGATTGCAAGTACTTATTGAAGATCCTGGGGAGGTCCTGATATTATTGATGTGGCTCTGAGGAAGAGGGTCCGCCCCTGCAACGCATAAGCCATGTTTGATGAAGCCGTGTTTGATGCTGTCTGGTTCCTCCGAGTATTTGGTCTAGGTTGCAGGCATATAGGGATATGTACTACTATTGCCGGTGGATTGACAAAGCCATATTTTAAAGCTCATTTGTGAGTAAAACTGGACATACATGTGTGTGTGCAGTACTAACAAGGGGTGTGAGCGCACTTTGCTTTTGCCCAAAACACGCCCTGCTTCTCCTGTTCTGACCAAGGGGAATGCAAAGGTGGGCGGGTAGTCTGCTGATGTCACAACTCCACCCAACGTGCGGCGCACAACAGACCCGCCCACTGAACATGGAATTTTGCTGGGCTCCAAATAGAGAAAGGGGAGACATTTGAAAGATAAGGATAATTGATGAGAATGGGTTTACATCCACTTTAAGAGCCAATTTACGCAATTTACAGGCAAATGTTTGGCCCAAATTCATGCTCGGGCCCAACAGTTCTTCCATCCCTAGTTATAAATAGCACAGATAGTAGATCCATCTGGTCCAAAGCAACCAGTTTTGATTCTCAGCCAGTGGAGCACAGCAGCGTGTTGCAGATGTAAGTCGGCAGCATTGTTTTAAAACTCCTAAGGCCAAATCTACCAATCTGCATAAACACTAGTGATGAGCGGAATACGCCATATTCGATTTCACGATATTTCGCGAATATTTCGAAGAATATTCGCGAATATTCGTTAATATCGAATATTCGTGATATTTTATAAAAAAAAATAAAAATTGCGAAATTTCGCAATTTTTTTTTTTTTATATAAAATATCACGAATATCACGGAAAAAAAAATTGCGAAATTTTGCTAGTGCGAATGCGAAATTGATTGCAAAAAAAATACGAATATTCGAAATAGCGAATATTCGTCGCGATATTCGAGTTATTCGCGAATACTCGAATATGCAATATTCGTAGCGAATATTCGCAATGCGAATATTCGTGAGCAACACTAATAAACACCTGTAAGGTCCTATAGCCTGAATAAGAGGTGATTTTAATCTTCTAAACGTCTTGGCTCTAATTTTTTTTTTTTTATAAATATATATATATTTATAAAAAGAGTCTTTATAAAATCATATTTCTGACTCTGTTTCGTGCTCTTCACTTTCACTATGTAAGATAAGGCATTTAAATGAAAGATCATTTTAGGGGTAAAGTTCTAATTTAAGCTACCATGGGGCAGGGATTGATGTCAATTGTAATGTACTCTAAAATGGCACATACTATATTAGTGATTTAAAAACATGGGTTAAAAAAAGTTTAGTTAATTTAATAAATGGTATTGATTTTTTTAATCCAGAGAAAATCATAAAAATATGTATGTTTCAAAGATCTCACTGAAAATATAGATAGATAAAAAAGAAAATCCACATAGTGAAATAAAAAAGCTCAATACGAATCCACTTGGAACACAGTGAACCACAAAAGGAGGTCAATCAGTAGCAACAAACACACAGCTCTGTATGGCGCTGCACACCAGGAAGTCAGAGAAATCCTTGAGCTCGATATGGAAACTTTGGTCTCAACAGTTAACATCAAATGTCTGCTAATTCAACAAGAGCTCCAAGCTGTGCCAAAAGAAATAACACTACTCTGAAATGAGCTGTGTCCTTAAAATGCTGCTGCTGGAAAAATAGCATAAAAAAATACAAAATATATATTACAGGCACCCCAGACTTTAGCACCATTCTCCATGAGAATGAAAGGTCATGGTCTTCCCTTGTGCTTTTAGGCACCTATAAAAAGAAGAAAGCACTAAGCCAGTAATTGTCCAGCAGCTGATATAAGAGCATCCCATTACCCCACCTATGTCAGGGCCTAAAGCATGTGATTTTCATCCCTTCAAAAAATAAATAAAAAGTGGACAGTGGGCTTATTTCATGCTATTTACCATTTAATGTTTTATGGTACGGGAATGCATAGCGTTTTTCAAAAGATTAGTTGCAATTCATCCAAGATTTTTTTGTGCTGTATTTATCTCACTGTTCAGTATTTTATCACATTACTTCATATCCGGTGGGCGTTACTTATTTTCTAGTG
This sequence comes from Rana kukunoris, assembly GCA_029574335.1. Classification (NCBI taxonomy): domain Eukaryota; kingdom Metazoa; phylum Chordata; class Amphibia; order Anura; family Ranidae; genus Rana; species Rana kukunoris. The sequence continues at coordinate 67,762,963 of CM056057.1, forward strand.
GACACTTTTGAGGACCTTGCAGAAAAAGGAGCGATGGTGGACAGTCCAGAGTAAAAGCCCTATGTCCTGGATCTTGTAGACCAAATGGCATTTTATTATAAACACTTACATGCCTTACACATTGAGGTATGGTGCTTCCTTACCAAACACATTTCACACATTCCTTGGATATCACATGTCTGGACCAGTACTTATGTTATATATGTACAGTAAAACCAGATGGTTAAGCTGCCCCCCAACATCCAGCCTGAACACCAACATACAGCCACACACCACTGTACTCATGCGGCCGTGCTTCATGGTAAAACATAAACAGCATTTCCTTTAACAACATGATTATGGTTACTATTAAACATGCCAATATCTGCAAGAGTTCTTTTGGTTCATTGCAATTTCTGTGGCAAGCTGACATAGTAAAGGCCTTTAAATGTGATAATACGGCAGCGTAGAGGTCATAATCTGGCAGTGTAGTGATTATGAGCTAAAGGGAGAATGTGCTGGATCTCAGACATTTTGATCAACACTTGAAGATCTTCCAGTACTTTGGACAATTCCTATTGTGAATTTATTTTCTACCAAAAGATAGATATGTTGCTCAAGTGGTTGGAAGCAGGTCCTGGATTGCTGCACTACTTAAAACGATGTCTTTATTTGTACAAATAAATTCCAAAAAACAACCAAAGCAATGCAGTCAAAACATGGTGAACAACAAGAAAAGGGTGTCCGACATGTTTCACATCATGTGATGCTTACTCATGTTGCTCAAGTGGGCATAAGCAGGCTGGTTGGGACTAGAGGGGGCAAACACTGTACAGAGTAAAACCTTGGATTGCAAGCATAATTTGTTCCGGAAACATGCTTGTAATTCAAAGCACTGGTATATCAAAGCACTTTTCCCCAAAAGAAACTCAGATGATTCGTTCCACAATCATTTATTTATAGGTCTTTCGGTTTATAGTCCATATAAAAAGATTATAGCAATGTGATAGGTTGTGTAACCATAACATTTTCATCCTCAATGGAAGCCTCCCCAAGGGTATTAAAAGAAAAATCCAGCAGGAACTACAGAGAATAAAAGAGAAGTGCCTCTAAAGCCCCGTACACGGTCAGACCTTTGTCCGACCAAAATCACATCGGAATTCCATCAGAGAAAAAGAGAACATGTTCTCTATCAAAACTCCAATGGAATTCCTCGGAATTTCCAAGGGAAATAATCCAATGGGGCTTACACATGGTCGGAATTTCCAATGGAAAAAGTCTGTCTAACTTTTCCATCTGAAATTCCGATCGTGTGTACGGGGCATAAGTGTAGCAATATGGTTACATTTAATGAAGGTACAACATTTAGCAACTCACATGGTTGATGATTAAAAGAGGCACATCTAAGTATGCAGGCATCCGGGGTAAAGCTGTCCACATAGACCATCCTCCACACCGCCAGCTCTATGTGGACAGCTTTACCCCGGATGCCTGCATACTTAGATGTGCCTCTTTTAATCATGAACCATAAATAAATATTGTACCTTCATTAAATGTAACCATATTGCTACACTTAGAGGGGTCTTTCTTCTCTTTTATACTTAGTTGTGACGTGACGCTACTTGTATATTAAGACATCACTTGTTTATCAAGTAAAAATGAATTTGAACATTTTGCTTGTCTTGCAAAATGCTCTCAAACCAAGTTACTCTCAATCCAAGCTTTTACTCTATTATGTCTCTACTAATAAAAGCTCTTTCATGCCTTTCCTAAAATCTCAAATATTATTTAAAATATAATTCTTATATAAGAATAAAATAAATTTAATGAACAAACAGAAACAAATTAACTAAAGTGACTTTGAGAAAATAAGACCTCTTTTTTTTTTACCACTTGCATATTTAATAACATTAAATTTGAGACTGACAAATGCCCCTTTGATCAGGGATAATTTTGTGGGATCTTAGAGATGAAGCTCTCTAGCTTGTAGCCAAGCTGAGAGCCCCCTGCTGTTTAAGGGTACAGTGCATGAAAAACATTTTTAAGGCCATTTACATATTCTTAAAGAAAATGCAAGGGAAATAATGAAAGTCCAACATTTACATATGAAAACCCTGATGCGCCTTTCATTAGTTAATTTATCTTCGCTAAGAGACATACAGCCCAAATCATGTATATATGTAAATTATACATAAATAGAACTTGTAATTTGTATATTTTATGTTTTGTTTCTATTTTTTGCAGTTAACATGGTCAAAACATGAAAAAATGGGGGGAAAAAAACATTCAACAATAATGTGGATTTTTATCCAGTGAATTCGGGAGACATTTTCCAAATCACTGAGGTAGTTGGGCTGTAGCTATAAGGGTTTCTAGTGCAAATACAAATGAACCCAGACCCCATGGCTACTCTTCATTATTAATAACATTTACAAAACAAATGGATGCTTTACCAAATGCCGGCATACCCCACTTTTAGGTACACAGTGGGGTACTTTATTTACTAAAGCTGGAAAGCACAAAACCAGGCTCACGTCTGCATAAAAACCAATGAGCTTTCAGGTTTTATTACCAAAGCTTAATTGAACAAGCTGGGGTTAGAAGCTCATTGGTTTCTATGCAGAAGTGAGCCTGATTTTGCTCTTTCCAGCTTTAGTAAATAAACCCCATTGTGTACTTAAGAGTGGGGTATGCCTGTATCACCAACTTGTAAGCATGAAAAAACTCATCTATCTACCACACACATTACTAAGGTTATCCCAATTGTGCAACAAAGGGGAAAGAGATTAGGATAACTCAAGCACATGTTACATTATACAACAGTTTTTTTTTTCTTCATCATTGGGAAAAAAATGATATGGAAAATACCTTTTACAAAGTAGTTACTAGCAGCCAAACACAGTGGAGTTCATTTACTTAAATTGGAAAGTTCAAAATCTAGTGCAGCTCTACATAGAAACCAATCAGCTTCCAGTTTATTTTTTGTCAAAGTTTAAGTGAAGTTAGAAGCTGAATGGCTACCATGCACAGCTGCACCAGATTTTGCACTCTCCAGTATTAGTAAATCAAGCCCAGTATGTTTGAACATGGACCCTTCTATTTCAAAAAATAAAAAAATGAAATTGCAATGTAAGTGCCCATGTTCCAAAGTATCCTTAAAGTGACACTTAACCCTGATTTAAAAAAATATATATATTCCAGTGTAGCCCTCTTTTTGGGGGGAGGAGTTGTGAGAAATGGAAATGAAAGATAATGGCAGTGCAATCCATTTATTCAATCAGAGTCGGCAAGAGCTCTATGTTTCCACTCACTGTGCTTGACTTGCAGTCTCCACCCCACAACAAAAAAGTCCTTCCATGAAGATAAAGTTGGAAACTAAGTGAGGATGAATAAAACATCTCTTTAATTTGTCCAAACAGAGCCAACACTTGTGAGAAATGCCCCTTCCCAAACAGGATTTTGTGTTCAACCTGTAGTTAAATTAGGGCACCAAAACCTTCTCTAAATCGAAGAGTGGGTTTGATAATATGGCTGGTAGTACCTACACCCAGGACAGGTGGAGTTACTACCTTCCTTCCTGGGAAATTACGGTAATCAGTAATCTAAACAAAGCAGAGATACTACTGCAACCAACATATAACACTAACCATAAGCATATAGATTCACACCAGTATAGAGAAAATACAAGCTTTAAATAAGAAGAGATTAAAGGATAGGTTCAATCGTAGTAAATTGTTACACCCATATTTGAGACACCCAATGCCCCATGTTTTAGCAAATTATTGCCATCCAGTTAGGGCTGAGATCTACCCAGTGTTGCCATACCGTTAGTATTTTTACAGGTAACAAGTAAAAAACAGGCATTTTTCTCCTGCCAGTAAAAAATATGGCTGTGACCCTCGGCTCGGAATTGCGCTTGCGCAGCTTGGGCTTGAAGCCAGCCAAGACCATCCAAGTGCCTGCTGGTAAAATTCATGTGCGCATTACCCATTCTAATGTATTGCCCTCTAGAGTCCTGTCCCTGAGCTACTTACTTGCTATATTGAAAATAAAATAAGAAAATGCTTTTTGCCTTAATATCTACCTTAAATCACATTGAAAATTGCATATTGTACCTACTTGTAGCCTAAATACTAGAATTTGCACTTAAAACTGTAATGCCCTGTACACACGATCAGTTCATCTGATGAAAACGGTCTGATGGATTTTTCCATCAATTATCCGATGAAGCTGACTGATGATCAGTCGTGCCTACCCACCAGCAGTTAAAAAAAGCAATCGTGTCAGAACGCGGTGACGTAAAACACAACGACGTGCTGAAAAAAATTAAGTTCAATGCTTCCTAGCATGCGTCGACTTGATTCTGAGCATGCATGGATTTTTAACTGATGGACGTGCCCACAGACAATCGTTTTTTTTTTCTGTAGGTTTTTTATCCATCAGATCATTTTAAAACAAGTTCTTATTTTTTTAACCGATGGATAAATACCGTATTTTTCGGACTATAAGACGCAGTTTTTTTCCCCAGAAACATGGGGGAAAATGTCCCTGCGTCTTATCGTCCGAATAGATGACAGGCTCCGCCCCCCGCCGCCAATTGCAACACCCCCCGCCTCCAATGGCATGGCCCCCATACCACTCGCATTGCCTCCCGCCGCCACTGGAAACGCCCCCCGCCGCCGATGGCACCGCCCCCTACACCACTCACATTGCCCCAAGCCGCGGCTGGCAACGCCCCCCGCCGCCAATAGCACTTTCCCCCCCACACCACTCGCATCGCCTCCTGCCGCCACTGAAAACTCCCCCTGCCGCCGATGCTAACACCCCCCCACCGCCTCTCGCATCGCCTCCTGCCGCCTCCACCGGAAGAGAGGCAGGAGAGCGGATTACATACTCCCAAACCCCCGTCAGTGCCCGGTGATCTTCCGGCTGTTTCCTGAGGTAGAGGAGGGTGGAAGTGACAGCATGAGGTAAAGGCTCTGTTTAAGCAATGGGCACTCTGCATTTGTTTTGGCAATGGGCACTGCATTTTCTATGGGCAATGGGTACTCTGTATTTTCTATGGGCAATGGGTACTCTGTATTTTCTATGGGCAATGGGCACTCTGTATTTTCTATGGGCAATGGGCACTCTGCATTTGTGTTGGCAATGGTCACTCTGCATTTTCTATGGGCAATGGTCACTCTGCATTTTCTATGGGCAATGGTCACTCTGCATTTTCTATGGGCAATGGTCACTCTGCATTTTCTATGGGCAATGGTCACTCTGCATTTTCTATGGCCGTGGTCACTCTGCATTTTCTATGGCCGTGGTCACTCTGCATATCATGGGCACTGCAAAATATTTTAGTACACCATTTGGTACAGAATATTTTTTTTCTTGTTTTTCCTCCCCTAAAATCTAGGTGCGTCTTATGGTCAGGTGCGTCTTATGGTGCGAAAAATACGGTAACCGATGGGGCCCACACACGATTGGTTTAGTCTGATGAAAACAGTCCATCAGACCGTTTTCATCAGACAAACCGATCGTGTGTACGCGGCATTAGTTTTGTACATGCCAGTAAAAACTTGGCTGTGCCTTTAATTTTTGGGTGTCATGTCAGTAAATTTAAATCTGGAAGGTTGGCAACACTGGATCTACCTTAATGTCTTTTACTACTGTATAAAGACATAAGTTCCCTTCACAAATTTTGTACTACAGTATTTATAATAGTGTGCAGTATTTAGAAGCTGCTCCAGGTGTTCAGTCTTCTGTCTCATCACATATTCTACACCACTGAGATTGTAATCTACAGAAACTTTTAAGTATGCAAACACAGCAAGTTACAGTGGGCTACGTTCTAAACGTAAAATGAAAAGCTGAAATGAAACACATGAAGGAAATATGGCACACAATAAATAGTCTTTCATATGAGTAGTAAAACAAAATCTGATACGTACTGTAAAAGCTAAGTATTGCACTTGAAAATGTTGCTGTACTATGAAAGGACCAGGAAGCCAACTCAATTATTTAGTATTGAAGATAATATCTAAAATAGCCACAAAATATTATCACTATATTGTTAGAAAAATAAAAAATCTTGCTACTGTAATTAATACAGATGCTGGAAAGAGGAAGGTTGAAAACGAAAAGCCTGCCTAGAAGTTACATTCAATTTCACACATCATCGCTGTTTCTTGTTTATAGGAAAGTAGTGATGCCACAGGAGTCATTTTGTATGCTGCAGTTTGTGACGTTTTGTTCAAGTCATAAGCAATTGTACTAGTGGCATAAAAATATGTTGAAGATGGTTGCATATGCAAACAGGAAAGCACTGGTCTTCCTCGCATATCAGATGAAAATGTTGAACGTTTCCGAGGTGTGTTCAAATGGAGCCCTAGGAAATTCACATTATGGACAAGCGTCAAACTTGGAATTCCTCAAACAATGGTATGGTGTGTTCTTAAAAAAACATCTACATATGAAGCAATACAAGTTGCAGTTACTGCAGAAGATTCTAATGACTTGATTTTTCATATAAGCGAATGCTCCACGTCACTTCCACTTGGAGCTTTGATAATTTGGAATAAGTGGACAACAAGATCTTGTTCATCATCTCCCAGGTCTTCAGATCTTACCCCCTGCAAGTTTTATCTGTGGGGGTTCATAGAAGAAAGGGTGTGTGTCCCACCTATGCCAGCTGGTGAGTGTTTTCTGGCCCTGAAACATGTTGGCTGTCTTTTGGTGCAAATCAATAAATCAATTTGGGCTCTTTTTACCATTTCATCTGGTGCTCCTTCTATTGGTACTCTTGCTTTTGATAGCTGAGTTTGTCTAACCTAAAAAATGTCTGATGTGTGTGTGTCTGTGTGTTGCGCTGGACCAAAAGAAGTGAGACTTGGGACTGATGGATATATAATGGAAAGCATCTTTCTTCAATGGAGCTGATACATAATGAAGTGTAGTGTAGGTGGACCTTGTTCTGGTTCTAGGTGCTATCACCCTGGTTGCAACAAAAAGAATGCTCAACATATGACAATCTCTGGGGTGGGTATTCAGACGTGCCTAGTACAAAAGTTCATATCACACAGAGGTTTTTTTTTAATGTTTATTGGTTAAGAGCATCTAATAAAACCTTTACGATTAAGCCCATGATGGTTGAAACTTGTGAGAGGGCGTGGTTTCTAAAAGGATGGAACTGAAGCCTTCCTATCACCTATACAACTAAGCGGCTCTCAGTGTGCACTTCCATCTCTCCCTTGTATGCCTCCGAGTATCGGGAAAGAAGAGCTCTGGGGTGTTGCACACGATAGGGATTAAATCACCAGGTGACTGAATTAGTGGGGCATAGAGTGGCTCTACATATTTAATTCAAAATAATTCCAAGGCATTTTGGTGGAAAGGTCTCCCATTTCCTGAGGGCTTGAGCAGTAGACGTTATTAAAATCACAATGAGATGCAAAAGGAGAGCTATGTTAGGGCATAATACAGAATGGCAGATCTTAACCACTTAAGGACCTTGTCTGTTTTTTTGCTAAAAAATGATTTAAAACCCCCAAACATTATATATATATTTTTTTCTAACACCCTAGAGAATAAAATGGCGGTCATTGCACTACTTTTTGTCACACCGTATTTGCGCATCGGTCTTACAAGCGTACTTTTTTGGGAAAAAAACACTTTTTTTAATAAAAAAAATAAGACAACAGTTAGCCCAATTTTTTTACATTGTAAATGATAATGTTACGCTGAGTAAAATGATACCCAACATGTCACGCTTCAAAATTGCAATGGTGTCAAACTTTTACCCTTAAAAATCTCCATAGGCGACTTTTAAAAAATTCTAAAGGTTGCATCTTTTGAGTTACAGAGGAGGTCTAGGGCTAGAATTGCTCTCTTCATTGCTCTCGCTCTAACGATCATGACGATACCTCACTTGTGTGGTTTGAACACCGTTTTCATATGCAGACGCTACTCACGTATGTATTCGCTTCTGTGTGCGAGCTCGTCGGAGCGGGGAGCTTTAAAAAAAAAAAAAAAATTGGGGGGTTTTCCTATTTATTTAATTTATTTTATACATTTTTATACTTAAAAAAAATGGGTCACTTTTATTCCTATTACAAGGAATGTAAACATCCCTTGTAATAGAAAAAAGCATGACAGGTCCTCTTAAATATGAGATCTGGGGTCAAAAAATATTTGTCATTTGAAAAAATGACAAGGAAATATGCCTTTAAGAAGCATGGGCGGAAGTGGTGTTTTGACGTTGCTTCCGCCCTGCTATGCTATAGAGACTGGTGGGGGCCATCTTGCCCTCACTCGTATCCAAGCCGTGCAGGAGGAAGGACCCGATCGCCTCCACCGCTGCCGACGGCTCCGGTAAGCAGCAGAGGGCGCGGGAGAGCCGTGGGGGGGGGCCCTCTCCCTCCACTGATAACGGTGATCTCGCGGTGAATCCGCCACGGAGACCACCGTTATTGTTAACAGGACCGCTCACAGGAAAGATGGATATCTCAGTTGTGGCAGCGGCTGCTGTCTTTACCGAGATATCCAGCTTTAAAATTCTGACATATATATACATGAGCAGTGGTTAATGGCACTATGAAATGCCAACTGAGTTTTTTAACCTGAAAAGAAGAACAATATTGTCTCCCATGATGCAATGCAACCTTTTGTCCTCCCTTTGAGCATCATGTGATAGCAGAGGCTTATTTAAAAAAAAGAAAGCAGTGCAAACAAAAAATGCACTATGAATGGGGTTGTTGTCAGTAGAAACTATTAACATTGCTGAATTAATTTCTCTATTTCCAACATATTTGGAAACTTTCTCTAATAATTGGTTCCTCCGTTTATAGGAAGACTCTTACTCTGGAAGAAAACCGCGGTGAATTTACCATTGTGACAAGAACTGTTCACTCTGGGTTATCTGCCAAGCTTTTTTTTTTTTGGAGTTAAAGCGCATCTGAGAACATGTTTTTACATTTTGAATATAGTAGAGATAGTTTAGCCATGCATGTCCTATCGGGAGACTTCCCTTCACTTATTGTCTTGCAGCAAATGTTATTGTTTAGGGCAATGTGGCTGTCCATCTGGTCTGGTTGTGCTGTATGGCAGAGGTGTGTCAACCCCAAGACTGGTTGATTAGAATAACAAATTATTTGGCTGGTAATATAGCTTACTTCTGTGTACTTAATATGTGTTTATCTGTCCAGCTGGAGTTCAGCTTTAAGCAAGCCAAAAGCTCAAAGGTTTTGCTCAATTTTCTTTTTTTTTAAGTTCATTCAGAAAGTTCATCTGTATTATATTACACATGCTATATCCCCACTGAAAATGAACGAAAATTTGGATTACAAAAATCAAATCAAAGCATATACATACAATAAAAAAATCAGAATGGGAATATGGACAATTAAGCAAAACTAAAAAATTTGACTGGGCATATAAAGCTTTGCAAAGATTAGTAATAATAACTAAAGAGCTTAAAGAAACCCTGTCATCAGACCATTCATTTCAACAAAAATCCTCCCATAAAGCTCCAAGATTGCTTCTTAGCAGCACCATCTTGGATATGATGTCAGAAACCCCAACAAACTCTGAGCTGTCACTCAAGTAAAACAATTCATAGTAATCAATGAAGAAAGGTGGTGATGTCTGCGCTGTGAATGGTGGGAAAACGAGATACAAAGATTTCACAGGATAGGTGATTACGCCAAGGGGCGTGGGTGAAGGTGGGTGGGAGCGGGGTACAGAGCAAAACAATAACAAACATAGGTACTTATACCAGTGCAGGGCGTAAATCATATAAAGATACAATGATGAGTGGTAAAAATGCAAAAGTGGCAAACATACTCAAAAAAAACAAAAGAAAATCCATATAGCAAAGGCAAATAGAGTGTGATATATACAAAGTGCTTCCTAAAGCTGAAGTTAATAAGTGTTGAGACCAGAGATGGCATCCCACAAAGAACGCCTCTGGATAGAAAATTATACACAAAAAAGTCTCTCAAGATGCCTCCCAGGTATCCAAAAGAAAAAGATGTAGTGCCAGGAGAGAAGTTTGCAGTGAACACCTCTGGTGGTCCCTAGCTCCTCACCTCACAGCTATTGCACGGATAGCCAAAAGCCCAACTCTAGGTAGATGCACTCCAATAGGAGAATGACAGCAGCACTCATCAGCAGTAGGTCATGAAAAAAGAACCGAACAGGATCATGGTACAGTATGAAAGGGGCATCTCGTCATACATCATGAATCACACATGCATCCACTCACATGGAGGTAATGAATGGTGGGCCTATCTCCAACGAACTGCGAGTTCGCCCTTGGTCCTGGATATGCACCTGGCTGCTCCTCTTCTCTGAATGGGCTGGATAGGCACTCGGATCGAATCGGAAGAAGCCTCAGACAGTGTACATGCCAGGAGAGAGACAGACCATAGCACAGCCCCACAAAATTGAACACATTTATTGAAAAGAACACATATCACTCACATTTAAAAAGGTGATACTGGACACATAGATACCAGACGGTCGGCAGGTGGGTCTTCCTGCGTCAGGCGTGTGGACTCTAATGCTCCTCGATCCCTACGTGTTTTGTCACACCACGTGACTTCCTTAGGGGATGGCACTAGTTGAACAGTCAAATCTTAAATAGGCTGCCCTAATGTCTGCTATACTGGGCGCATGGCGGCCATTTTCTCGTAGCCCGCCCTCAAAGTATCATCTACAGTGATCGCCATCTTGCCTGAGTCATTGGAGCTGCGTTACTTTTGTTTATTTACTTTTCTTATAATAAATTATATTACTTTTTCACTTTACATGTGTTTGGTTCAGTCTGTTGCAGTCCACACAGTTCTAGTCGCACCAGTTCATGACATAAGCATTTAAAATCTAAAATTAAAAAAAAATTCTGAGCTTTTACTTGTTTTTTTTTTGTGGTCTTTTTAACCCCTTCCCTACCAGCCCATAGGGGAATCACGTCATGGTGATCCCCTCGCCGATGAGACAGGACGTTGCACAACATCCTGTCTTCACGGCGTTCTAGGGCGCGTGCGCGCACCGCCGCCGGCGTGCGCGCGCGCCCGCGGCACCACCCGCGATCCCGCGCGCGTGCCCGACGGCCGTGATTGCCGCCGGGCACCCGCGATTTCTGGCAATCACGGCAGGAGTGTGGATCTGTGTGTGTAAACACACAGATCCACCTCCTGTCAGCGGTGAGGAGACTGATGTGTGTTCCCAGTACAGAGGAACACACATCGATCTCCTCCCCATGTGAGTCCCCCTCCCCCTACAGTTAGAACATACTTTAGGACACATTTTAACCCCTTCAGCGCCCCCTAGTGTTAACCCCTTCCCTGCCAGTCACATTTACACAGTAATTAGTGCAGTTTTATAGCACTAATCGCTGTGTAAATGTGAACGGTCCCAAAAACGTGTCAAAAGTGTCCGATATGTCCGCCGCAACGTCACGGTCACAAAAAAAAACGCAGATCCCCGCCATTACTAGTAAAAAAATAAAAATAAAAATGCCATAAATCTATCACCTATTTTGTAGACGCTATAACTTTTGCGCAAACCAATCAATATACGATTATTGCGTTTTTTTTTTTACCAAAAATACGTAGAATACGTATCGGTCTAAACTGAGGGGAAAAAAAGTTTTTTTTAAAAAAATATTGTGAGATGTATTAAATAAAAAGGAAAAAATATTGTGTTTTTTTTTTAAATTGTCGCTCTTCTTTTGTTTATAGCGCAAAAAATAAAAACCGCAGAGATGATCAAATACCACCAAACGAAAGCTCTATTTGTGTGGGGAAAAAAACATAATGATTTAATTTGGGTACAGTATTGCCTGACCGCGCAATTGTCATTCAAAGTGCAACAGCGCTGAAAACTAAAAATTGGTCTGGGCAGGAAGGGGGTGAAAATGCCCTGTATGGAAGGGGTTAAATCCCCTTACAACCAATCAGGGTCTATTTAAAACAGCAGAGTAATATATGTATTCTGAATCCTTACCAATGGTCATTGCACTTGGCACGTTACTCTTCGACTTACTAAATAAAATTGTATGTGTTACTATAGAAGGTGAAAAAATATATTGGTAAATATATAAATCAGCATTTGACACAACCATATAATAAGTCAGTTGAATAACACATAGAGCCTACATAATCTTAATGCTAGAACTTCTCACGCTAATAATTCCATCTACGCATTTCATGACGTAATTATTTCATCAAGTGACTCCAGTCATCATTGCAGCAATAAATCATGTCTATCAGAGTCCAGGTTGAGTAGTTTAAGGAGCCAGCAGTACTGAGGGGGTTTCTCAATCCATATAATTTTTTCTCTATTATTTTCTTTCTCCATCTTTTTTCTGAGCAACTTCTGTTCTTCATATATTATTTAAGTCCCTGAGACGGTAACAGCACTATTCGCCTTGTATACCTTGTGTGGGGTTTAAAATATAGATAAAAGCAGAAGGTCTGACTTAAAACATGGGTTCTGACTACAGCTGACTTTGTCTCTAGAAGCTTAAAATCCTGTGCATTCATTGTTTTTTAAATGTTATTTACTTAAATATTATTTATAGCAACTTTATTTTGGTGTATTATTTCTACTGGACAGTAAGGGAAAGATATTTTTATAAAACCTAAAGAAAGGGGGCTGAATGGCAAATGTATGCTTGTGCCACATCCAGTATATATGAGAAAATAAAAAGGGGGTTCCCCTGGGTGGACTTTTAAGGCACTAATAGTATTCCAAAATATACAGGATATTAAGAGTAAAAAAATATAGTTTTATTCACAATTGTACATATTTATCAAAAAAAATAATATTTAATTAAAATATACAGTTCCAATGATTGTCACCATATAAGTAAATACATGAAGAACCTTCTTTACACCCGACACATTTCAGGGTAACCTTCTTCAGGGATGTGTAGAGAAGGACAATTAGTTCATCTAAGCATAAGAATACATAAAGTTAAATACATGCATTTAGAACATTATTAAATATATACAAAAAGTTTTCTTTATATATGATGTATATACATGTAATCATTCACTTACGTATTATAAAGGATAATGAATATTTAATTGGATACTTTTTTTTAAAAGAATTGAAAATTTAAATGGCATGTTGGGTTCAATCAATGAGGTTGCCAGTCAAAGAAGAAATGGGTATCAGGATATACAATTAATGCAAGTTTGAGACGAACATTTATAAGGAACAGGTGTTCATCCCATTAGGGAGAATTTATTCTTTATGTATTCTTATGCTTAGATGAACTAATTGTCCTTCTCTACACACCCCTGAAGAAGGTTACCCCGAAAACGCGTCGGGTGTAAAGAAGGTTCTTCATGTATTTACTTATATGGTGACAATCATTGGAACTGTATATTTTAATTCAATTTTAATTTTTTTTTGATAAATATGTACAATTGTGAATAAAACTATATTTTTTTACTCCTAATATCCTGTATATTTTGGAATACTATTAGTGCCTTAAAAGTCCACCCAGGGGAACCCCCGTTTTCTTTTCTTTCATAAAACATAAAAATACTTTGTTGATATTCAAAGGTGTCCATCCCTATTAATTTGCAGTCTCCCATCTGCTTGTTTTGAAGATGGGAGGTCTAACACCTTTGGGGAAAAGCAATTAGAGAGGCTGGATTAAAGCTTGTCCAATTGCTCTGTACTATCAATAAACCAGTTGCGGAAACATTTTGCCACTTGCTAGTGGTTAGATTGCACTGTACACCTGCTCACTCTTAAAATGTTGATTGTCTTTTTTCACACTAGGATTCATAGTAACCCACAATAAATATGCTTAGTGGTCCCTGCTCAGGCTCCGCTGCAGAAATAGGAAGAGATAGCCCAGAGTGGTTAGCAAGTAAAAGCGGCTTCAGCTCAATTCATCCAGGCCATTTCCCCAACATGTTTCGCCTTGCTCCCAGTGCATGACTCTTTGTTCTTCTTTACACTGAAGATAGTTCTTAATGACATTTGCTGTATGTTTTGGGTCGCTGTTCTGCTGTAGAATACATTTGGGGCCAATCACAAGCCTTCCTGATGGCATGGCATGAAGGATATGTGTCTGCCTATATTTCTCAGCATTGAGGACAACATTGATTCTTACCACATCTCCAACTCTATTTGCAGAAATTCAGCCTCAAACTTGCAAGGAACTTCCACCGTGCTTCAATGTTGCCTGCAGATACTCATTATTGTACCGCTGCCCATCCCTTTGCCGAACAACCTGCCCCCTGCTAAAGCAAAATATAAAACGTTTTGACTCAGCAGTCGAGAGCACCTGCTGACATTTTTCTGCACCCCACTTCCTATGTTTTTGTGCATAGTTGAGTTGCTTAGCCTTGTTTCTGTGTCGGAGGTATGGCTTTTTGGTTGCATTTCTTCCATGAAGACCACTTCTGGCTAGATTTCTCCAGACAGTAGATGGGTGTACCTGAATCCGACTGGTTTCTGCCAGTTCTATGCTGATGGCACTGTTGGACAACTTCCGATGTTGAAGGGAAGCAAGCATGACGTGTCTTTCATCTGCTGCACTAAGTTTCCGTGGCCCACCACTGTTTCTACGGTACTCACTGATGCCGATCAGTGGTTTCCTTAATACTGAGAAATACAGGCAGATACATATTCATAATGCCATACCATCAAAAAGGCATGTGATTGGCCCAAAATGTACTCTGCAGGGCAACTACCCCAAACATACAGGCAATATCATTAAGAACTATCTTCAGTGTAAAGAACAAGGAGTCCTGAAGTAATGGTTTGGCCCCCACATGAAGAGACAAAAGGATTTGAGGCAACCTACATCCACAGAAGATTTGTGGTTAGTTCCCCAGTATGTCTAAAAAAAAAAAACAACCGGCTGAGTTCTTTCAAAAAGAAGTGTGCAATGGTACCTAGAAGAATTGAAGCTGGTTTGAAGATAACATCAATTTTTCTTTTGTTCGCTCACTTTGCATTTTGTAAATTGATAGAAATAAACAATTAAAATATATTTCCAAAAACATTCTTACTTTACAGCATTTATTCACACCTGCCTAAATCTTTTGCACAGTACTATATGTCAGCTATTGCCTCATGGCCTGAGATACTCCTTACATTAAGGATGCAAATGGTTGAAAGCCAGTCATTGTCAATGTTGTAGGTATTGGAGAAATGTTAGTCACTGGCCATCAGAGCAGTCTAGAGGAGGACAGACCCGGCGGGTTACTATATACTAAATGGGGAAGGCCCATAACTCCATCCTGTTTTTTGTTTAATATGGAGATCATATCGATGCTAATGCCAAGGAGCCTGCTCAAATGTAATGAGGGAGGGAAGAATATGAAATGCAAGAAAAGGTACTTGAAACATCAATTGATACTGTTTAAAACACATATAGAAAATGCACAAGGATGTACAGTTTAAAGTGGAACTTTAGGCTAGAAATTGAAAATTGGTGGACAGACAGGATTTTTAATGCAAAAGAGACATGCGTGGTCTCTTCTGCATTAAAGATTCTTACCTGTCTATGCACCCCTGCACAGTAAGCTGAGCAAGCACAGCTCACTGCACAAATCCGGCAATGCCTCTGATATATTCGGGTGGCAGGCTTCTGAATCTCGATTGCTAACTGCTGTCATTGGCCGGGCCAAAATTCGTCACTCCCACACATACGCTGTAGTTCCGTCAGATTCAGCATTGCAAAATCTGTGCTGGGAGTTTCAGAGGTGCACAACGCTGGATTCAAGGTGAGTATGGTTTTGCTTTATATATGGCTATCCTTCCAAACCAGGCATGCTACAGAATTGACCAATTCCTAGGTTTTTGCTGTGTCAGGTCAATAGTAAGTGTAGATGGAATCCATATGTGGAGGCAGCAGGATTACTAAACAGTTAAGACCCCTGGTCTGCCAAGGGAAGGGAAATACTGTTTAATATTAGAGACGACCACTGCAGAAACTCCACTTCTGGGTTGATGATATAAAATAGAAGCTCATTCGCCTAGTTTATGCTTTGTTTATTTTTAAGATTCCTTGGATAAAAGGGTTATTATGTATTGTTTAGCTAGGTGCTTCATGATTAGTAAATTAAAAATAAACTACGTTGTGCTACAAGTTATTGATAACAACTAAATCAGTAAAGCAACAGCAGCCAGCACAATATTGAAGAAAGTCAATAAAAAGTAAATGTAGTAAAAGTGCAGAGCTTAAATATTAGTCCCAAAGAATTAACCAGGAGCAAATGTTCAAATGATGGTTTGATCTGTGTGATAGGCACAAGCTAGGAAAACCCATCACCAGCACCTAATTATACAGACTCTTACCCCATTTAATGGACCCCCAACACAGAGGTCCCATCAGCCAATGTAGAATACAGATGGAAGCTCATCACTCCTATCTTATGGCAGCAGATCGAATGATGAATGCAACAGAGCCCAGATATGCCTCTCCTTACTCAAGGTTCACTCCAAAAGCACGGTGATGTTTCCGTTAGGCTGACATTAGACTTGCAGCTGAATAGGTGTGGAGTCCTCTGGAGAAGATACATGGATGAAGAAAGGAATATGGTGGCTAATGTGGGCTGTCTCTAAGGCCGCGTACACACGATCAAATCTATCTGCTGGAAATGGTCTGACAGACCGTTTCAGCAGACAGATTCGATCGTGTGTACGGGCGGACAGACAGATTTTTCCAGCAGACAGATTTTAAAGCATGCTTTAAAATCTGTCTGCTGGGAATCTGTCCGTCCGACATGTCTGCTGGTTAGTACGCTAACCAGCAGACATATCTGCCCGCACATGCGTCGAATGGATTTGACGCTTACGCGGAAGTGTTTTACTTCCTGGTGCGGTAACGTGGCAGCGTCAACGTCATCGCCACGTCACCGCGCTGTATGCCGGCGGGGATTTTGGTTTGATTGTGTGTACAGCGATCAAACCAAAACAGCCCAGCAGACAAATCTGATCAAATCGGTCTGTCAGACCGATTTGAACAGATTTATGTGCTCGTGTGTACGGGGCCTTAGATCTCATGGACAAGCTTGTTCATGGGCTTGTCCATGAGGTCTGCTCCTGGTTAATTCTTTGGGACTAATATTTAAGTGCTGCACCATTACTACATTTGCTCCATGACTAGTATATACCAAATTTAGAATTTTAGATCAAATTGGGCTCAGAGAGAATGCCATTAAGCTTGCCTCTTGCTATTGGGACCTAATACAGTTCTAGGATTTTGGATTTAACACTTGGGGAAATCCTATTTAGGTGAATGAGAAAAAGAAAACACCAACTTAGATGGGCAAGCGCCTTTTGAAAGTCAACCAAGAAAATGTATAAGGGCATTCAGCTTTTTCTGCAATAAGCCATCAGAGTGAGATGGGGGACAAAGCTTACCGGGTTGAGAAGGACAAGGGATGAAATGGGTCTGCAGACCAGTTTCATCGGACCAGTTCGATGGTGTGTATGGCCTATCGGACCGTTGTCCGTCGCACCAAAGTTTTAAAACATGCTTTAAAACCTGTCCGATGGAAACCTGTTCGTCGGACAGGTTCGATGGTTAGTACACAAAAGCATCTGATCAAAAACCCGCACATGCTCAGAATCAAGTCAACACATGCTTGGAAGCATTGAACTTCGTTTTTTCAGCACGTCGTTGTGTTCTACGTCACCGCGTTCTGGTCTGATCGGATTTTGGTCCGATGGAGTGTACGCACATCAGACCAACAGACCACTTCAGTGTGGTCCGATGAAAATGGTCCGTCGGACTTAAGTCCCTCAGCTTTGATTTTAGCAAAAGATAAAAAAAACGTCTGTGTGCAGAAGCCCCCCCAGCACCCCCATAATTACATTCCCGGGACCCTTCTCTCACTAGCGATGTGCATGATCCCCTCAGCCACCCAGGAAACTCCCCCTGATTGGCTGAGACAGAGCAGCAGTGCCATTGGCTCTCAGGGCTGTCAATCAGCCAATAAGGGGAGAAAGGAGGCAGGTCTCTGAATGGATACACATAGCTATGACTTGGCTTGGGTGCCCCCTGAAGCAATCTGCTGGATGAGGGGCACTTAAAGGAGGAAAGGGCTATGAGCAGCAAAAAAGAATACAAGAAGAGGAGGATCTGGGCAGCTCTGTGCAAAACCAACTGCACAGAGGTAAGTGCAACATGTTTGTTATTTTTTTTAAAAAAAGCCTTTACAATCACTTTAAAGTATGCTGCATTTGACCATGAGTCCTCTTGAAGTCCTGTACCTAGAAAGAAAATGACATTCAGAAAATGGAATGTTTGTGTTTTTATTTTGTGATAGATTCTCTTTAAAATCTCATACAACCCAGTAACAATTTTTATGTTTGGAAAACTTTTTTAGGAAAAAAATCATCCATTAAAATAACTTGTTTGTGAACTGAGCCTAATGTCAACTGTAGTGCTGCATTTTATACTAAAATGAATCACATTATATAACGCTAATGGCATGTTCTTTTCTTTTTTTCCAGTTGTAAAGATGAAGAACACTTATACTCCAATAGTTAGTGGCTGTAAACCCTTACATATACCCTGTGAAGTAATGGACCTCGGGTGAAACACAGAGATGAAACAAATCCTCCTACATTTGTCCCTGTCTATCTGCAGTCTTCTTTTCTCTACATCCATTCAAAGTGCTACATTTATAAAGCTTGTCTGAGAGATAAAATTACCCTCTGCTGAGTTCAGTGAGAAGAGTTCTGACAACTGATTGGAGGGAAGGGTCACATCCAGGGCCAGATTAACTTAGGGGCTATTATAGCTCCAGGTCATTGCCTTAAAATAGGCACAACCCCCCAAAAAGGACAGGCCATGCATGGAAAGCAATAGGCAGACAGGGAGGGATGTCCTCTGACTGGCCCTGCTTTCCGCACGCACCACTACCTGGGGTCAGTAGGGAGCCCCATGAGAAGCTCAGTCCACCCTAAGAGGTGCCCACAGCTTTATTACTAAGGAAGCGGAGGCTCAAAGTGAGAGGAGGCAGTGAACCATGACATTCCTGCCAACAGCTGATGCAGCACTGAGAGAAGGGTCAGAGGGATTCATGCTGGCCAAAATGAGAGTGTTGGTGAAGGATACGGGCAACCGCAATGGCTGCTTCTCCTCCTGAGAAGTGACCAGCGGCGGCTGGTGCTCAACATTTTTGGGGCCTCACTGTGCCTATCAAACGCAGCCACTGTGCCATCAAACGCAGCCACTGTGCCATGCCATCAAACGCAGCCACTTTGCCACCAACCGCAGCCACAATGCCATGCCATCAAACGCAGCCACTGTGCCATCAATTATCACCACTGTGCCATGCCATGAAACGCAGCCACTGTGCCATGAAACGCAGCCACTGTGCCATGCCATCAAAGGCAACCACTGTGCCATGCCATCAAACGCAGACACCGTGCCATAAATTGTCACCACTATGCCATCAAACAAAGCCACTGTGCCATTAATTGTCACCACTGTGCCATCAATTGTCGTAACTTTGCCACCAATTTTCGCCACTGTTCCCCCAATTGTCGCCACTGTGCCCTCAATTGTCACCACTGTGCCCCCAATTGTCGCCACTGTGCCCTGCAATTGTCGCCACCGTGCCCACAGTAAAATGCCCCCCCCCCTGGCACTTACCTTTCTGGCTTCTACGTCCCTCGATGTGCCTTGTCCCGCCCTCCATGACGCTTTAGCCAATCAGGTTACTGATTACCAGAATCAGATTACCTGATTGGCTGAGACGCCTGTCAGTCTTATCCAAGGAACGCACTGCCGGTACATCCTGAGAATAAGCTTCAGGAAGCCGACTACAGCCGCTGGCTCTGATAGGCACTTTCACACAGCCAGCCAGCTGCAGTTATTCAGCTGACCGGTGCTCAATGACCGGCCAGCTGAATAGTGGGCGGCAGCGGCGAAAATATACAGATTCATACAATGCATGAATCTGTATATTTTAGTGGTTGTAAGAGAGCCAGCCACTGGCTGTGAGCAAGCGGGCCAGAGGGGGCGGCGCTCCGGCGTCCCTATGGACGCGCCGCTCCTGGAAGTGACTAATGGCCCCAGAAGTGATGTGTATTTGTGACTTCCGGGGTCACAGCTATCATTCCTTGGCTACTGTAGCTGAGGATGCAGCTATTCAAACACAATCTGTCTTCGAATAGCTGCAGGGGAGACATTGGGGTTCTAATATTACCTGTCAATTGCCCATGCTATCACATATGGATAACTTGATAACATTTTAAAAAGTCCACTAAAATCCCCAGCATCAGGCCCACAATGCTTTTAATCCGGACAAGGTCACACCCCTCTTCACACAAGACACAGGAACAGAGCTGAGGTTGTCAATCTGCTGGAGCTTCCTCCCATCATCTTTTTTCTTTTGTCAGGAAAAGTCAGAAGTGATTCGGTTTGACAGCAGGGGAACAAGTCAGCAGACAAAATCGACAATGAGTGCTCTGGTTCGAGACAAGTACACACTATAGAGGGATATGCTTTGTTCGTATTTGATGTTGGTGGTTTATTGTGGCATAGTTAACAATGGCCCTATTGATGAACAATTCCTGCATGTACTATTATAAAGTACCA
Source organism: Rana kukunoris (assembly GCA_029574335.1). Taxonomy (NCBI): domain Eukaryota; kingdom Metazoa; phylum Chordata; class Amphibia; order Anura; family Ranidae; genus Rana; species Rana kukunoris. Next base: position 67,783,514 of record CM056057.1, read on the forward strand.
TAAGAGCACTGTATCTGTTTTGCACTCTTGAGTTGGGCACCCAAACCAGCAGATTTTTTTTTTTTAAAGCTATGAAAGTCCTAGTTTTTTGTTGTGCCAGAATAGGAAATGATAGGAAATTATCTCCCCATAGAGGACACAGACAGCAAATTAAATCTGATATTGGTTTTAACACTTACTTAGATAACTGGGCACCAGATACAAGATTAAACTTATATTATGCTGATGATAGGGTATAGACACAAATTAATGCATTAATAGATGAGTAGATAGCTCTCAAAAAACAAGGGTATGGAGATTACTGCCTGTTCTTGCCTGAAACCCATTGACAGCAAGACCCACCCAACACTGAACACTGAAAACGGCATGCACACAGTACATTTAATCTTCTGGATAAAAGGAGTAGTTCCCTGTTAACACTGAATATGACTTTAAAATTGTGAGACTTCACTTGAAATCACACAATTTCAAAGCCAGTGCGACTTCAGGTGCGACTTGGCTGACATCTGTGTGACTGTGTGACCTCATGCACAGATATCTATGCAAGCTGCACCTGAAATCACCATAAATAGTGCAGGAACATCTTTACCAAGTTGGTGCGGCACCATAAAAGTTGTGTCGCACCAATTTGAACAATTCTATTGCAGATAATAGGGTGTGAATTGTCATGCAATTTGGACCTGTCAAATAGTATGACAATTCGCACTGGTGTGAACGGGGGCTTTAGGTTTAAGACACACTCACCCTGAGAAATCACGATTTGGGAAATCTGGCAGTGCAGTGACAAAGTGCTCATTGCCCATTTTGCAGCACAGAAACGGTTCAATAACTGAATGTGATGGTCATTTGTAATTACTGGAACATCTATGTTTAGCCTTAACCTTATCACTTCTAAGGGCCAGATTCAGCAAGACTTGCACTGGAGTAATTCGATATGCGCCGCGTAACTGTGAATATGCGCCGTCGTTTCTATGTGGCCGTACCCACCAAACTAGATGCGACAGAAAACGGGCCATTTCCGATCGGCTTAACTTTCCGACGCCAGAGTCTCGTCAGCGCATAATTTCGCTTGGCGCATCAGTCGCGCCTATTGATTTCCCCTGCAAATATGCAAATGAGGGAGATTTCCCGATTCGCGAACGGATTAGCACCATACGCTGGCTACATGCGCCGCGCGTATCTCGTCCGTCGGGCGCAAAGTTATTTCTACAAATAGCTGCTTTATCTTTACTCCAGGCGGCCTCAGGTCACCAGGAGAACAGCTACAGCAGCAGCGTTACCAACGAAACTAGCAAGCTGAACAACCACACTTGCAAGGACAACACCTCTGTGTGCCAACATGCCAGGGGCAGTCGTGGTCCTAGCACTAGTACTGGGTCCCTCGCTACGGAGGAGGCGGGCACGTGAGAGGATATACCGCACGCGCATGAGCCTCTTTGGCATGGGTGATGAGGAGGTGTATCGCATCTTCAGATTCAGCCCAGATGCAATACTTGAACTAACCACAACCCTGCAGGAGGACATCACCAGCAAGACACACCGCTCACAAGCAGTGCAGCCACTGGTGAAGGTCCTGGCAACACTTCATTTCCTTGCAAGTGGATCATTCCAGCGTACAAGTGGAGTGGTGGCTTGGATGTCACAATCCTCCGTGAGCAGATGTGTGCACCAGGTTGTCCCTGCAATCCTCAGACGCATGTCCAACCAGTTCATCAGACCCACCACTGAGGAGCTGCGGCTGAAGGCAATGACAGATTTCTACAGAATTGCCAGATTCCCACGCACTGTGGGGGCCATTGATTGCACACATGTGGCCCTACAGCCCCCCAGTGCCACAGAGCACATATACCGCAATCGGAAGCATTGGCACTCCATCAAAGTACAGGTGATAGCCGATGCCCAACGCCTCATATGGCACGTCCGTGCCAAACACCCCGGGTCCAGCCATGACAGCTTCATATACCGTCAGAGCCTCATCCCAGCAGAATTTGAACAGAACATGTATGGGGACAGCTGGCTGGTTGGTGAGTGACATGGGTGGCAAGCATGACTACCCCCTCCCGTGATGCACATCACAAGGGGCACATGCACTACTAACATCCTCCTGTCTTTTCCCTTACAGGTGACTCTGCATATGCACTGGGACCCCATCTCATGACTCCTTTCCGGAACCCCCAAACCAGAGGAGAGAGAAAATACAATGAAGCACACATCAAAACCTGTGCAGTGGTGGAGCAAACATTTGGGCTCCTGAAGTCCCGTTTCCGCTGCCTGGATAAGTCCGGGGGGACCCTATTGTATTCCCCTACCTTTGTGTGTCAGATCATCGGTGCATGTTGCATTCTGCACAACTTTGCTATGAGAAAAGGCCTGCAGATTGAAATGCGTGATGACCTGACCCCCGAACCAGACAGCCCCCCCCTGCCAGAGGAGACCCATTCAGCTGATGGACGAGCAGTCAGGAGGGTCCTCGCCGTAGGCATCTTTGGACAATAAACCAAAACATTAATCACACAGACAATGCACGCGTGTACACCACTGATGTCCCTAGATCACACACACCACATCCACATCACATTGGATTAGCCCAAGTCCAGCATGTAGGACTTGGGAGCAGCAACGCCAGCGTCAAGGCCCCAATGATGTCACTGTCCAATTATACACCTTTCACACGTCATTCATACAGCCGTGGGGTTAACTTCACCACCACGGCCGAGGGTGACACCCCTTACTGGCAGGAGTGCCACCCCCTCACATTCACACACCATTCACACTGTCCCCTGCACTCCTGACCGTGTGCAGTTAAAAATAAAATAAATATCTCATAACCTGAGTCATAAAAAAATAAAAAAAATATCTCATAACCTGAGTAATAAAAAAATAAAACAAAAACTCATAACCTGAGTAATAAAAAAGAAAAATAATATAAACCAAAACAAAAAAAAATCCCACATCTGGGCTGACGGGGGCTCCTCCTTGGGGGCACTCTCGGGCTCCTCAGCTGCCTGGAGGGAGTGGGTGGGGGTGGGGGGGCATCTGGAGGAGGCTGATCCCCGGGTGGGCCACTTCTGGGAGCTGTTGGGTGCCTGACCTCCAAGGCCACGGCAATCCGGCTGAGATACAGGTTGGTCTGGGCCTGCATCCTCAGCTGGCGGGTTATATTATGCCGCTGGGCACGCTGCCGCTGCCTCCCCTCTTCACGGATGGCAGCTGTGTTGTCTTGTACGGCTGCTGTCAGGTGCCGGACATCAGCCTGCACCTCCCCCAGGCTGGTGACAACGTCCTGCACACCACTGGGCAGCTGCGACATGGAGCCCAGGCTGTCAGCGACCCGGTCCAAGTGGGCAGCAATCTCCCCCATCTGCTGTGTTTGTCTGGCGTGGTCCAACACCACCTGTTCCTCGACCATATCACACACCCCCCTGGTCTTCCGGGTCGCCTTCCTGGGGGCAGGAGAAGGTTGTCCCCGTGGGGATGGACTCGCCCTTGAGGGGCTACCGAGGATGGGGGAGGGGATGACAGAGGGCCCTGCAGAGGAGGAGGACTCCTCCAACAATAAAATAAAGTCCTGCTCAAGGACAGGCTCCTCCACAAGCACCTCTGCAGAGGTGGTGTGGGCACTCTCCTCCACCTCGGTGTCTTTAGCACCCAGTACCTCGTCATCAGGATCCCGTTGGGAGGTTGGGGTGGACTGGCCGGCAAGAGATGATGGCCCAGCTCCGTCATCTGTGGATGACACAAAGCAGACACATGTTGGTGGTCCCACACACTTGGCACATGTACCCTCCCCCACATGCAACACACCAAATAGGGTATAAAAAACACTTACCTGTCCTGGAGCCTTCCTCCACGGAGTCATATCCAGGGACCCCCTCCAACTGCTCCCTGTCCAGGCAGCGGGCGACCACCTCCTCCTCCGTGGTCAGGCTGACCGGACATGGGGGTCCACCACCTGTGCCCCGCTCATGGCTCCGAATGGTGGCCACCTTGCCACGGACCTTGCGCCGCAGGTCGTTGATCTTTTTTTGAATGTCGCCAGCAGTCCGGGTGGAGTACCCCAGCACATTCACCCTGCTGGCAATGGTGTCCAGGATGCCCTGCTTCCTCTCCCGGCTGGTCTTACGACTTTTTTTCCCATGGAGAAAATCATTAAAAGTCTCCATAGCGGAGATTATAACTGACACCTCCTGGCGCTTCTGCTGGCGCTTTTATACGCGCAACGGAATACATTGCGCTGACGTTTCCCTGAAGTGGTGCCGACGGAAGTTGTGAGCATGCGCACAAGGGGGCGAGTGGAGCCTCACTCACTGCGCATGCTCCGTGGATGATGCGCTGAACGTAAGCCTCTGCGCTGGGCTCCGCCCATCATTTACATATGATCACACCCACTTCCACTTGCGTCGGGTTACGCCAGCGCATTATCGTTACTCTGGCGCAAGTAACGTAAATGAGAAACGTTACTCCAAAGTAAAGAAGCGCCCATCTACCTGAATCTGGCCCTAAGTGTCCTTAGAACCCAACAAATTTAAACCACTAGCATTGACCCAAAATGTAATATGTTTTCAGTAATTGTTGCAGTAATTGCATACTAAGAAAGTCCAAATGCCAAACGGGAAACTCAGTGTCAGTGAAAGTGATCTGGGTAATGATTTGGCACCTAGACAAATAACAGAACAGGAACTGAACTGGTTTTGCTTTGGAGTTCTGAGTCTTTTTGTATTGTTTTGTTCATAATTTGCTATTCTAAATAAAAGAGAACTGAAAAGTCTATTTACTATTTCTGAATAAATGGGCATTTCACTGCCAACAATAGATCTTACAGTATTAGTATGGAGTCTAATGCCAGGTACACACAATCATTTTTCAGCATGAAAAAAAAAAAACATAGTTTTTAAAAACGTCATTTAAAATGATCGTGTGTGGGCTTCACATCGTTTTTCATGTTCTGAAAAACGAAAAAAAAAAATTCGAACATGCTGCATTTTTTCATGTCAATTTAAAAATGTTGTTTTTCGTGTTGTAAAAATCGATCGTGTGTGGGCTAAAACAACCTTTTAACCCTGCACATGCTCAGAAGCAAGTTATGAGACAGGAGCGCTCGTATTGGTAAAACTACCATTCATAATGGAGTAAGCACATTCATCACGCTGTAACAGACAGAAAAGCGCAAATCGTCTTTTACTAACAAGGAATCAGCTAAAAGCAGCCCAGAGGCGAATAGAACTTCCCCTTTATAGTGCCGTCGTACGTGTTGTACGTCACCGCTAGGGATGAGCTTCGAGTTCGAGTAGAACTCATGTTCGACTGGAACATTGAATGTTCACCGAACAGCGAACTATTTAGGGTGTTCGCGGCAAGTTCTTGTGAACTTTAGAACCCTGTTAAAGTCTATGAGACTCGAACGTTTGAAATCTAAAGTGCTAATTTTAAAGGCTAATATGTAGTGTTGCTCACGAATATTCGCATTGCGAATATTCGCTACGAATATTGCATATTCGAGTATTCGCGAATAACTCGAATATCGCGGCGAATATTCACTATTTCGAATATTCGTATTTTTCGTACCTAGGGGGGGGGGGGTGTATAGTATGTCTGTAAAGTAGCTCTTGTTTCCCATGTTTAGAACTGTCCCTGCACAAAGTTTAATTTCTGAAGGAAAAAAAGTAATTTAAAATCACTCGCAGCTATAATGAATTGTCGGCTCCCGGCAATACAAAGAAAAGTCATTCATAAAAAAAAAAATGTGTGGGTCCACCTTTTTTTTTTTCATTTAGGGTGGAGTTTCCCTTAAAATCCATACCAGACCTGAAGGGTCGGGAATGGATATTTGGAGGGAACCCCACATATTTTTTTTTAATTTGATGCAGGGTTCCCCTTAATATCCATACCAGATCCAAAGGGCCTGGTAATTGAATTTGGGGGGACCCCCACGCATTCTTTTTTTATGAATGACTTTTCTCTGTATTGCTGGTATCCGACAATTCATTATAGCCACGAGTGATTTTAAATGACTTTTTTCCTTCAGAAATTACATTTTGAGCAGGGACAGTTCTAAGCACAGGAAACAAGCGCTACCTTACAGCCATACTATACACCCCCTAGGTACAAAATTTAAAGGATTACTTAAGTTTTACTGTTTCACTTTAAGCATTATTAAAATCACTGCTCCTGAAAAAACAGCCACTTTTTTAAAACTTTTTTTGCATTTAGCCTTTAAAATTAGTACTTTAGATTCCAAATGGTCTAGTCCGATAGACTTTAACAGGGTTCTAAAGTTCACACAAACTTTTGGTCTGTTCGCAGGTTCTGATGCGAACCGAACCCAGGGGTGTTCGGCTCATCCCTAGTCACCGCGCTTTGCTAGAGCATTTTTTTTAAACGATGGTGTGTGGGCAACGTTTAGAGTGCAGTCGTACGTGTTGTACGTCACTGCGCTTTGTTCATCATTTTTCAAAAACGATGGTGTGTGGGCAACATCGCTTTTGATGAACTTGGAAAAACTTTGTTTTTTGGACATGCTGAAAAACAAAGTTTTTTTTTCATGCCGAAAAATGATCGCGTGTATGCGGCATAATACTCAGCTATGAATGTTATTGGCAATGTAATTCATTGTAAGCTAAGAGTGAAGTTGCCTCTGAAAAATGCACTGTAACATATTGTATATGTTTATTTTAATTATTATTATCATCATCGAATGCAAAATCAGTTTTTCTTAGTTTTGGTTAGAGAATGAAATTGGTTAAAACGTATACATAAAAGTACAAATACGACCCCTTTCACATGGGCGGACTGAACTGGTCCGCCTCTCAGTTTTTTAGGCAGACCCAATTTAACCATCCATTGCCCTCTATGAAGCGGCGGATGTCAACCGACACTGTCATTCACCTGCTCAGCGGGAATCAGTAGACAGTCGGGGTGCGCATCCTCACTGGCATCACGATTCGATTAGATTACGATTATCCTGTCCACGATTCGATTATGGGATGCATCACGATGCATCACGATTACTGTGCACGGTTTTTATCCAAAAAAATTCAAGTAGTCAGAAGAACTCAGTTTTTGTATATTTTCTGTTCTTAAAAAAAAAAGACAACACTCCCTGCATGTGGCAAAGTGTAAACACAGCAGACAACTTAAAGAGGGGCTCCAGACTGACCCCAAAATACTACAAGAGAGGGTCAGAGACTGCAGACATAATACTAGAGAGGATCAGAGACTGCAGACATGTTACTAGACAGAGTCAGAGACTGCGGACATGATACAAGAGATGGACAAAGACTGCGGACAATGTCGCCATAATTTCCCCCCAATCGACAAGGCATGCCATTTCATTAAATATGGTTTATGTATGTCTTATTGTCTTAGTGATTGATTCACATCACAACTTCTATGATACCTCTTTTTTTGTATGAATTATGGTTTTGCTCATTACTGCCAGAACTGTATCCTGGCCTAGGCCAACAAGGCCCAGGCCTAGGGCAGCACTTTGCAGGGGGGCAGCACGAAAAGAGTCCCCACCGGCTTGTGCTACACTCTTAGGAAAATTGGTCTAGCGCCCCCAAAAAGCGGCCGCGCTGCTTCTGGTATGCGGGCGGCCGGCATTCCGCAACTATGGGGGGGGGGGTGCTTCCAATTTTGACTGTTTTATCATCCTGGACCACAAACCTTCCTCACTATGCTATATGTTTCTGCTGCACCATCTACTTAAGGTAGAACTATAGGCAACACTTTTTTTTTAATTTTGGATGGAGTAAGGGAGGGTTATAGCCCCTGTCAGTTTATTTTTTACCATTCCTGTCCTATTGCAAAGATTTCCCTTCACTTCCTGCTTTATGGGCAACCAGGAAGTAAGAGGAAATCTAAGTAAATTAAGGGAATTTCAACACCCCTAGTAGAGAGATCCCCCGCTGAGTAGATGGATCCACCAGAGAAATCCACCAGTGTTAAAGGGGCCTTAAGGCTCCTGTATGATAGTCTAAACAAGTACCAGTCCAGTTACTATGTGATTCACAAACCTCCAAAAGTAAACAAAAACCTTCCTTTACCTTCCTTGACTGAGACAAATCCTCCTTTATTTGTTGTTCTCATGCTCCCTCTCCCAGACACTGCAGCTTACAGTGGAAGGGTTTGAACAAGAGAAGCAGTGCTGTCAACTTTTCTGAAATTTCATTGCAACTCCAAATGGTCCTCAGTAGTTTGTATGGCCCCCAAGTGCTTGTGTGCATGCCTGACAACATCAGGGCATGCTCCTAATGAGACCATGGATGGTGTCCTGGGGTATTTCCTCCTAGATTTGGAGTAGAGCATCACGGAGCTCCTGATTAGACTGAGGTGCAACCTGGAGGCACCAGATGGACCGAAACATAATGTCCCAGAGGTGTTCTTTTGGATTTAGGTCAGGTGAGCGTGGGAACCATTCAATGGTATCAATACCTTCATCCTCCAGGAACTGGCTACATGCTCTCGCTACATGAGGCCGGGCATTGTCAAGCACCAGGAGGAACCCAGGACACACTGCACCAGCGTAGGGTCTGACAATGGGTCCAAGGATTTCATCTCAATACCTAATGGCAATCAGGGTGCCATTGTGTAGACTGTAGAGGTCTGTGCATCCCTCCATGGATATGCCTCCCCAGACCATCACTGACCCACCACCAAACCAGTCATGCTGAACGATGTTATAGGCAGCATAAAGTTCTCAGCTGCTTCTCCAGACCCTTTCATGTCTGTCACATATGTTTAGGGTGAACCTGCTCTTATCTGTGAAAATAATGGGGCACCAATGGCGGACCTGCCAATTCTGGTGTTCAATGGAAAATGGCAATCGAGTCCACAGTGTCGGGCAGTGAGCACAGAGCACACTAGAGGATGTTGGGCCCTCAGGCCACCCCCATGAAGTCTGTTTCTGACTTGGTCAGAGACATTCACATTAGTGGCCTGCTGGAGGTCATTTTGTAGGGCTCTGGCAATGCTCATCCTGTTCCTCCTTGCACAAAGGAGCAGACACCGGTCCTTCTGATGGGTTAAGGACATTCTATGGTTCTATCCAGCTCTCCTAGAGGAACTGCCCGTCTCCTGGAATCTCCTCCATGCTCTTGAGACTGTGCTGGGAGACACGGCAAAACTTCTGGCAATGACACGTATTGATGTGCCATCTTGGAGGAGTTGGACTGCCTTTGCAAACTTTATAGGGTCCAAATATCGTCTTGTGCTACCAGTAGCAACACTGACCCTAGCCAAATGCAAAACTAGTGAAAAACAGTCAGAATAGATGAGTAGGGAAAAAAAATGTCAGACACCTCCACCTGAAAAAACATTCCTGTTTTGGAGGTCGTCTCATTGTTAACCATCTAGTGCACCTGTTGTTAATTTCAATTAACAGCAAATAAGCTGCTACTGATTAACAACCCCCTCTGTATACACCCCTCCTCCTCTGCTACTTAACTGACCAGAGTTCTGATTCAAAAGTGTTTTTTTGAGCAGTGTATGTACCAGAGAACATCACATCAAAATCATACTTTAATTCGTAAAGGGAACCTGTCAGAAAAAATACAGAGAATAACTTCAGGACTATTATTCTTACTGTTTCGTTACTACATAACAACTGGAACAAGAATAACAGTTGAGTGTTTCAACACTTCTCTGGCCATGTACTTGTTCCAGGTCAGTGGTTCACTAAGCAATGAAGTAATCAAAGAATGACAACTTGCACTTCCAATTCAGTAAAGCCAGTTCTCATTTTTCAATTTTAATGTTTACACAATCAATAAAATGCACACAGGAGCAAAATAAATTGAAATATCTTTCCTGAATCCAGCACAATTATAACATTTAAGAGAATACATAATACTATACAATTGAAAATGCAGCCCAGCACACTTCAGTAGGAAGCTGAACGCCACAGGTTTTATTCACAATCCTTTAAAAGCATTGCAGATATCTAAAATAAAAACCACCAGATGCTTTCATGTGAAATTAGGATTAACTTTATCTTGGGATAATCAATAAAAATATTGTTTTAAAAGACACCTATGCTAAGAATCCATGGGAACGGCAGCAATGCTTACTGGTTAGGAGCTTTATACTTCCTATTTGACTGATCGCTGCTACTGGTTTGGGGTCATTGCTGGTGGGTTTTGTGTGAAGCAGAGGCATTGATTGGCTACTCACACAGAGACAGGCAATAGAAGTAATAATGATCTGTTGGTTTAAAAAAATAGGTCAATGTTTGCCATTCTTTACTGAGGCAACAGAGGACAGAGGGGTTGATTTTCTAAAGACAGACTATGCACTTTGCAAAGTGCATTTGCCTTCTGCAAGTGCAGTTGCCCCAGAGCTTAGTAAATGAGGTAAAGCTTTAGGGCCCTTTCACACGGGCAGACCGTTTAGGTTCGCCTGTCAGGCGGCGTACACACGGCCGAGGTCCTCGGGAGAAACCAGTGAGAACCTCTCTTTTACCTAGAAAACACTCCTCCTTACACACACCTGCGCATTGAAGGGCTGTCATTGCAATACGGCATGGTTGTAGTGTCGATCTTTGGGTAGCCCACAAGTCAGCAAAATCACTAAAAACATAGAGAAACTAGATCGGTGAGACACGCAGAGAAAAGTTTAAGGGTATTAAAGGTAACAGTAGACACCTTGCAGGATATGATCATAAGTAGATCTGTCAGGTCTTAAAAGGGGTTGTACAGGCAGAAGGTTTTTTATCTTCACGCATTCCAAGCATGAAGATAAAAATTCTTCTGTGTGCAGCAGCCTCCCTAACACTTTTCTGAGTCCCATCTCTGTCCAGTGATATCCACAAGTGTCTCAGCCGTCTGAGATTCTCTTTCTGGATACCTGGGAAACAGCAGTAGCGCCATTGGCTCCTGCTCCTGTCAATCAAAGTCAGCTAGCCAATCAGGGGAGAGAGGGGGCAGGGCAGAATGGACACACAGAGCTGCAGCTCTGCTCGGGTACTCCCATAGTAAGCTGCTTGTTGTGGGGGCACTAAACAGGAGGGAGGAGCTAAGAGTGCAGAAGAGGGACCCGAGAAGAGGAGGATCCGGGCTGCTCTGTGCAAATCCACTGGAACAGAACAGGTAATTATAGCATGTTTGTTATTTTTATTGGAAAAAAACAAGACTTTACAATCACTTTAATATGTAAAATTACCTTTATTGCCAAAAATAAGTGATTGGAGGTTGCATTTTTTACATAATCATTATTAAGATTAGGATAATGTAATATATTAAAGCCGCCATTGTGTGACTGACAAAAGAGAATCCTTTATGTGTAATTGGTTGTGACAAATAAAAGGTATATTCGGAACAGTGTTCAAGAAAAGCAATGTTTCAATGAACAGTAGAACCTTGGTTTGAGAGTAACTTGGTTTGAGAGCATTTTGCAAGACAAGCCACATTTTTTAATAAATGTTGACTTGATATACAAGCGATGTCTTCATATAAGAGTAACGCCATGTCACAACTGAGTATAACAGAGAAGAGAGGCACCTCTAAGTGTGGCAATATGCTTACATTTATTAAAGGTTGAACATTTAGCAAGTCACATGGGTTGATGATTAAAAGAGGCACATCTACGCATGCAGGCATCCGGGGTAAAGCTGTCCTTTGCATCACCATCAACGTCGTCCCTTCCACGCTGTACGCCACAATCAGTTCAAGACTCGCTTTCAGATTGCTCTACTGCAGGGTAGTCCTCCCGGTCACAATGGCAGACTGACAGCGGTAAGAGTCAGTGGTGAGGATGACAGTCTATGTGGATCCATTTACCCCAGATGTCTGCATACTTAGATGTGCCTCTTTTAATCATCAACCATGTGAGTTGCTAAATGTTGTACCTTCATTAAATGTAACCATATTGCTACACTTAGAGGCGCCTCTCTTCTTTTTTATACTCTGTAGCTCCTGCTGGATTTTGCTTCTAATCCCCTTGTGGAGGCTTCCATTTGTGGATGGACACTTTATGGTTACACAACCTATCACATTGCTATAATATTTTTATATGGACTATAAACTGAAGGACTTATGAATAAATGGTTGTGAAACAAATCATCTGAATTTCCATTATTTCTTATGGGAAATTTGCTTTGATATACAAGTGCTTTGGATTACAAGCATGTTTCTGGAACAAATTATGCTCGCAATCCAAGGTTTTACTGTATCTAAAATGTGGAAAATAAAGTACATGATGCCTATGAAAGTCATATATTGTTGCAGCACCATGGACAGTGCAAGAGCTCTGTGTTTATTTTGCTTTCCTTGTGCAAGCTAAAGTACTCATCTGTCCAAAAGTGATTTTAGTACACACTGGGGATGATTTACTAAAACTGGAGAGTCCAACATTTTGTGTAACTCTGCATAGAAACCAATCAGTTTTCAGATTTTTTTTTAATGGCCAAAGCTTAATTGAACAAGCTGAAGGTAGAAGCTGATTGGCTACCATGCACAGCTGCACCAGATTTTGCACTCCATTCGTCCATTCGTGACTGGAAAGAAACTACTGGAGCTGGTAACAAATGTATGTCTATTCTGTGATTCCTATTAGTGTTGCTCACGAATATTCACATTGCGAATATTCGCTACGAATATTGCATATTCGAGTATTCGCGAATAACTCGAATATCGCGGCGAATATTCGCTATTTTGAATATTCGTATTTTTCAAATTTCGCAATCAAATTCGCAATCATTTTCGCATTCGCACTAGCGAAATTTCGCACTAGCGAAATTTCGCATTAGCGAAATTTCGCAATTTTTATTTTTTTATAAAATATAGCGAATATTCGTAAATATCGAATATTCGTGATATTTTATCCAAAAAAAAAACAGCGAAATTTCGCATTAGAGAAATTTCGCATTGGCGAAATTTCGCATTGCCGAAATTTCTCATTTTTTTTTTATTTTTTTATAAAATATCACGAATATTCGATATTAACGAGTATTCGCGAATATTCTTTGAAATATTCGCGAAATATCGCGAAATCGAATATGGCGTATTCCGCTCATCACTAATTCCTATGTGCTGGGCTGGGCATGATCTAATGTGAATGTGATGATCGGTTACTTTAAAGACTTAGGCCCTGTACACACGATCAGAACGGTCTGATGAAACTTGTCCGACGGACCGTTTTCATCAGACAACTCTGAACTTGTCTGATGGTCTGATGTGCGTACACACCATCAGACCAAAATCCGATCAGACCAGAACGCGGTGACATAGAACACAACAACATGATGAAAAAACGAAGTTCAATGCTTCCAAGCATGCGTTGACTTGATTTTGAGCATGCGCGGGTTTTTGGTTCAATGCTTTTGTGTACTAACCATCAAACCTGTCCGACGAACAGGTGTCCATCAGACAGGTTTTAAAGCATGTTTTAAAACTTTGGTCCGACGGACAACGGTCTGATGGGCCGTACACACCATCGGTCTGATCGTGTGTACGCGGCCTTAATAAACAGCATTGTTCTGGGTTTTCTTTTATTTATTTTATGGCCCTATGAATTTGCAATTCTTGGGAAGAAAGTGGTTTAATCAGCATGAAATCAATTTAACACCCACATTAAATAGGGCCAAAGGCTCAGGTGAGTAAGGCCTCGTACACACGATAGGTTAAACAGAGGACAACGGTCTGATGGACTGTTTTCATCGGTCAAAACCGATCATGTGTGGTCCCCATAGGTTATTGAACCATCGGTTAAAAAAAAGCCAACTTGTTTTAAATTTAAAATCCACGCATGCTCAGAATCAAGTCGACGCATGCTTGGAAGCATTGAACTTCATTTTTTTCAGCACGTCGTTGTGTTTTACGTCACTGCGTTCTGACCCAATCGTTTTTTGGTGTGTAAGCGCGACAGTCCATCAGTCAGCTCCATCGGTTAACCGATGAAAACAGTCCTTCAGACTGTCCTCATCGGATGTACTGATCGTGTGTACGCGGCTTAAGTTGTGTTGCACAGCAGGGCACTTTTAACCCCAAAAAGGGGTTAAAGCTCCAGCTTTATGGCGCTTTTAAACCTCTTTTAATGCGCTTTGAAAGTGCTGCCTGTTCATTCCAAAGATGCTGCTTGCAGGACTTTTTTCCCATCACACAAGCGCACCGCCCCAGTGTGAAAAGGCACACTGGAATGAATGAGATGCGGTTTTAAGGTGCTTAGCAAAGGCTATTTCTAGTGCTAAAGAGCCTGAAAACCGACCAGTGTGAAAAGGTCTTAGACTTAAGCACTTTTGATTTGCACTTTTAATTCTATTGATTAATGAATATAGTACTGTATCTTTCTGTAATTTGTTTATTGTTAAGAGATCATGGGAGGAACCCAGTGTAACGAAAACTCTTTACGGGAGCATTTCTGTGTTTGAGTCGTTGCCATAGAAATGTTTGTAAAGGGGAGGAGTTTGTAAGATGACTGCGGCCAAGTGGGGGCGCCAGAAATATTTCTTCACCCAGGCGTCTGTGACCCTAGGATCGACCCTGGCAGAGCGGTAAAATAATGAGTGTCTGCAGGCAACAGTGAAGCATAATAGAGGTTCCTTTCAAGTTTGGGGGTGTATTTCTGTAAATGGAGTTGGAGATTTGATCAGGATTAGTGGTATCCTCAATGCTGAGAAATACAGGCAGATACTTATCCATCATGCCATACCATCAGAGAGGTGTGTGAATGAATGAATGAATGAATGAAAACTTATATAGCGCGGCACATGCGAACTAAATTGCCTCTGGGCGCTTGTTGTTTCTGTCTCCTTTGATATCAAAAGAGATGAGTCTTGATCTTTCTCCTGAACACTAAGTGAATCTCCTCCAACCGAATGCTGGTTGGTAAAGCGTTCCATAGTCTGGGACCTTGGATCGCGAATCTTCTTTCTCCTTTGGACTTGTAGTTGGCTTTCGGAATCTGGAGCAGGTTTTGATTGGTGGATCGCAGAACGCGATTGGGGTTGTGAGCTTTTATTTTATCCGATAAATACTGGGGAGCATTCCCATGGATACATCTATGCGTTAGACAGAGTGCTTTAAAAGTAATTCTGTCTTTTACTGGCAGCCAGTGAAGGGCTCTCAGTGAAGGTGAGATTGATTCCCAGGGTTTTTTCCCTGTCACAAGTCTGGCGGCCGTGTTCTGAACGACCTGCAGACAAGCGATTTGGTACTTGGGGAGTCCGAGGTAAAGGGCATTTGCATAGTCCAGTCTGGAGTTCACAATTGCTCCCACCACGACCGCTAAGTCTTCTTTGGGGATGAAAGGAGTAAGTCTGCGTAGTACATTGACCCTGAGGCCGCGTACACACAATGGAATTTATCCACTGAAATTGGTCCGACGGACCATTTCAGCTGAAAACTCTGCTCGTCTGTAGGGGCAAGCGGACGGATTTGGACTGATTTCTCCAGCGGAAAATTTCCAAAGCATGCTTTGAAACTTTTCCGCCGGACACATGTCTGTCGGATATGTCCGCTGGTCAGTACACTCACCAGCGGACATATCCTCCCGCACAAGCGTCGTATGGATGCGACGCATGCATGGAAGTTGTTTACTTCCTGGTGCGGTGATGTGGCGGCTACAACGTCACCGCCACGTCACCACGCTGTCTGCCGGCGGGGATTTTGATCCGATGGTGTGTACACGCCATCGGACCAAAATAGCCCGGCGGACATATCCGATGAAAACGGTCCGAGGACCGTTTGCATCGGATATGTCCGTCCGTGTGTACGCGGCCTAAATGTATTCTGCAGCAGGACAATGATCCCAAACATACAGCCAATGTCATTAAGAACTATCTTCAGTGTAAAGAAGAACAAGGAGTCCTGGAAGTGATGGTATGGCTCCCACAGATCCCTGATCTCAACAATGAGTCTGTATGGGATTACATGAAGAGACAGAAGGATAGGAGGCAGGTGACATTCACAGAAGATCTGTGGTTAGTTCTTCAATATGTGTGCAGGTGTACCTAGAAGAATTGAAGAGTCTATGGTGTTTTGAAGGCAAAAGGTGGTCTCA
Organism: Rana kukunoris; assembly: GCA_029574335.1. Taxonomy (NCBI): domain Eukaryota; kingdom Metazoa; phylum Chordata; class Amphibia; order Anura; family Ranidae; genus Rana; species Rana kukunoris. The sequence continues at coordinate 67,799,507 of CM056057.1, forward strand.
CCAAATATTAATTTGATTTGGATTTCTCTTTTACTTTCTATTTTGTTACTTGTTAAAAAATAAACTATTAACACTTCTATTTCTTCATTAAATCTTCATTTACAAAAAATTTTCACACCTGCCTAAAATGTTTGCTCAGTAGTGTATATATTAAAGATTTTTGGGTCAAGTGAATAACTTCAAGGACTCAGTCCGCTCACCAACTTGCATTTTAGGACTTTTATTCAAAAGAAAGTTCCTTTACGTTAGGTTTCCCAGCTAGGGCCAAGCTATGTATTTGTGTTGGCCTTTTGGGATGTTTTTTGAGATCATTGAAGGAGTGTGTCCATTTTTATGGTAGAGGACTGTCTGTTTACCACAGGCCCCTAGGAGGGATACTATATACAGAAGGGCAAGACCACAGGCTTTTTCTGTATGGAGGATACTATATACAGAAGGGCAAGACCACAGGCTTTTTCTCTATGGTGTTCTGTAATGCCCTGTACACACGATCGGGCTTAAGCCCGACCAAACTCACATCGGAATTCTGAAGGAATTCCATCATGGGAAAAGAGAACATGTTCTCTATGTAAACTCAGACGGAGTTCCTTGGAGTAGCCGATGGAAAAACTTTGATGGGCATACACACGGTCGGAATTTACGATGGAAAAAGTCTGTCTGACTTTTTCCATCGGAAATTCTGATCGTGTGTACAAGGCATTAGGGTATATCCCAATGACTGCATCAAGATAATTATTTCCTTTTCCGATATTTTGATCTGATACATCTGCTTTTTTTGTGGAAAGTTATTTCCAGGCTAGCTGGTTCTGTTACATTTGTATCTTCATTCCAACCCCTCCCTTCTCCTGAAGAAGCCTTTTAGGTAAAACAGGTTGGCAGATTCTCTTGGATATTCTCTGTTATCGCCTAAGCTGCAAAAATTGGGGACGCTGATTTTCCATCATCCCCCAGCTGGGTGCTATTTGACTCATACAAAGAAATATAGGGCTGTGATGGAGTATATTGGGGTAATGTTATAATTTCCACTTGTGCAGTTAGGCTTTGTAACTATTTCCATATGAAATGTGTTGGTGTAAAATACAACTGGGCTTTTGTAGCCTTTCCTTCTCTTTTACAAAAGCCTGGACCTTGGGCCCAAGGAATACATGTGAATAAAGGTCAATATTTTAACATAAATATGTCTCGTCCTTGTTAATTTGAGTGATTACCCAAACTAAAAGTCCTGTTTGTATCTAATCAATGATGTATCATGGGTTAAGATTGTTTAATGTCAGTTGGGGATGTGGTGGCAATTATCTCACTCTACCCTTGACATTGTTTAATACTTTAGGTTTCCCACACAGGGGTTTGTCATCAAACAGGATACAAATGAAAGCCTGCTGGCTACTTTGTCTACTCACAGAGTGCAAGAGCTCAGCCTTCTGGCTATTTGAATAATGTAATCCTTCAGTCTGCTTCCACGCAGACTTTGACAACCCTCAGGTGGCAGGCTGGTCAGATGGGCAGTCTTTACTGCCAGACAGGCCAGAACTCAGACATTACCTACCTGCTAGTGTGATTGTACACAAACTGGGCATGACTCCACTGGTGAGAGAGAAGCCCTATAAGGTTACACTGATTTCTATTTTTGGATCTATACCCATCTGACCACAGAGTCTTAGGCCTCGTACACACTACCGGGAATCTCATCATAAAAGAAACGTTGTTTTCCTCAACGAGGTTCTTGTCAGGCTTAACGAGAATCTTGTCAAGCTTTCCTTGCATACACACTGTCAAGACAAAATCTCATCATTCTCAAATGCGATGAGGTACAACACGTACGACGGCAATATAAAGGGGAAGTTTGATTCCACTGGCACCACCCTTGGGGCTGCTTTTACTAATCTCGTGTTACCGCTTGTTAGTAAAAGTTTGGTGAGAGACGATTTGCACTTTTCAGTCTGTTACAGCATGACGAATGTGGTATCTCCATTACAAACGCTACTTTTACCGAAGATGCGCTCCCGTCTTATACTTTATTCTTAGCATGCGGGGGTTTCTAAGCATACACACAAATGTGTTTCTCGTGGTAAACCAGCCCGACGAGAAACACTTCGAGCATGTTCTCTTTTTTCTTGTCGAGATCCACGACAGTTTTCTCGACGAAAAACATACACACGACCGTTTTTCTTGGCAAACGGTCATGTGTACAAGGCCTAACACCTAATTCTGGTACCTTTTCATTGCTGAACCTGGCATTAACTACATACTGTCGTTCCACAACGACAGTAAGCCAGCCTGTTACATATCTACACTATCACAACCCCATTTCAAGCCCAGGGTCAGAACACATCAACCATAGCCGACCTCACTCAGCTCCACTTTATATATCCAAGTGAAGTAACACTTGCCCTCATTCACAGGACACCTGTGCCACCTAACACCTTCATGGGTCACTCCCTTGCCTGATACAATTCCAACCTGTGAAAAAGTAAGCCTGTCCCTTAAAAAAACCTGTATGGCAGGGATATGCAATTAGCGGATCGCCAGATGTTGCAAAACTACAAGTCGCATCATGCCTCTGCTTCTGGGTGCCATGCTTGTGGCTGTCAGAATCTTGCTATGCCTCATGCAATTTGTAGTTCTGCAACAGCTGGAGGTCCGCTAATTGCATATCCCTGCTGTATGGCATAATTTCTGAATCATTTGTCCTGTGATTTCTAAATTCAGGGACACCTCTGCTTTTCTGCTAGCTACACTTTCTGTGGGAACACCATAGAATGCCTCTGAAGATACCTTCTACACTGGCCATCATTTCTTGTCCCAAGAGACATTTTTAAGTATTTTTACATGTATCTTTACAAGAGTCACATCTGACAAATTTAACTGGTCATTCCAGCAACATCGTTATCAGGGCATTTACCAAGCCTGGAATGTTTGTAGGTATTAGCTGGATTCCTAGGCAGGAACATCACTGTGTAATCTCTTCTAGATATACAGCCTTTATTGGGTTGTGCAGTAGCAACACTCCACAGGTGTCATCGAAGTTTGAGCATCAGGGACCAATATATTTATAATTCTCACAGTAAGGGTAGGTTCACACCACGATTTTCTATACAGTTTTTGGATACATTTAAAAAAAAAAAAAACGTATTCTAAAAAACTGACCCAACCGTACTCAACCGTATGCTATACGGTTGCATCCGTTTTTTAAACGGAATTTTTTTATTTATTTATTTTTTTCAATAAAGTTTCAGTTGTTCTATTGAAATTTCAAGGGAAGCAAGGTTAACAACCGTATAGAAAAAACCGGACAGAACCGCAACGGCATATGGTTCTCATAGAGTCCTATGTTAAAATAACCGTATACGGTTTAAATACGGTTTTTGAACCGGACCAAAAACCATGGTAGACCACGTTTTTTTCCCAGGAAAAAAAAAAGTTAAAAACCGTATGGTTTGAAAACCGGATACAACCGTATGATTTATGGCAAATACGGTTTTTAATGTAAAGTCTATGGCCACGGTTTTCTGTACGGTTGCATACGTTTTTTTTAAAAAAAAAACATATCCAAAAACTGTATAGAAAATCGTGGTGTGAACCTACCCTTAAATGTATTCTTTTCACTGACACTTTTTCTTGTAATTGAGATAGGTGGAGTTACATTTTGAATCACTTTTCTATAAGCATTTATGGGTTGTTCTAACTGAGAACTACATTCCTTCTGTCCATTGCCACTAGCAACACAGAGAGGGGAGAATGCTCAGCACTTGCAGACATTTCATTAAACCTATTCTCAAAAAGCTTGCTTCTCCTAGTATTTTTCTTTAGCTCCGCAACACAGAGCTATGGGCTAACGTTGTCAACTATTAAGTTTGTCTTACTTTTCCCAACTTTCCAAGTGGGACATCCTTCCCAGAACTGCCCTCATAAAATTGTGCATGGCCTTCCCCCACTACACATTGTACACCCAGAGTTTTTTCTAGAAGCATGTACCCACTTCACTGTAACTGTTCACCCCTTTTGTCATCTCAGCTTGCAATTCAGCACTATAAACATCTTTTTTGTTTCCCAATGGTTACCAGAGTATCAGCAAAAAAGCATTTCTGTTTTTACTAATTACAGCCATAGCACTGTTTGTTTTCCTGACTCAGTTTCTGACAGGGCAGTGTCTGCAGGGGCAATACACCCAGATGTGTGGTTATCTCCCATGGCAACCCGGAGAAACATTGATTCACCTGTTATTGGATACCCTTCTAGGTGTCTGTCCTGACATTTATTATAAGCAATACCAATACCTTTACTCTGAGAATCCTTCTGGTTGACGTCACACCACCACTTCTGGTTTCCGGAATAGCAGCCATCTTTGTAAGTCCGATTGAGATTGTTTGTTTGTTTTAATGGATGCTTATCTATGCTGCTTTTAATAGATTATGATTCACAATAAATACTACACTATATATAGCACTTTCTGGCTCCCTGTGTTGAGCTTTTTATACAGCTTTTAACCATTCTGAGATGTTTTATGCTGTAGAGCATGGTGACCAGGTGGACTGTTCTGGCGGAGATTTGTCAATAAATTGCGTGCATATAATATGCTTCAAGTGAGTGCATAAGAAAGGTGGAGGATCAACAGCACCTGTTTTTTTTTCAAGTGGTGGAATATATTATTTAATCCCAAATGTATTGTCATTATATGCGTTTATACAGTATAATTCTGGTGAGTGCATAAAGGGAGGTGAATTAGTGTCACCTTTCATGAGGTGAAACATTTTTTCCAGTTTGGGAGGATCATCAATTTTATTACATTTATTGGATTTGAGACATCTTCTGTTTGTTTTTTATTAAACACTCTGGCCGGCATTCAGAAAGCATTTACGTTGGCGTATCTCCAGATACGCCGCCGTAATTTCAAATGTGCGCCGTCGCATCTTTGCGCCGATTCACAAAGCGAGATACGTCCAAAAACATGGCTTCAGCATTCGGCGTTCCCATTATAAATATGCAAATTAGTAAGATACTCCGATTCACGAACGTAGATGTGCCCGGCCGCTTCATATACTCGATTTGCGTAAGGCTTACGTCCGGCATAAAGTTACCCCTGCTATAGCAGGCGCAGCTAATGCAAAGGTATGGGCCGGGGAACGACGCCGTCAAATTTTACGTTGCGTACGCCGTTTACGTAGTACTACGTAAATAGGGCTGTGCGTAAGTGACGTTCACGTCATAGGCATTGTGCGGACATCTCTTAGGGAGTATAAGCGATGTGATTCTGAGCATGCGCGCGCATGCCCAGTTCGACCGGCCATTCATTAGCATGGGGTCACGCTTAATTTAAATAGATGGCGCCCACCTCCTTCCTACATTGAATTACGCGGGCTTACGCCAGCCAATTTACGCTTGCCGCCTCAACTTACAGAGCAAGTGCTTTGTGAATACTGTACTTGCCTCTCTAAGTTGCAGCGGTGTAGCGTAAAGAAGATACGCTACGCCCGCACAAAGATACGCCTCTCTACGTGAATCTGGGCCTCTATATTTTAAACGCTACACTTTTAGATGTTTATGTTCTCAAGGTTTGTAGTCACCTTGAGTGCTAGTTGCTTTTTCTTTTGGGCGCTCATTTCTCTTTCCCTTTTTTAGCTTTAATCCTTCTGGCAGGACTTGCCAGTCTCTACAATCATTCATCAACATTTCTTCCTGCTCTTTGGGGCTTTATTGGGTTTGCCAGACAAACCCATTTGTAAGTCAGTGACACAGATTTTTTCACTCACACCTGTGCACTTTCCCCAACACCTCTTTACTTTGCAATCCTGACATAACATGTTTTCTTATCACTTCTCAGCTCTTCCATTATGTGAGGACTTCCTGCTGCTGCAGTGAATGAGCTCTTGACTATCGGCTGGTCAGCAGTACCTCAGACTTGCACTGCATCCAGGGATAATGAGTCACTTGGCGACAACATGCCTTCACTCACTGCACTGCAAGTAATGTGCTTGCTTCCATGCTTTGTCAGGGCTTCACATGACACTTTACGTGATGCCTCTATGCTTGCTGGGTAAACTTACAGCTGTGGGTTTTCCCCCTCTGTAACTTTTGTCTCCCAGTGACACATGCCTACCTTTTTACTAGAGGAGTTAGCTTACAGTCATGAAGTTGGCCCATCAACTGGTAAATTACCCTAACCTTCACCAACAGAAGGGGCTGTAATAATTCAGACAAACATTAGAAACAACTCTTACCGCTCTTATGGCACAATCACCAACACAAGGGGCTGTAATAATTCAGACAAACATTAGAAACTACTCTTAGCGCTTTTATGCTGTTTGATGTGAGCTTGTTGTCGGAAAATCCAACTGTGCGTATGCTCCATCGGACATTTGCAGTCGGAAATTTTCGAAACAAAAATTTGAGAGCTGGTTCTCAAATTTTTCGACAACAAAAGTTGTTTCCGAAAATTCCAACCGTGTGTACACAATTCAACACACAAAACTTTGCATGCTCAGAATCAATTCAATGCATGCCCCGAAATCATTGAACTTAATTTTTCTCGGCTCGTCGTAGTGTTGTACGTCACCGCGTTCTTGACGTTAGGAATTTCCGACAATAATTGTGTGACCGTGTGTATGCTAGACAAGTTTAAGCCAAGTTTAATGTCCGATCGTCTGTACGCGGCATTACAGTAAAGAACCCTCTTCTTGATCTTCCTGACCTTGGCTTGGTATCAAGAGATCCCCAACTTTTCCACTTCCTATTAAATGATTGAACAGTACTGACTGCCATATTCAAGGCTTTGGATATATTTTTATATCCTTTTCCATCTTTGTAAAGTTTAATTACCTTGTTACGCAGGTCCTTTGACTGTTCTTTTCTGATCCACATGGCTTAGTATCTAGCCTGCTTAGTGTATCCATGTGAGAGCTAACAAATGCATTGACTATTTATACTCAGACACTAAATGCAATTTAAAAAGCCACAAAAGTGGGAAATTAACCTTTAATAGCCATTTAAACCTGTGCCAGGCCAAACATTCCAAGGTATGTAAACCTTTTATCCAGATCTTTTGGGTGATTTCGGGTAATCATTATGATTTAAAAAGGATCCAAAAAACTATGTGATAATAAATGGCTTCATGTGATTACTATCCTTAAATAAAAGTTTTTTGGCATGATCAGTCATATTTTCAATATAAATGGCAAAATTTAACAACTTCAGCCAGGGTATGCAAACCTTTGAGCACAACTGCATATATAAATATCTCTTACTATACTAAGTTAAGTGTCTTTCATTTGTCACCCTGTTTGAGTTCTACTTTAGCATCTGCTGTTGCAATTCAGGTCAGCTGTAGAACAGAGTTTTAGCAAAGACACATAACATCTGCCCAGCACTCAGGAGGGGGAAATGTGTGGAGGTGTAAAACACATTCTGGTTGCAAAAGCGAAATCACCTGGTCTTATGCACTGCCTGAGGCAAAACAACAACTGTCGCAAATTTAAGAGGTGCAGATGTACAGTCAACATGAAGATACACATAATCCATTGAGATATGAATGGTAAGACACACAGTTTCATCTGTCTATGGCAATTTATTTTCAGAGAAAAAGTAAAAAAAAAAATACAGAGCAAAATTACGTGATGCTGTGCTGAGTTTATTGGTTTCTGCTGTGTTTGTTGTGCTTGTTTGGGCTGAGTGTACTGGTGTGGCCTGTGGGGGCTGAGTAGGTGTTCGCTGCTTTCCGTGTGTTGGTGTGTGCTGTGCTAGTTTCTGTTTTGCTATGTTTGGTGTGTTGGTTTATTCTGTGTTAAGTGTGATGGCTTGTGGTGCCTGCCCATTCTTTTTTAATTTTGAAGTGTATCTAAACCCAAAAACAAATAATTAATATATTTCAGCTTACCAATTATTAAGACTGGGTTCACACTAGTGTGAATTGGATGTGGGTTTCCCTGCTCCGGGACGGCTGCGGAGCGGTTTTCAGAAAAGTCCTGTGTGTGTTCTGATCCGTTTCAGGTCCCAATTCAGCCAAAGATCTGGACCTAGTTCGGACCTAATTCGGACCTGAAACCGTGAACGGAGAAGCACAGGACCCCCTGCTGCGAGCTGCTCTGCACACAGTGTGAACCCAGCCTTAAATATAACTAAAGGCACACTTTTTATTTGTTTTGGATAGAGTGGAGAGGGATTAGAACACCTATCAATTTTTATTGATGTCTGTGCCCCCATTATGGAGATTCAAACTCTTTATTTGTCCTGTTTACTATTATGTTTAAAACTGAAAGTAAAAGAAAAACCCAAATTTTGGGTTGTCCCATAATGCCGCGTACACACGATCAGACAGGTCCGATGAAACTGGTCTGCAGACCAGTTTCATCGGACCAGTTCGATGGTGTGTACGGCCCATCAGACCGTTGTCCGTCGAACCAAAGTTTTAAAACATGCTTTAAAACCTGTCTGATGGACATCTATCCGTCGGACAGGTTCGATGGTTAGTACACAAAAGCATCGGACCAAAAACCCGCGCATGCTCAGAATCAAGTCGACGCATGCTTTGAAGCATTGAACTTCGTTTTTTCAGCAAGTCGTTGTGTTCTACGTCACCGCGTTCTGGTCTGATTGGATTTTGGTCCGATGGTGTGTACGCACATCAGACCATCAGACATGTTCACAGTTGTCTGATGAAAACGGTTTCCTCTCACTTCCTGTTCTGGCTAAAAAGGGGACACAGATGGCAAAACATAAACTGACAGGGGTTATAACCCTCCCTTACTCTATTTAAAATAAAAATAAAAAGTTTTGCATTTACTGTAGTTCTACTTTTGGAGAAAATAAAAAAGTTTTCAGTAAAGAACAAACACTGATTAGTTCTGCTTACTAGTTCTGGTGATGAGAGGGTCCCCAAGAATTTCCCTTAATTTGCAGGGATTTCTTCACACATCCTGGCTGGGTATGAGAAAGAAAGTGCAGGGAAATCTCTGCAGTGGGATTGTTAAAATGAATAAAAATTTGTGTTTGCATATGCTTTGACCTTAAGCCTTTACACAGCTTGCCTCAACACATGAAAATGCAAGGCATGCTGTATTTCCTCTAAGCTCTTTTTGCTGGATTTTCCATGGATGTTAGATTATAGAGAACTCAGTGAAAGAAGTAAGTCACCTCTTTTGCCTCGTACACACGTACAGGTTTCCCGGCAGACTTTTTACCGCTGAGAAAACTGAGGGGAAGCTTTTTTCCCCCTACACACGGCCGGTTTTCCTGGCAGAAAAACTGCCATCAGAGCTTTGGCTGGGAATCCTGGTGTAGTGTCACATTCCACTTCCTATCTCAGAATGCTCCGGAAGTGACGTTTTGTCGCCGCCATCTTGCTACAACCCACACTCCTGCACAGTAATGATAGAGTGTGAAGGGGGCAAGCAGACATCTTGTTACACCCACCAGAGTTTTAGATTTCACAGTAATTTTCAACACAAAACAGAGCTTATATGCTTAAATACAGTGTTTGGAGACCTGACGGACTGTTTACATGTAAAACCTTTAAAGCAGCAGCAAACCTGCTGACTGTACATGGTTGCTAATGTGACAGAACACCTCTGATTTTCACATTTAACATGTCAACAGTCCGTCGGATTTCCAAACACTGTATTTAAGCATATAAGCTCTGTTTTGTGTTAATAATAACTGAAATCTAAAACTCAGATGGGTGTAAGAAGATGGCTGCTTGCCCCCTTTTCACTCTATCATCACTCTATCATTACAGCGGCCGTGTGTATGCTCCACCGCAGTGTTTCCCATAGGAAAACTTCCAGTTAAAAGACAGCCGAGAATCTCGGCATGAAAAAAGAAAACATGCTCTTATTTTTCCCACCGCGATTCCCAGCAGTTTTCCTGTTGGAAAAACTGCCATTGCGCATACACACGGCCAGTTTTCCTGGCCAAAAGCTGTCATGGCATGACGGGAAAACTGGTCGCGTGTACGAGGCATTAGGATGGTGGAGTGGAATCTGGAAAAGAGAGATATCCCACTGGAGATCTTGAAAGGTATTCCAATGGCTGATTCAGCACATCACATTGCTGATGGCATGCCTAAAATATTACGCTTTGGTGGATATAGCCTTAACATTTTATCTGATAAGAGAACAATGTGGGGGTTGTCATGGAAGACTAGTTTTTGAAAATTCATAATCTCGGTCTGTCAGTCTGCACTTCTCTATACCATTTGGTGAGAAACCAGCCTGGAAAGAATGTGTATTGTTGTAAGCATGACAAAAGTGATCATCCTTAACCTCAACAAAACGAGTCTTAATAGTAGGGTTATTACCTAAATTAAACTTTGTTTGAGCAAAACATGGAAGCCAATTGCTGACTATTCATTCTGCAAATGGTAGTTGTCTGGATCTCATTCTGACGCTCTTGCTTCAATATATTAAAGTGGATAACTGTACTTTAAGTGCAGTTATACTAAAAATGTTGCCTTCATGCCCCCACCAACCACCCATGACTTTAACATGTCCATGATTCATAGAGATCTTTCCTGTGAGCCACTCTGAGCTGTTCAACCTCTTTACATAATGTATTATGGCAGGGTCTTACATGTGTTGTTCATTCCTTATTCATTCCTATGGAAAAACTCTCTTGTTGGTCTCAGAGTGGAATTTACTATGCATGATTGGTGAGCTTAGAATACTTTCCATTAGGAAGATCCCCATTGATCACTGACATGCAAGTAGCAGAACTTGGGGTGTTGCTGGGGTTGGAGGAAGGGGGCAACATTTTAAGCATAAATGTATGAAATGTAGTTTTATCCCAAATCCCAAAATATGTGTACAGTTAAGGACTTATACCATCAATCTGACTCTCTTGCAATTTTCAGTGGAGATGGGATCCCATATTTCTCTGAATAAAGTTCTGCTTTAATGCCATTGTATACTGAGCAATATTTTCACTCCAGGCCATCCATTAAAAGGTTTGCAGGTAACTTAACCTATATCATAGCTGCTAACTGCCCTTCATTGGGTAGGACTGTCCCTTTTTTGAGACCAAATCCCCATGTTCCCTTTTCAGCTTCAGCTGTCCCTCTTTTCTGTCTGATGTGTACATCTCTATACACAATGTATCACTTTACTACCAAACGTGTTATGCTGCACCAAACGTTTCATTCAGCCTTTATATTACTGCATTTGTTATTTTGAAAATGCAATATAAAGGAAAAATAGAGCAATTTGGTCATTTTCTACATGATAGATCTTTGTGCATAGCTCCCAACTGTCCCTGATTTCGAGGGACTGTCCTTGATTTCGAGCAATGTCCCTCTGTCCCTCTTTCCCCCTTATTTGTCCCTCATTTTGGTCTGATCCATATAGTTGTTTATAAAATGCACTTTTTATCTTTCAAAAAGTGTTTCCCAGTGCTAAACCTTTCATCCAATTTCTAAATTGCTGCATTTGTACATTTTAAAAGTCATTATAAAGGAATATAGTGGTAAAAAAGCCCTTTTTGGATTTAATTAACCTTTTTTGGTTAATTATCCTTTAAGGGGGTGTGGCAGGGTGGATGACAGGGGGTGTGTCCTATGCCTACACACATTTGATAGTAGGTGTCCCTCATTCCCATCTCAAAGTGTTGGGAGGTATGCTTTGTGGTCTGTGTAACCAGGGGTGTGGCAGGTACCAGGGCTGTCTAAATGAGAGGGCACACCTGGGCACTGCCCAGGGGCCCTAGCTGCATGGGGGGCCCCTGCACTTTCCTCGAAGCAGCTGATCCTTGAGCCCACGCTGCCCCGTAATTAGGGGCCCCATGATGGCACTGAGAGTGATAGATACACAGGGGAGGCAGTCTGCCTCCTACCTACTTGATGTCTGTTTACCTGCACTGTCATATTTGTAGGGCCCAAAGAGCATTACTTTGCCCAGGGGCCCATGATGCTATTAAGACAGCCCTGGCAGGTACATGTCCTTTGCCTACATATTGTGTACTAAAAGGTGTCCCTCTTTATCATTTCAGAAGTTTGGGAGGTATGCTTTAATATAAATTGTGTGGCTGCACCTTGGGTCTACATGGATAGCTAGTTGCTCTCCAGGTTAGGCTGGTGCCAAATTGCTGTACAGCATAAAACATGCATGCCTGTCCAACACAAATATGAATACTTATGCATTATCGTTTTAAATAATCATATAATAATCCCTTATATTTATATGTATTTTAGTGAATGCATGTACAACCTGAACCCAAATAAGTAACACATTTTTATTTTATTGACCACACTTTAGCATTCGTTAAGAGCATAATTCCCAAGCTGAATCTTCCGTAAAGCCAAATCTTCATTCATATGAATGTTGAAGAGCCTTATGATATGCTAGTTCCTGCATTTCCTTCGTCTTGTGAAGTCAGAGGTGTCAGAAGAAGTTATTGATTGAGACTGGGATCTGAGGACCACGGCAACCCAGCTCTCTTCCACACAACCACCATCCTTTCGCTTGCTGAACTAGAATCTAGATTTTATTCCCAGGCCTCATTATTCCATCCTCTGGCTCACTTTTTATTTCTTATACCCATTTGGGGATTCCTGACAAAACTATTGCAAGTATGACTTAATTGATTGGCCTGCAACTTGCTAGCATCTTCTGAGAAGGAAAGAGTGGCTTCAATAGATAATTCACAAAGCAAATTGAAAGAAGGCAAAAATCAATTCTAGAATTCATCAGGCAAATAAATCAGCCCAGAAGAATGAATAGGAAACCTAAATATGAAAGACACATATGTAACATTGGAAGAAAACATACTGCACTCTTGGATGACCTAACCTCTGCTAACCCTTATTGTTGATTTTGCTGCATGTTTCATCACTGCATCTTCCACGGTCCAGTTCATACAAGAAATTGTGATTCTGGCTAGGTATTGAAGAGGTCTTTTAAAAAGAATATGATACATTAACGTTTAATGAACAAGCTGCATTACAATTGTTTAAGTCTGCATAGCTTAAAGATATGTTTAACCAATTAAGGACCCCTTCACGCCGATATACGTCGGCAGAATGGCACGGCTGGGCACAAGCACGTACCTGTACGTGTCTCTTTAACCACTTGCTTACTGGGCACATTTACCCCCTTCCTGACCAGGTGAAATTTCAGCTTCCGACACTGCGTCGCTTTAACTGACAATTCCGTGGGCGTGCGACGTGGCTCCCAAACAAAATTAACGTCCTTTTTTCCCCACAAGTAGAGCTTTCTTTTGGTGGTATTTGATCGCCTGTGCAGTTTTTATTTTTTGCGCTATAAACAAAAAATAGCCACAATTTTGGAAAAAAAATACAATATTTTTTACTTGTTGCTATAATAAATATCCCAATTTAAAAAAAAAAAAAAAACATTTTTTTTCTCAGTTTAGGGCGATACATATTCTTCTACAAATTTTTGTTAAAAAAAAAAAAAAATCGCAATAAGCGACTGGTTTGCGCAAAAGTTATAGCGCTTACAAAATAGGGGACAGAATTATTATTTTTTATTATTTTTTTTTTACTAGAAATGGCGGCGATCTGTGATTTTTATTGGTACTGCGACGTTATGGTGGACACATCGGACACTTTTGACACATTTTTGGCGCCATTTACATTTATACTGCGATCAGTGCTATAAATATGCACTAATTACTGTATAAATGTGACTGGCATTGAAGGGGTTAACACTAGGGGGTGAGGAAGGGGTTAAATGTATCCTAGGTGTGTTCTAACTGTGGGGGGAGGGGGGTGACTGGGGGGGTGACCGATCTGTCTCCCTATGTACAAGGAACACAGATCGGTCTCCTCCTCTCCAGAGACAGGACGCTGTCTCTGTGTAAAAACGGCAATGAGAGATGATCTGTGAGATTACCTCTCATTCGCCGCACAGATCGCAAACGGCCACTCTGATTGGCCGTTCGCCGCGATCTGTGATTGGCTATGTCCAAGGGACACGGCCAACACAGGGCTTCCCCGCAGCGCGCTCTGGAGTGCGCGCTGGGAACGCCCAAAGAGGCGGCCGTCTTTTGACGGCATGTTGGATATTCAGACCCGCGCTGTAGCCGTCATTCGGCTATAGCGCGGGTCTGAAGTGGTTAAGGCTCAGCCGTGGGGTCGCAAGCGCGCCCAGTCCGAAGCTCAGTGACTGCGCCCTCAGGACCCGATCTCCGCCAGTGTCCTGCGATCGGTCATTAGAGCTGAAGAACTGGGAGAGGTGTGTGTAAACACACTTCTCTGTTTTTCATTGTGGCAATGTCAGTGATCGTGTCTGTTCCCTGATATAGGGAAAGACGATCACTGACGTCACACGTCCAGCCCCACCCCCCTACAGTTAGAAACACATATGAGGTCACACTTAACCCCTCCAGCGCCCCCTAGTGGTTAACTCCTAAAATGCAATTGTCATTTTCACAGTAATTAGTGAATTTTTATAGCGCTTTTCGATGTGAAAATTACATTGGTCCCAAAAATGTGTCAAAATTGTTCGAATCGTTCACCATAATGTCGCAGTCACGAAAAAAATCGCTGATCGCCACTATTAGTAGTAAATAAAATATATATTAATAAAAATGCCATAAAACTATCCCCTATTTTGTAAACACTATACATTTTGTGCAAACCAATCGATAAACGCTTATTGTGATTTTTTTTACCAAAAATAGGTAGAAGAATACGTATTTGCCTAAACTGAGAAAAACAATTGCATTTTTTTTTCAAAATTGTTGCTCTATTTTTGCTTATAGCGCAAAAAAATAAAAACCGCAGAGGTGATCAAATACCACCAAAAAAAGGTCTATTTGTGGGATAAAAAGGACGCCAATTTTGTTTGGGAGCCATGTCGCATGACCGCGCTTTTATCAGTTAAACTTAGCAGCCTATCTGGAAGGGTGCTACACATATTTATTGTACACACATGTATTATCCAGCAAAGGTTTTTCATGTTTTGTCAGTAAAACAAGTCATCGGATGTTTGCAACACTGGTTATGTAGAGGTAATGGGGTTTGACAAATAAAGTCAGTGGTGGAACTACCAGGGTTGCAAGCGTTGAATATGAGACCAGGCCCTGGCGTTCTGCCACCGTTGGGGGGGGAGAGACCTGGCGTTTCCCCCCGCATCTTTAGCCAGCAGTTTACTATGCAGTGGGGGCGATCAGCAGCTCTGTGTGGTGACCACGGCATCTCCCTCTGCTCCTCTGGCCACTGGTTCAGCTATTCAGTGGAGGGGGACTCTATACTTACCTGGATGGATGCTAAGCTGTTGGTACTCATGCAGCCAGTGCGACAGTCTGGGGATCTGGAATCCTCGCTCTTCTCCCTTTTCCCTATACAGCACTACCAGGATGGATCAGAGCAATGTCTGTGCTGAAGCTAACTAATAAGAATCACTCTGATCCATCCTGGAAGTGCTGCACAGAGAATAGGGAGAAGGATGGGGATTTAAAATCCCTGTACCGATGCACCGGTTGCATGGGCACTGACATGTCAGCATTCACAGTGGTAAGTACAGTGTGGACCAAGGAGGTGGGGGGTATACACAGATATTTCACCTTTTCTGAAAAAGTGAGATAACACTTTAAAGGAAGACAGGAGCAGAGGGGGCTTTGGCAGCATAATGACTCTCTCTCTCTAAAAGCCCATCAACCAGGCGAAGTGACCCTGAAAGCAGCAGAGGAAATAGGAAACAGGAAATAGCAGTGTCATCCTTCTGGCAGCGACTGTGGTTATGTGGCCTGACTATAACAAAACTCTACGCATCTATTTATTTCAACTGCTCTTTAGCCATTTGTGCAGAGGTCAACTTCAATATTCAATTTTGATTGGAGATTACCTTTAAAAGTCATGACAGTTTAGTTAATAGAGATGTCCAAGCATTAAAACAGCTGGGAAAAAATATTTCCCCCCCCAAAGCTAGTAATAATGTGCATATGGCATGTTAAATTCACCGTCATCTGTTGTCTTTCTAGATGGTGAAAAATTTAGTTTGACAAGTCGGTAAAAACACTGTGGAATGGGAACCGAAGCTGAGAAAAGAACCAAGCGTATATTTTCCCATCTCACGAAAAAAAAAAAATCCTCTTTCACATTTTCTACTAATAAGGTCACGGAGGGAGAACAAAAACTGTTCAATTATTAATTGACAATATCATTATGTGTCATAGCAGTGTGTGTGTAAGAGCCAGGGTAGCTGGTCTGTACAGTGCAGGCTGCCTATGCACAATAGTGGAGGGTTTGATTAAATATTGATGTACACTAATTGGCTACAGGGTCTGAGGATGGCGCAGGCTTTGTAGGGATCATTTGTATTCCTGCTTTAGAAAAAGGAAAAAACAAACCACCATTTTCACATTTCAATCACCTACCTGCTCATTTTCCTACCCTCAATCTTTCGCCCAATCGCTTCGTTCCCCTGTGTGTTCATATTAACATAGCGTTAACCTTGCCATACTTCCTAAAGCACTCAGAAACTGCTGACATTTCTGTACTATTAGGATGACCAAGAATAGCCTCCTTTTACTTTGAAATGGACTCATGTCTTTGTTAATTGCCCTGCATCCCCTTTAACCTGGCCTACTGCTTCTCACGCAGGGTTATGAGTGGAGCAAAGCAGGAGTAATCTTTCCATCGCTCGTTAAACTGACATTGTAAGTGAACAATTAATGATTAACAAACATAGGGAAGGGGGGGGGGGGCAGAGTCAATGAAGGCATTGCTATAGGCTGTGTATGGATGCAGAGAGACCATATGCTGCATACACGATATTCCTGTTAGGTGCGCACAGGCTGCTGCAAGGCCTTCTAAAAACGAAATGACAGCAAATACAACTTAATTTTTAGACTCAACTGCAAAGATTTTCTGATATTTATGCACACAAGATTATCATTTTTTTTTTTTAAAAGCCTATGGCGTGTGTAACACACCCAAAAAACTTCACCCAGTGCAGAAAAAATGTGCACACACATAAAGAGTGGTTACAAAAACGTGCACACGGGTGCAACGTCAAATGGTCCTCCTGTGAAAAAGGACCCAAACCCTGATCCCCCGGGGCGTTAGGCTTCAGACGGGGACTGAGGTATTGTGGTTCGAGCAACCAAAGCCGACACGGACCCAACTTCCTTGGAGGGACTGCCAAAACAGAACCCTCCTAGTACAAGATGGTGCTCCCCCAAAGTGAGACCCCATGAGAGCAGGTGAACTAAGCCAAAAGGCCATGTCCACCCACTCCCAAGACGTTCAGGGCTGGCCCGAGGACCGGCACCCTACTAATCTCACAGTGAACAAATAACATGCACAAACGAAAAAAAAAACTAAAAAACGTGACAAACATAGGCTATGAATAAAGTAAAGCGGGGGAAAGAGATAGTGGAGAGGAGAGTGAAAGAAGTGGTCATTGTGTTCTACAATGACCAGGCCCTCCGGCTAGGAATAAAAAATTCCTCCGGTCCTAGCCAAAAGGCCCGGCCCAGGAGGCAGGTGCTAAAAAAGCGTGTTGCTGGTGCAGTGACCATGGTATCTTTAAATCAAAGTGACCCTCACTCACAGTGATTTTCAGATACCCCTGGACTGCCACTCCAGGGGCACATGTACCATAGGCTTTTCCGTTCCAAATGCAACCCCCCGACCGGCCAGTGCAGCCCTCCACCCCTGCTAGATAAAGAGCCCTTCAAGGTTTTCTTAGTGAGAACTGCTGCTCCAGTTAGCAGCCTCCGCCAATACTAGCCCTTCCAGACCCCCCCCGTCAACCCGGTGGATTTGCATGATGTTTCACCAGGGCAGTACCAGCTCCTCCTACCAGGTCTCTGACAGGGACAGCACTTACACAAGCCAGCCAGAAGGCCAGACTAGAACCCGGCAAAAAGACCAGACCAAGTGCAGCCACATGTCCTCACCAGGAGCACCCTTCCAGATGGCTCAGACGCAACCATAGGCCGGCCCCCAGTATCTATCGGGCAGCACGGCGTAGTCCCTGCTGAAACCATCCTTGCAGGTGCAATGACGTCATTCGATTGCATCCGCCCTCCCATGTAGGAGGTGCTTCAGCGCTCCTCTGACAACTGATAAGAACAGATACTACACTTTATCTTAGCCAAAAGGCCGAGAAGCGACACAAGATTATCATTGCTCAGTGGGTAACAATTCTCAAGTGTGTGCAATGGCAGATAGAGACAATAAAAGTGTTCCTGTGCAATCACTCCCTGCCAAGACAGTTAGGGGGAATTAACAGAACAGGGTAGTTTGTAAGTCTATGTGACTGCAGGAGGGACCCCCAGCTCTTGCCCAACCCTCTCCTGTGTGAATGAGCCTTTTAGTCCAAAAAATGTAAAAATCCAATGCAGTCAGCCCAACTGTAATATTCAGGGAACCATTACATGGTCCTGTTGGATGTTTCTGTAAATTCTGGCCAACTGCATTTGCATAGCTCCCAACTGTCCCTGATTTTGAGACTGTCCCTGATTTGGAGCAATGTCCCTGTCCCTCTTTCCCCCTCATTTGTCCCTAATTTTGGTCTGATCCATATAGTTGTATATAAAATGCACTTTTTATCTTTCAAAAAGTATTTCCCAGCAATAAACCTTTCATCCAATTTCTAAATTGCTGCATTTGTACATTTTAAAAGGCACTATAGTATAGTAACAAATGTCCTTGTTGATTTAATTAACCTTTTTTTAGTTAATTCTCCTTTAAAGGGGTTTAAAGGTTTGTATTTATTTTCTAAATAGGTTCCTTTAACCACTTAAGGACTGCCTAACGCCGATATACGTCGGCAGAATGGCACGGCTGGGCACAGGCACGTACAGGTACGTCACCTTTAAGAGCCCAGCTGTTGGTCGTGCGTGACCCAGTCCGAAGCTCCGTCGCTGTGCCGATGGAACGTGCGGGCCTGATCACCGCCGGTGTCCCGCAATCGGTCACAGGATCTGAAGAATGGGGAGAAGTGAGTGTAAACACACTTTCCCCGTTATTCTCTGTGGCAGTGTCACTGATTGTATGTTCCCTGTTATAGGGAACGACGATCAGTGACGTCACACGTGCAGCCACGCCCCCCTATAGTAAGAATCACTCCCTTAGGGCACACTTAACCCCTTAGCACCCCCTAGTGGTTAATCCCTTCACTGCCATTGTCATTTTCACAGTAATCAGTGCATTTTTATAGCACTTTTCGCTGTAAAAATGACAATGGTCCCAAAAATGTGTCAAAAGTGTCTGATGTGTCCGCCATAATGTCGCAGTCACGAAAAAAATTGTTGATCGCCGCCATTAAAAGTAAAAAAAAAAATTATTAATAAAAATGCCATAAAACTATCCCCTATTTTGTAGAAGCTATAACTTTTGCGCAAACCAATCAATAAACGCTTATTGCGATTTTTTTTACCAAAAATAAGTAGAAGAATATGTATCGGCCTAAACTGAGGAAAACATTTTTTATACATATATATATTTTTTGGGGATATTTATTATAGCAAAAAGTTAAAAATATTGCATTTTTTTCAAAATTGTCGCTCTATTTTTGTTTATAGCGCAAAAAATAAAAACCGCAGAGGTGATCAAATACCACCAAAAGAAAGCTCTATTTGTGTGAAAAAAGGACGCCAATTTTGTTTGGGAGCCACGCCGCACGACCGCGCAATTGTCATTTACAGCAACGCAGTGCTAAATAGCAAAAAGGGGCCAGGTCCTTAACCTGCATATTGGTAAGGGTCTTAAGTGGTTAAGCTAGTGCATTGTTGGTTCACTTACCTTTTCCTCCAATTTCCCTTCTAATTTCTTTTTCTTTGTCTGAATTTCTCACTTCCCGTTTCAGTAAGCTTGCCCCCATCGTTCAAGCTGTTCTGGCTGGGGGTTAGTCAGCCAGAACAGCTTACTGATGAGGAACAGGAAGTGAGAAATTCAGACAAAAAAAACACAGAAAAAAAACATTTAAAGGGGAATCAAAGGAAAAGGTAAGTGAACCAACAATGCACTAGCTTAAAGGAACCTATTTAAAAAAAGTAAAAAACAAACCTTTACAACCCCTTTAAGGGGTATGGTAGGGGAATATCCTATGCCTACATACACTTGTTAGTAGGTGTCCCTCATTCCTCAAAATGTTGGGACGTATGCATTTGTTATTCCAAGTATTAAATCTGAAATCCAGCTAAACACACAGACAAAACACATACATGATATCTGTTTTACCTGTCATAAAATTATGGGATCTGTAATACCTTTACAGTATGTAAAAATATAAAGTGCAGCACTGGAAATGATACAATGCAAATGTGTACATAACATCTTATGCCTATGAAGTGCAAATGTGCAAAAGTAGCTATAACTACTATGATGATTTCATGTGTAACCAATACAAAAATGTGCAAAAGTAGCCGTGTCTATTGTAAACATTCCAATACAATGCATAAAAACAAATGCTATGCTGTAAAGTGCAGTGCCAAATAATAAATAATTTAACAGTGGAAATGTGAAAAGTTCATGTTTGGCTGGAATTCAATAGAAGGAAAAAGATCCCCTGTGAAATATGAAGCATGAATCAGGTACTTGAAGTCCATCACCACAATAAGTTTAAAAGGTTTACCAGAAAGCCAGCAACTCAACCACCCTTATTCAGGGGGTGGTCACAAAGCGCTTGTTGGATCAGAGATCCGCTAAGAGGATGTCCAGCTGTCCTGAGTGTCTCCCTCTAGAAGCCTCCACACACATTGGGCGATGATCAGATCAGATCAGATGACCCCAATACCAGGAAGTGCAAATATGCAAAGAAACACAGAAGCCAATAGTGCAATAATGTCTCTTTTGGTAATTTAATGGTAAGTATTTGCAGTGCTACATACAATAATTTTGGCTCAATAGCGAGTCTCCAGTACAAGAATAGATAAAAAGGAATTCCTTACAAGTAAGAAGTCCACAAATGTTTATATGCAATCGTCTGATAATCTCATTGTGTGTACCAGGCATGAGAGTGACTGGCAGGGGTTTCCTTCCTCTGCCCCTCCAACACACACACACACTCCCACAGTGGTGATCCTTGGGTGCTGCGGGGGATAATACAGCTGCTGGACCTTTCATAGGCAACTATACCCACTTGTTTCAGCACCACTGTGGGAGTGTGTGTTGGAGGGGCAGAGGAAGGAAAATAGCACAACAAGGGACTGTAAGTCTATTACATCTCCATTAACTCTTTGCAGACACTTTCAGCCTTATGTAAAAATTTCAGTTGCTGTGCAAGAAATTATGTGAATTCAATCTAAAGCATTACAGTTACATGTTAAAGAAGATTAAAAAATGACACACTGGAGGTCTGGGTTTGCCCAACCTTCATAAATACTATCTTTCAGCTAGATTGGCCCAACTTTTTACTCCTTATTCCAGATATGAAAAGCCTGACTGGGTTAGCATTGAAAGACAAGCCCTCCCCACCTTTACCCTAGACTATCTTCTCTGGTCCCCTCCCATATCCCGCCCACCCATTCTCTCACCAGTGTTGTCTCATTCATTTGCTATGTGGGACAACCTCAGACACAATCCATCTCTAGTATCTGATGAACGCCCTCTTGCACACATTTTCCACAACCCTGATTTTCCACCGGGCTTGCGTATTACTGAATTCAAGTGGTGCTTGGATAAGGGGCTTTTCTGAATAGGACAGTATTTTACCTCTTGTGGACCCATTTCCCTTAACTTTTGTATTAAAACTTTGTAACTTACAGACACCGAGAAGTTCAGTTTTAGACAAATCTCACATTTTCTACGCAGTATTTGGAAGAACAAACCCCTACCTCCCAAATTCACTTCCTATGAGATATGGTGTGGACAAGCCATGGAGCAGACATGTGGAATATCGGTGATCTACTCAGCCCTCACTCACCCCACGGATAAAACACCTTATATGATAGCTTGGGAGACTGAATTCCAACGCAGCTCGAGCTTGGAGACCTGGCATACAGCTTTCACTAAATCCTTTAAGGGAATCCAAAATGTCACCATGATGGAGGCTAGCGTGAAGATTATCACCAGATGGTACCTCACTCCCCCCGGACTGCTAGCCATGTTGCCTAATGTAGATCCTTTTTGCTTTAGAAGCTGCCAGCTTAGGGGCACCATGGCCCACATTTGGTGGGAATGCCCCACATGATCCACAGGGTGACCGGATCCCAAGTTCAAGGTCTCCCGAAGTTGCCTTACTGAATGCTCATATTTCGCAGCTTCCTACGTCCACACAAAGGCTAATCCATTTTATTTTTCTGGGCACCAAAATTTCAATCGCCAAATCTTGGAAGCAGCCCAAACCATCCTTGACTACTGTAAAAAGGAACATTTTGCGGATTATGACACAAGAAAAGATATCCAGCATCCTGGCTGGCCACAAGATTTGGAATCCCTGGGCTGAATATGTCGGTATCTCCCTTATCCCGGGATCCGCACAGCAGCTACACAAAACTTAGCCTGTAACTAGGCATTCTGCTTCCCCGTACTCCCTCACCCCTATCCCACCCTCCTCTTCCCTTTCTTTTTCTACTTTCTATCCTCTCTAACTATCCCTGTTTTGTTTATGTTATTCTAGTAACCTACACAAGTGACTTTTGAGGCTATACCGCTTCCATAACGTTGAGGGGAATTCCTTCAGATAGCCTTAACAACACTATAGTTCAATTACCCTTACCCAACGGGTCTGCCTATATCCGGTTTGGGACCTGGGGACTGCAGGGGGGCCTCGCCTTTTGCACAGCATGATCCTTAGCGGGGTGACGGAGGTTGGAGGACCCTTGTTGCTCTGGGGACCGGGCCTGGTCTTCATAGGGGCAAATCCTCACATCAGTGGGATCCTCAATACATTCCTCTTGTTCTGTTTATTTGAATGTAACAGTTCTTATGGGTATTGCATCCTTTTCGGATTTTATGGTTACTATTTCTTGAATGCATTTTTTATAGTGTTAACGGGAATGTTCCCCCAGGATTGATGTATTACCTGTTGCAAATGTATTGTTTGTACATGCATCTCATTTTCAATAAAAATGTATTGAAAGTAAAAAATGACACACTGTATATTCTGAAATCTGTCTTAGCGGTGGCTAGATTTTTTTACCCCTAAAATTTTTATTACCTGTGGATCCTGACAGTAGATCTGTTGATTTTCCACTTCCTGTAATAGGGTGATAATGCTGTTTGTTCTGCAGTAAAATCAGGGTAATATCATCATCCTGTGGACAGGGTACAGTAATTTTGAATGGATGTAGGGTGACACTCAAATTGAAGCACATCTAACACTTTAACAAAGTATTCATACACATTAAAATGTCCGTCATTTTGTCATGTTACAACCAAAAACCTCAATATATTTTGGCACATAATTGTGAAGTGGAAGGAAAATGATAAATGGTGTTCATTTTGTTTTACAAATAAATATTTGAAAAGTGTGGCGTGCATTTGTATTCAGCCCCCCTTAGTCAATATTTGTAATATACGAAGAATACAGAAATTTTTCAGTGGGACTTTATATGAGGTGCAATACAACCAATTGTTAGGGATGAGCTTCGAGTAGAACTCATGTCCGACTTGAACATTGCCTGTTCGCCAAACAGCAAACTATTTGGGGTGTTTGCGGCAAGTTTGTGTGAACTTTAGAACCCTGTTAAAGTCTATGGCACTCGAATGTTTGAAATCTAAAGTGCTAATTTTAAAGGCTAATATGCAAGTTATTGTCCTAAAAAGTGTTTCGGGACCTGGATCCTGTCCCATAGACAGGGTTCTAAAGTTCACACACACTTTTGGTCTGTTCGCAGGTTCTGGTGCAAACCGAACCCAGGGTTGTTTGGCTCATCCCTACCAATTGTAAATCAATAATGTAGAGATTTATTGAATGTGATACCAAAAAGTCAGCAGTAAAATAGTGCCATATTGCATAGCAAATAGGCCCAAATATACATATCCATTGCATAACTAAATACAATACTAAAGATCAGTTCATGGTTAATGTAACATTGCATCTTTAAAATTTGGATGCATTTTGTAAATTGATTCTCACTTCTTCAGGAGTTGATGCATATACTGTACACATATCTATAAGGTAAAATTGTTTAAGAATGTATGACAGAAATAGTAAAAAATGTATTACATAAGTATAAGATGTAAGGATCACAGTGAGGGACCCATACTTACAAAACGGCAAGATATTTTATGCTCACATCTCAACGGCAGCCACTGGGGATGTCTGACCTGGGAACTGTGGGTATAAGATACAGAGGGGACAAGCAGAGCAAACAGGACAATAGAGGACAGTCCAACACAGCGTCCAAGATGATGGATGAAGAAAAATGTGTATGTGTGTGCAAAAAAAAAAAAAAATTATATTAAAATATTGCCACCAAATGTTGGCAAAATTGTATAAATCAAATGATAAAAGTGACCTGCATAAATAAAATATAGAAAATCCACATAGATAAAATGTGCAATGGGGTAAAAGTACAGCTTAAAAAAAGTTGTACCAGAGGTGCATAGTATATCCTGGTATTGCAGGGTCAGCGAGTCAGTGTATAGTACAAAAAAGGAGTAACACCATAGTCCAACATACTGTATGTGCTGACAAGAAATAGCATGTAGTGTTGCCAATCACCGTGGAGAACACCACAAAAATCTCCTATTTTTAGCCCTGAAGATCCTCTATGGGTCCCTTCCAACGTCAGGTAGGCATAGCCCAGGGGCAGGGTGGGATGGGAGAAACCATCCTCACCACCTTTGGCTGCCATGACTAAAGGACAGTGTAGGTGGTCATAGCCCAGGGGGAGGGTGGGATGGGACATAAACAGTACATATATCTTGGGGTATTTTTTTGCACACATTTTATATGTAATCATTCAATATATTTATTTATTTTTGATTCTGGGACGCATTGTCACTTTCCTTAAATTTGAAGGTTCCATAATAATTTTTTACACATTTTGCACATATTGAGCTTTTTTCAGTGCGCCCTTTATTAAATTGACATTTATTTTCACATAGGTCCCATATCTGTGGTGCGGGTTTAGTATACATTCATCAAACACAGCTGATCGCTCAGTTCGCAGTGGTCCGTGAGCAGAGAGCTGGTGCCTGTCAGTCACTGGCTCTCTGCTCTGCCCCCCCCCCTCGCACATGTGCTCACTGGAGCACTGTGCTGTGGAGAAAGCGGTTGGCTCAGGCTCTAAGTGGCTCACTGAGAGGCTGAGCCAGGTGCTGTTGCACTTCTCCTGACAAAGCGACATTGGCCGTGAAAATAGTAGAGACCCTCCTACTCTTGTTGAGTTTATCTACTCACCTTGTACCTTAGTAGTCCAATCGTCCTCCTTTTTTTGGCCTTTTGGGTTGTGGGGACCCTCAAGCCCTATTTATATTTAACGTTGATTTCTTTGGATGATGGTACCATTAGTAATAAGATTATCTGTTCTTTACTGAGAGGCTAACAACTTTTCCATATGGTCGTGATCTTTCCCCAAACTGGACCGGCTCTGTAATGTCAGCCGGCACCTGGCTTCAGCTGCTGTCTGCTGAAAATGGGTCACAAGAATGCGGAACAAAATTCACTGCTGTGATCCACAGGAGAAATACAGCCAAATACGCTTTAACTGCAGACAGGAAACTTCATTATACAGAAAAGACATAGGGCCAGATTCAGAAAGGACTTACGCCGACGTATCTACTAATACGCCACGTAAGTCCATGGATGCGCCGTCGTATCTATGCGCCTTTTTCTTGAAATAAGATAAGCCTGAATTTTGGCTTCATCCGACCGACGTAAGTCTCCAACGCCGTCGGATCTTAGGCGTATATTCGCGCTGGCCGCAAGAGGCGCTTCCATAGATTTACGCGTCAGATATGTAAATGAGCAAGATACGCTGATTCACGAACGTACTTGCGCCCGTCGCTGTAATCCACCCCGTTTACATAAGGCGTACGTCCGGCGTAACATTACCCCTGCTATATGAGGCGCAGGTCATGCAAAGGTATGGACGTCGGAACAGCCGCCAAATTTTACGTTGTTTACGTAAGTCGTACGTGAATGGGGCTGGGCGTAGGTTACGTTCACGTCGTAGGCATTGAGCCGTCGTATCTTAGGGAGTGTATTCGATGTGATTCTGAGCATGCGCGTGCATGCGCCGTTCGTTCGGCCATTCATTTGCATGGGGTCACGCTTAATTTAGATAGATCACGCCCACCTCCTTCCTACTTTGAATTAGGCGTGCTTACGCTGGCCAATTTACGCTACGCCGCCGCAACTTACGGAGCAAGTGCTTTGTGAATACTGTTCTTGCCTCTCTATGTTACGTTGGCGTAGGGCATATGAGATGTGCTACGCCTGCACAAATATACGCCGCTCTACCTGAATCCGGGCCACAGAGTTTAAACAGAGATGCCGTTACAAACTTATAAACACTGATATCTACTAGCTAAAGAAAATATCTGTAGTTGTTGTACAAAAATACATGAACAATGTATTCCAAAATGTATTTAAAAAAATGAAACCAATGTTATATTAAACTATAGCCATGGACCTTGGTTAGCAGAAGACAAAGGCCCAGATTCAGATACATTTAGATTCGCGTAGAGTATCAGAAATACACTACGCCGCCGTATTTTACCTGGCTCTACGTGGAATCCCGGTAGATTTTGTCCAGTAAACGACGGCGGCGTAGTGCATTTCTCCCGGCGCAAGCCATCTACGCGAGTAGGGGGCGTGAAGCATTTAAAATAGGCGCGTTCCTGCAGCGATCGAACTGCGCATGCTCCGTTCAGAAATTTCCCGCCGTGCATTGCGCAAAATCACGTCGTTGCGTCATTTTTTTTTGAGTAGCGTCGTTTACGGACATTCCTATTCCTGAACGAGTTACGTAAAAAAAAAAAAATTTAAATTCGACGCGGGAACGACGGCCATACTTAACATGGGCTACGCACCGTTAGACCAGAAAAAAGCTGGTCTAACAGTACGTAGAAAAAAATAGACGAAAGCGATTGCGAAGACCGCTCGTATCTTCGTGGATCGCCGTAAAAACTCATTTGCATATCCCGACGCTGAAAACGACGCGGACTCCTCCCAGCGGCCGCAAAAATATCGCAGCGTAGATCCGAAGGCTTACGAAGATGTAAGCCTCTCGGATCGAAGCCCGAAGCCGCCGTATCATGGTTTGAGGATTCAAACTAGTGATACGGCACGCAAAATTTGAAATTACTCCTGTCTAACACCAGTTAGACAGGCGTAATCGCTCTGTGAATCTGGGCCAAACTCTCTACTACTAGACTGTGACTCCTAAAGGTCTAGTGAGTCCCACTACCACTATTAAAGTCATGAGACAATCTCTAACAGGTTTCGTGTTTGTAACAGTGATACATGTCAAGCAACAAACACGCTGGATCAGTGGTAATTAAAAGGAGAGTCATTTTATTATTGTTATATTGGATTTTTTTCATCAGCACAAAGTGCAAGCATTTCCTACCAATAGCTCATTTATTTCGTGCCTCTGATTCATAATTCATTCAAAAGTCCCTCGGAGAGTGATGACCTCTCTGTTTTGATTAGACAAATAAAGATTACAGTCAGATCTTCAATTAATTATTTTCTCTTTCAGAGATTTTATTTTGTTCTGTTAACATTTGTGCAAATTTTATAATTAAATATTCTGGTAAGCCTGCAAGCTTCTACATTACCAATATAACAATTCTGACACTGTGCGGATTTGTCTACTCAATCTGATGCAGATACAGAGAAACACATATTAATATCAGATTGACAGATTCTCAGACAATGCTATTTAGGATACTTCTGTCTGTCAAATTAAAGACAGAATTATAGTCAGATTTTTTTTAAATAAATAAAAATGTTGTATAAACTATATTACTAACCACTTAAAGTGGTTGTAAACCCATTTTGACAACTTGCGCCAACAGGTAAGCCTAGATTAAGGCTTACCTGTAGGTGCAAGAAATATCTCCTTAACCACTTTAGCCCCGGACCATATTGCTGTCCAAAGACCAGAGCACTTTTTGTGATTCGGCACTGCGTCGCTTTAACTGACAATTGCGCGGTCGTGCGACGTAGCTCCCAAACAAAATTGGCATCCTTTTTTTCCCACAAATAGAGCTTTCTTTTGGTGGTATTTTATCATCTCTGCGGTTTTTATTTTTTGCGCTATAAACAAAAATAGAGCGACTATTTTGAAAAAAATTCAATATTTTTTACATTTTGCTATAAAATATCCCCAAAAAAGCATTTTTTTTTCCTCAGTTTAGGCCGATACGTATTCTTCTACATATTTTTTGTAAAAAAAAATAGCAATTAGCGTTTATTGATTGGTTAGCGCAAAATTTATAGCGTTTACAAAAAAGGGGGTCGTTTTATGGCATTTTTATTAATATTTTTTTTTTACTAGTAATGGCGGCGATCAGCATTTTTTTTTTGGTACTGCGATATTATGGCGGACACATCGGACACTTTTGACACATTTTTGGGACCATTGGCATTTTTATAGCGATCAATGCTATAAAAATGCATTGGATTACTATAAAAATGCTATTGGCAGTAAAGGGGTTAACACTAGGGGGCAGGGAAGGGGTTAAGTGTGTTCCTATTTGTGTTCTAGCTGTATGGGGGGGGGTGGCCTTACTAAGGGAAATCACTGACCTTCTGTCCATACATTGTATGAACAGAAAATCAGCGTTTCCTCCACTGACAGGAACGAGAGGTATGTGTTTACACACATACCTCCCGTTCCCCGCTCTGTAACGAGCAATCGCGGGTGCCCGGCGGCGATCTTACCCGCCAGGCACGCGCGCGGGACTTGGGGGCGTGCGTGTGCCTGGCCGCCGGCGGCGCACGCGCGCTCCCTAGTGGCCAAAAAAGAGAAGATGTAGAGCTACGTGCTCCCGCGAGACAGAGCCACCGTCTCGCAGTAATATGACGGCGGGCGGTCGGGAAGCAGTTAACCTACACGGTTAAGGAGATATTTGCAGAAAACACTGCACCGATGTTTATGGCGCATGCACACCGTAGACAACAGTGCAGGCGCACTGAACATCCCAGCATAATGAATGGGATCATGCCGGGATTATGCCGACCCACACGCATGTGCGGGATCGTGCCGTCCCGCGCGCATGAACGGAGTGACGTCATCGCCGCTCCGGCCAATCACAGCGCCGGAGCGGTGATACCAGGAAGAAGCTCCGAGTGGACATGCCGGCGGAGGGGAATGATGAGCACTTCGGGGGCTTCGATTTCAGGTAAGTGCCACATAGTGAGTTAGTATGCTATGCATACTAGCTCATTATGCCTTTCTCTTGCAGGTGTTTTTTTTTCTGAATTATTTTAAGAGGGTTTACTTCCTCTTTAAGCTTAGGACCATTTCGCTGGACAAAGACCAGGCTACATTTTGCGATTCGGCACTGCATCGCTTTAACTGACAATTGCGCGCTCGTGCGAAGAAAATTTACGTCCTTTTTTTCCCACAAATAGAGCTTTCTTTTGGTGGTATTTGATCACCTCTGCAGTTTTTATCCCCCTAAAATATAATAAAAAATGTTTTTTCCTCAGTTTAGGTCAATACGTATTCTTCTACAGATTTTTGGTAAAAATAAATCGCAATAAGCGTTTATTGATTGGTTTGCGCAAAAGTTATAGCATCTACAATTTAGGGGATAGTTTTATGGTATTTTTATTAATAATGTTACTAGTAATGGTGGCGATCAGCAATTTTTATTGTGACTGCGACATTATGGCGGACACATCGGACACTTTTGACACCATATTGGGACCATTGTAATTTTTACAGCGATCAGTGCTATAAAAATGCACTGATAACTGTAAAAATTACTGATTAATGTAAACATTTTGGCACGGTCAAAGGAGCTTGCGACAGGGTCACGCGCATGCCGCTGCCAGCATGTGCACGACCACATGGCCGGCAAATTAAAGGGGACGTATATATACAGTACGTCTATTTGCCCAGCCGTGCCATTCTGTTGATGTAAAAGTGTGTGCGGCGTTCTTACATGGTTAAGGACCTGTTCACGCCATGCAACAAAAAAAACTCAAAGAAAATGCATGCACACATTTGCATGCAGTTTTTAGCCCTTTTTTTTACCCTTTGTTTAAAAGGAACCTGCAGTGAAAAATATTTCCTTTGAGGCCAATTCCTTCTTCTTTGTGCTTTTCATTGTGTGCTGTGTAGAATTCAGGTGGATAATTCCCTGTGATTGTTAACAGTGTTTTCACTAACAGGCATAATCATTGTGTTTGCCATCGCAATTCTAAGACAATGTGCTCAATACAAGCGTCATTTCTGGGTACATGTGCTGATGTCAGTATGAAAAACAAGGGACAGTTTTGGACTCTCATATTATATCTGGTATATCTACAGATTATTGTACAATAAATGCGATGTTAGTTAATAATGGAGGTGAAGAAAATGTGAGGCTTTTTGGGGTGCAGCCCCATGGTGACAAGCTGCTCATGCAAATACAGAGAACAGGGAGACTTGTGGAGGAGTGGTGACAAAAAGATGGAGAACTGTTGACAGTGTAAGAGGTGCACATATGTGTCAGCACTCAGATGGGCCCTTTAATGGCATTCACAGTCACATCACATCAACGTACTTACTGGGGTCATTTGACAGTACATTGTCACCCACATATGGTGGACGATCCGCAGTAATCACATGTGAAAGCAGCACACAGCACATTTAGTAAGCCATCTTCCCTAGCTCAGTCTCTATCCCCCGGGGTCATTAGCACTCACTTAGAGGTTCTGGTTTGCCTTAGGCTGTCTGGGTCTCTACTGTTCCTCACAGGTAGTCCCACTGAGTTAGGATGACTTTGGACTCCTCTAAAGTAACTAAAACCTCGGCAATAGAGGTTACTTACCACATGTTACCACAGGATTATAGGTTTCTTACTGCTAGAATCCACCATACTCTTCCTAGTGAGAGAAATTAAGACTAACACCACCACAGGACAGCTGGTTTCTTTCCCAAAACTTCCTCTTGGAGCTTCTGTAGATCCCACTTGACCCTTGGTTTTCAGCTTGCGAATAGGCTCCCCAGCTGAGCCTAGCTGAGACCTGAATGTCTTGCTTCCAGATCCTCCCTAAAAGTTTCCCCCAGGGGCAGAGCCCCTGCACAGTCTTCCCGAGAAAACCTGAGACAGCTAAGTGTCGGGCAGGGGGGCACACTGGCAGCATTTGATGGGCACACTGGTGGCAATTGATGGGCACACTGGCGGCAATTGATGGGAAAACTGGCGGCAATTGATGGGGCACACTGGTGGCAATTGATGGGGCAAACTGGCAGCAATTGATGGGGCAAACTGGCGGCAATTGATGGGGCACACTGGTGGCAATTGATGGGACAAAATTTATGGGTACAGTGGCTGTGTTTGATGGGCACAGTGGCAGCGCTTGATGGGTACAGTGGCTGCGCTTGATAGCACAGTGGCAGCGTTTAATGGGCATAGTGGTGGCAATTAATGGGTACAGTGGCTGTGTTTGATGGGCACAGTGGCTGCACTTGATGGGCACAGTGGCTGCGCTTGATGGGCAAAGTGGCTGCACTTGATGTACAGTGACAGCATTTAATGGGCACGGCAGTGGCAATTTATGGGCACAGTGGCTGCGTTTGATGGCACAGTGGCTGCGTTTGATGGGTACAGTGGCTGCGTTTGATGGCACAGTGGCTGCTTTTGATAGGGCACACTGGCAGCAATTGATGGGGCAAACTGGTGGCAATTAATGGGGCAAACTGGCGGCAATCGATGGGGTACACTGGAGGAAATTGATGGGGCACACTGGCGGTAATAGATGGTGCACACTGGCAGCAAATGATGGTTAAAGTAGCTGCGTTTGATGGCACAGTGGCTGCAATTTTTCTAGGTACAGTGGCTGCGCTTGATGGCACAGTGGCAGCATTTAATGGGCACAGTGGTGGCAATTTATGGGTACAATGGCTGCATTTAATGGGCACAGTGGCTGCATTTGATGGGCACAGTGGCTGCACTTGATGGCACAGTGGCAGCATTTAATGGGCACAGCGGTGGAAATTTATGGGAACAGTGGCTGCGTTTGATGGCACAGTGGCTGCATTTGATGGGCACAGTGGCTGCAATTGATGTTTTTTTTTTTAGTTTGTTTGCAAAACTTGGAGCACCAGCTGCCACAGGTTCACAGTCTTCAGTAGGACTATACCCATGAACTCAACTATCCTGCCATAAGCCCCTGCTTATTTATGGGCTCTCTCACCACATTCTGGGCTTCTGGGCACACCTCCCCAGAGATTGGCTGAAGTCCCATTAATATTCAGGCTGTCTGCTCTGTTCGTCCTTCCACTATGGTTCTAGAATACTGTAGTAGATAGGTAACAGAGCATCAGTCTGTGAGACACTGAGCAGACCAAAGCAATCAACACCTGCTCCACTTATTACAGAGGAGCCAAACTAAATTTACTTAGCAGTCTACTCTATACTAGGAGGGTGCCACAAATATATTTACACATTCTAAACAAGCAGTACAATAATTGTTCACTTATGTAGCTATAGATATTGCTCAAAGTTCACAACAACAGAGGCATTGATCTCTTCTCCTGCTCTGCTCTTCTCCTATTACTTTCTCTTGCGACAGAATCATAGCAGTCTGTTCTGCCAGTACCCTGATAACCCCTGCCAACCCTCTACTATAGGGTGACCAGACATCCCCGGGTTCTGGGGACAGTCCCCGGATTGAGGACACTGTCCCCGGACCAAGTCTGTGCCCGGTTTTGTCCCCGGATTGGATTTGAACAGGGGCTATTTTAAAGACAGTCAGTGCTCTGCTGCTCCTACTAGCTTAGGGGGGTGTATTTTTTTTTTTCATTATCTGTACCACTTTCTGATGATCGTGTGCTGGTCGGAGCTGAGGGAATATTTCTTCAGTTTCGGGCTCATGCGTATTCAGCTCCTCTCGCATGTTCTTCTGCCTTGGATCAAGTCCCGGCTAGCCCCCTGCCTGCTTACCTTCTTGCCTTCCCTGGCGGCGTGATCTTCTTCAGCTCCCGACCCAGTAGTAGCCGGGGCCCGAAGAATAACACTTGACAGGCTGTGAGGCGGTCGGCTGGCGACGGGCAGAGTGTCGCAGATTGCCGCCATTACTAGTAAAAAAATAATATGTCCCCGGATTTCATTTTAAAAATCTGGTCACCTTAACCTACTACTGTGTTTATAAGCTATTAGAAACCTATTTGATCCATTACTGCTTTCTAAGAACATGTAAATAAATACAGCTGAAATGTGGGGAAAAACTATATTGTGACATTAGCTAAGTACCAGTAAGGTGCCTCTAATTACATGATCCCCACTGGTGGCTGCTGCTTCTTTCTTGGAAATGTTATTAACATCCAGCCTCTACCTATGATATCACATTCACCACTGAATTTCCAGTACAGTAATTATAGTGAGTCACTCACACTGCTGCTCCCGCATTCATAGAATATCTTATATTCTGTGACTGGACAAAAGAAGATTGTGACATACGTCCATATGATATGTCATCCAGTTTACATCTATTCTGGAGTCAATTTAGATCAGTTTGTTCTTGTACGTTGCGTTCATGCACAATTGTTAACACAATGCAAAATATCACATGACACAAAGTGCTTTAAGGCAGCCCATTCATTTTTAATGGACAGTCAACGCACATGAACAGACCAAAAAAATGGACATGCAGCATATTTTCTGATGCAACGCACCACAATGGTTTTGAGTTACCTTGTGTTGTCATGCACTGCAACTCATGTGCTTTGGAGCTACATTGCCTTAGTGTGTCGGGTTACCATTCAAAATAAATAGCACCGTAACATGCATGCATGTGCATTACGATAAGTTGCACATTACCACAATGCACCGCAAAATGTGTTTTGGCCATCAATGTCTTTGCATTGCGCTGTATATTATTCCTGTTACTTTTGTTTTCACATTATTATTCCTAGTTCTTGTTTCTGGTATACAGTATATATATATAGTATGTACATCCATATGTATGAATAGGCACTGGTATAGTGTCAGGGGTCTCCCTGTCACATTCCATTCCATACATCTGGACAGGAGGGTCAGCAAGGGTGGCATATACAGGAACTGATCCTCACCATTTTGCTCTGGCAGCCTCTGAAATTCAGCTTCTCCCTTTCTCCCTACTGCCAGCATTCAGGGGTTGCAGGAAATGATGGAGAGGATCAGTACTTGCATACGTTGTCCGTACCACTCCTTTTTTCCAGGTAACTCTTATTTTTTGCTGCTCTGGCCCCCTGTGTGCCCTTCTTTTGCATCAGAGCCAATCAGAATAACTCGAATATTCGGCAAAAGGAATATCGCGCAATATTCCTTTTGCCGAATATTCGAGTTATTCTGATTGGCTCTGATGCAAAAGAAGGGCGGAGAAGAAAATCGCGCAATATTCCTTTTGCCGAATATTCTAGTTATTCTGATTGGCTCTGATGCTGCATCAGAGCCAATCAGAATAACTCGAATATTCGGCAAAAGGAATATTGCGCGATTTTCTTCTCCGCCCTTCTTTTGCATCAGAGCCAATCAGAATAACTTGAATATTCGGCAAAAGGAATATCGCGCAATATTCCTTTTGCCGAATATTCAAGTTATTCTGATTGGCTCTGATGCAAAAGAAGGGCCGAGTAGCTGATGCGATTCTTTTATGTTGCCGACAATTCGCAATGCGAATTTTCGGCAACATAAAAGAGTCGCATCAGCTACTCGGCCCAGGGTCTCTCTCTAATCATACCAGCAATGCTTTCAGACGTCGATGGAGATCACTAGGATGTGATCTGTTTTAAAAATAAATTTGAAAAAATAAGAATATTCGCCGTAGCGAATATTCGCCGCAATATTCGAGTTATTCGCGAATACTCGAATATGCAATATTCGTAGCGAATATTCGCAATGCGAATATTCGTGAGCAACACTACTAGTGAGTTAGTGTGTACACTTATTGTGACTCTCAGGCCGCGTACACACGTACGAGAACCTCGTCGGGCTAAACCCATCGTTCCGCTCGACGAGGTTCCCGATGAGCGGTCGGAAAAGCTCGTCGAGCCAAAGTCCTCATTGAACAATGAGGAAAAAGAGAGCGTGCTCTCTTTTTTGGCTCGACGAGCTTCCCGACGGGACGCTCGTCGGAAGTGTACACACGACCGAGAACCTCGGCAGAATATGTCTCCCAGCGAGCTTCTCACTGGATTCTGCCGAGAAGCTCGATCGTGTGTACGGGGCTTCAGTGTAGAGTGTTAGTGTAGTTGGTTTAGTGTGAGTATAGTGTAGTGTGTCAGTATAGTATGAGA
Source organism: Rana kukunoris (assembly GCA_029574335.1). NCBI lineage: Eukaryota > Metazoa > Chordata > Amphibia > Anura > Ranidae > Rana > Rana kukunoris. The sequence goes on from CM056057.1 coordinate 67,834,796, forward strand.
ATAGCGTGAGTATATTGTAGTGTCAGTGTAGTGTGTTAGTGTAGTGCAGTGTTTTAAACAGCATTACATAACATTTAGTGCTGTGCACCCTTTCTTTTTGGGTTGCTGCATTGTTTGTTTGTTTTTTTGCCTTGTTTTTTTTTGTCCCCTTGTTTCTGACTGCATCACTGGTGTCCCCCCTTTTATTTATTTATTATAGTTTTTACATTTCTCTTAGTGTCAGTCCTCAATTTAAGCTAGCAGCACCTGTGCCCACAGGTAAAGGTGGACGTGGTCCGTCCTCAGGCAGGGCACATTTGTCTCTGTTTAGTGATGTTGTCAATGCTATCCAGCCACAGCATGCAGAGGAGGTGGTGGACTGGCTTACTAAATCATCCTTCTCATCACCCAAGCTGAGACTAGTGCACAGTACACTGCAGCTGCCAGAGCGGCTTATTCTGCTTCCTTGTCCACAGTTAGGCCTTGTACACACAAGGGAATTTTTCCGCTGAACATGGTCCGACGGACCATTTCAGCCGAAAAATCCACTCGTATGTAGGGGCAAACGGACCGTTTTGGCCAGATTCCTCCGGCGGAAAAATTTCAAAGCATGCTTTGAAATTTTTCCGTCGGATATGTCCGCTGGTTAGTACGGCAAACCAGCGGACATATCTGCCCGCACATGCGTCGTATCCTGTGAATGGATCCGACGCATGCGCGCGGAAGTGTTTACTTCCTGGTGCGGTGACGTGGCGGCGTCAACGTCACCGCTGCGTCACCGCGCTGTCCGCCGGCGGGGAATTTGATCCGATGATGTGTACAGCCATCGGATCAAAATGCCCGGCGTAAATATGCGCTGTAAACGGTCCGGGGACCGTTTACAGCGGATATATTACATCGTGTGTACAAGGCCTTTCTCTTGTCATAGCCCCAGCATCAGGCGTGCCCCCCAGTTCTCCCAACGGTGTGAACACTCACCAGCCCTCTTGGCTGCCACTGTGGAGCACAGGCGTGCCCCCCAGTCCTCCCAACGGTGTGAACACTCACCAGCCCTCTTGGCTGCCACTTGGCTGCCACCTGGATACTTGCCCGGCAGTGTTCTCCCACTGTCCTCTCTTGCTTCTCCTGTGCCTCCTGGTCAGTACACCTCTGTAGGTTGTAAGAGGGTCCCGTCCGCCCCTGAGCACGGGCCCAAAGTCACTCCCCCCACTGGGGAGCTCCCTCAAAGGCCGAGGCGGCCTAACACTCCATCTCCATCTTCCACTCGAAATAACTCCTCCCTAGCTGGGCTGACCCTGAGAATTTAAGGAGGCCTGTCCCCTGCCAATCCAGATTGGGGATTGGTCAGGACTCCTTTGAACACCCCAGGTGGTTCCACCTCCCCTCCCACCTCTCTTTCCAGAAAGTACCAGAAGATTCTGGAAAGAAGTCAGAGGTCCTGGTGAAACACCCAGCACTACTCTGAGCCACTTCCAACCTAAATCACAAAAACATGCCAAGCCTGGAAATGTACCTACTGTGGAAAAAACCTACACAATTCTTCTAGCACACTAGAGGGTGCTACAATAATATAATCTCAGAAAACGGATGTTGGAAAACATTAACCCTGTTTGTAAAAATAAACTCTTCAATACACATGTGGAAGAATTAGAACCTGTTTGTGGCCACACCTTCTTCAGTATGTGATATAAAAATATATATCAAAATGATGCTTCAGAATATTTTATTATTAGTGTCAATGAAAATAACATTTATTACTGGAATGTTACATTATTATTGATACCAATAACAGTAGTATAATGACTGTCATGTCTAGCAAATGCAGTGCCTAATACAGGTAAGCCTGTCAGCTGTGTAGGTCCATACAGATCTAATACAAGATGTGACAGGCATTATTAAAAATCCTCTGGAACATATAATATGTATGATAAAGGCAATGACCTCAGTATTTCACAAAGAACAATGATGTAAAACATGAAAGCCGGAAGGCTGGATGATACAAAGGTAAGAAGTCGAGTCAGCCTACAGCCGGCTTCCCTGATACAGCCTTGTGACTTCTGATCTCCTTCCCGGACAATACAGTTTATGTCACAATCTGTCTGTTACTTTATTTTCCTTTTACTTTCTTTTCCCTTTTACTACGTTTATTTAAATATCAAAAGACAATAAAATATAACCTGCGCTTAGACCATTCGGGGCAGCTGCACCAACCAAGTCTAAACATAAGACCTGACAACTAAATTTAAAGAAATAGGTGAAATACAGACTAGAATTAACCACTTAAGACCCGGACCAAAATGCAGGCAAAGGACCTTGCCCCTTTTTGCGATTCGGCACTGCGTCATTTTAACTGATAATTGCGCGGTCGTGCGACGTGGCTCCCAAACAAAATTGGCGTCCTTTTTTCCCCACAAATAGAGCTTTCTTTTGGTGGTATTTGATCACCTCTGCGGTTTTTATTTTTTGCGCTATAAACAAAAATAGAGCGACAATTTTAAAAAAAATGCAATATTTTTTACTTTTTGCTATAATAAAAATCCCCCAAAAATATATAAAAAAACATTTTTTTTCCTCAGTTTAGGCCGATATGTATTCTTCTACCTATTTTTGGTAAAAAAAATCACAATAAGCGTTTATCGGTTGGTTTTCGCAAAATTTATAGCGTTTACAAAATAAGAAATAGTTTTATTGCATTTTTATTATTATTTTTTTTTTTACTACTAATAGCGGCGATCAGCGATTTTTTTCGTGACTGCGACATTATGGCGGACACTTCGGACAATTTTGACACATTTTTGGGACAATTGTCATTTTCACAGAAAAAAATGCATTTAAATTTGCATTGTTTACTGTGGAAATGACAGTTGCAGTTTGGGAGTTAACCACAGGGGGCGCTGTAGGGGATGTGTGCCTATGTGTGTTTGTTTACAACTGTAGGGGGTGTGGCTGTAGGTGTGACGTCATCGATCGCGTCCCCCTATCACAGGGATGACGCGATCGATGCTGCAGCCACAGAGAAGCACGGGGAAGCCGTGTGTACACACGGCTCTCCCCGTTCTTCCGCTCCAGGGACGGATCGCCGCACTGCAGCGGCGATCGGGTCCGCGAATCCCGCGGTCCCGGTCCTGGAGCTTCGGACCGGGTCGCGGGCGCGCGCCCGCGGGCGCGCGCCCGCGACCCACGGCTGGGTACTAAAATCAACGTATATATACGTTGATGTGCCCAGCCGTGCCATTCTGCCGACGTAAATGTGCAGTAGGCGGTCCTTAAGTGGTTAATAAATAACATAATGATAAAAAAAAAATCATGTGCCAAATGAATAAATAAGTAAGAACACAGAAAAACTTAAATCAGAGGAGTCCCAAATCAATAATAGAGTCCAAAAGATTTTTGTATCTGCAAATATAATATATTCGTATAACTCCATCCTAATGTGCAAATCGAAAAAAATCCAAATATAATGAAAATTTCCAACTCAGTCAGCCTTGGTGAAGTGTTCTCAGTGCAAGAGATCAGCAATCAAAGTTCTCCAGTGGCGGTGTATAACTCTCATGTATAGCCAGTAGTGTAATTAGGTTTTGTGCTTCCCTAGTCCTGACTAAACTTGTGCACCCCCTAATATGACCCACCCCTTCTTGTCAAGGCCACACCCCTTGCTGTTTAAGACCCGCCCTGAAAATGTTGTGTGGGGACGATAGTTCTGAGGGGGGGGCAATGGAGTCCCTTAATTTGCATAGATTTCCTCTCCCTTCCTGTTTGGCTATGAGACAGGAAGTGAAGGGCAATCTCTGTAATGGGACAGGGATGGTAAAAAATACTATAACCTTCCATTAATCTATCCAAAATAAAATAAAAAATTCTAGAAATTTATGGAGAGGACTAAGAGCCGGTTCACACAGCCGCGGCACGACTTCGGGGGCGACTCTGCAAGTCACCCTGAGGACGACTTCAGAGGCGACCTGCAAAACGACTTCTGTATAGAAGTCAATGGAGGTCGCCCTAAGCCGCCCCCGAAGTCATACAGGAACCTCTTTCTAAGTCGGAGCGGCTTGCGTCGCTCCTATTAGAACGGTTCCATTGCATTCAATGGGACACGACTCGTCAGGCGGCTCAGCCGCCTGACAATTCGCCCCAGTGTGAACCGGCACTAAGAAGATATAACCATGCCAATGGTGCAGCAGAAAACATATAGCACAGTGAGGAAGGTTTGTGGTCCAGGATGATAGGACAGTCAAAATTATAAGCACACTAACAGTGTAGCGCAAGCTGGTGGGGACTCTTTCCATGCTAAGTGCTGCCCTAGGCCTGGGCCTTGTTGGCCTAGGCCAGGATACAGCGTTGGGCACAGCAGCTTACCAATAATAAAGATCTAATAAACGCTTGTGTACACAGTAGATGATTTGGCCATCCAGTTCAGGACGCCGTCTCCATCATAAGGATAACAAACAGGAGGTTTCACTTCCACACACTGTTTACAGTCTTATGTAGCGGTTAAAGTGTAAAAAATAGGAGAAGCTTCATGGTACAGGAAATTCTGAAAATGGACGATTGCACTTACATATCTTAGCAGCATGTACAGCAGTGAATCAAATAGCAATCCCATCCAAGCCCCACTGTGGGCCCCAGCCAACCGACGTGCTCAATAACGCCAGAAGGTCAGCTCGACCCAACGCGTTTCCCTCAATAGGAAAGGAGGCTCTTTCTATTCTATTTATAAGGATGTCTTATATTTAAATATCACTATGGTCCGAGTTACATCTATGCTTTGTGACAGCGGGCCATTATCGCAATACATGGGATGGGAATGCATGTTACATGTTGATCAATGCATTGATGCATTCTGGTGCTGTTCATTTTAAATAGCACCCCCACACAATAATTTAACATACCTGCTTTGTGAGGCATGGCAATGCACCAAAAATGTTGTGGCATGTCCAATTTTGATTTTAATAGGCTGTCCTAATACAATGCATGTTAACTCGTGACATAGCATTTAAAGTAATCCAAACCACATTCTCAGTGTCCATTAAACAGCTGTCCATCATTTTTTCACTGACTTAGACATAGGAGGTGCATGGGGAGCTGAAACAAGGGTTTTCCAACATTTCCAAGGGATTTTAGACTTCATGGGGCCCCAAAGTAACTCCTGTCACAGGCAGCCCAAAAAAAAAACTATGTGCAAACTGCTATGTGCAGCAGTTTGTAAGCATACCATAGGCCCTGTTGCATTGTGAAGTACGAACAGCTCTGTTGCCAACAATAGGCTGAAGTTTGGATGTGGAAACAAGGTAAGGGCTTAAAGGTGTTGTAAAGGTTATTTATTTTTATTTTTTTAAATAGGTTCCTGTAAGCTAGTGCATTGTTGGTTCACTTACTTTTTCCTTCGACCTCCCTTTTAAATGTTTTATTTTTTTTCTTTGTTTTCATTCTTTGAATTTCTCACTTCCTGTTCCTCCTCAGTAAGCTGTTCAGTAAGCTGTTCTGGCTGACTAACCACCGCTCGGGATGATGGTGGCAAGTTTACTGAGGAGAAATTCAGACAAAGAAAAAAAACATTTAGAAGGTAAATCCAAGGAAAAGGTAAGTGAACCAACAATGCACTAGCTTAAAGGAACTTTTTATTTAGAAAATAATAACTTATTTAGAAAATAATTTAGAAAATAAAAAACAAACCTTTACAGTCCCTTTAAGTTTTGTTTCCATCGGCTATTGGGTGCTGTCGTCGCCATTGTCTGTAAGGGAAACCGTCAGTGAAGCGGCTTCACAGCCGGATCCCAGGATCCCTACTGCGTATGTGCAAAGCACACTGTGCTTTGTGAATGGCCCAGCGGCAGGGATGGACTGGCCATTGGGACTACAGGGAGTTTCCCGGTGGGCCGATGGCTCAGTGGGCCGGCTTCAGTGACAGTGGGCCACCGCCCACCTCCGCTTCTCCGCTTCTCTGTCTATCCCTTTACCTCCTCTCCCTCCCCACAGCGCTCACCTGGGGGGAACAAAGAAGCAGGGGGAGGACCAGAAAAGCAGGGGGATGAATGAGGAGCATGGGGGAGGGGACAGACAGCTGACTCAACAGCTATGGCCTGGGAGTTTCTCCCTTCTGCCTAACCTTGTCCCATAAGGGGGGGCACCGAACTGATTCTTTGCCCCGGGTGAAATAATGTGTAGCTTCCCCACTGGTACTGCCTATAAGAGCACCAGTACCAGTCATTCTACTCTAATAAAGTAGGATGGCTAGTGAAGGGGGAGAGGGTGGCCGGGGGAGGGGGGTGCGGGAGTTGTCCGGCCGCCATAGGAGAGACCTGTCAAAGTGGGCCAGTCTGGATGAAGTCCAGGGCCAAATTTCTGTCCCAGTCCAGCCCTGCCCAGCGGCGGGGAAAGGAGGAGCGGCGCCAAACTTCCCGGAGACCTTGACGCATCTCGCCACAGCCCAATCTCCCGGAAGTGAAACCAGGTATCCATTCCCCTCTCCCCCCCCCAATAAGGTGCCAAATGTGGCACCAGAGGGGGGGAGGAAGCAGATAAGTGGAGCTTCCCCTTTTGGGTGGAGCTCCGCTTTAAGGGCAGTGATTATCATACCTCCCAACTGTCCAAGCACTTTTGATCATACTTTCCAACTTTCTGAAATGATATAGAGGCAGGACCGTCTTTAAGGCAGGGCAAAATTAACATCATTCGGCTATAGTGCAGTCGCCAAGTGGTTAAAGATGGCTCTGTATAGATGGACACCTTTTAGCACATTGACCCAGATTCACAAAGCAATTACGCCAACGTAAATCACGTTACACCGACGTAAGTGCAAATGTGCACGTAAGTGCAAATGTGCACGTATGTGTGCGTATGTGTGCGCCAGACCCACAAACAAATATGCGCCTAAAAACTGGCCACCCTACGCCGACGTAGCTTGCACACGCCGGCGTAGCGTGGGCGCACATATGGGCTGGACACATGTTGCTGCTCCCATTTATTAGGCATTCAAACATGCAAATGAGGGAAATACGGCGATTCACGAACGTGCGTGCGCCCGACGCATGCTACGCGAGGTGCGCGCAAGTTGTACGTCCGGCGTAAAGTTATTACCCATAGATGAGGTGCAACCCCGTAACAGACATGCATAGGTCTGCACCAGAGAACACAAGCCGGTGTATTGTGCGTTGGACATATCTGGCTGGGCGTACGTTAAGTTCACGGCGTACGTGGTGATATGTTGACCTCTACTTTTCCTTCTATTTCGTTTACTTTCCATTTTCCTTTCATCTCCTTTCCTTTCATATTTTATTTCAAAATAACACCTGCAATAATATAGAGGTTGGATAATAAAGTTTAGTGCAGCATAACAGTTTTGGTAGAAAATCAAACCGAAAAACAAAAAACAAAAAAAAAGGGACAGCTGGGACTGCACAAGGAACAAGGTGTGGTCCCAAATAGAAGGACAGTCCCTCCAAATGAGGGACAGTTGGTAACTATGGTGATGATGATGATATATAAACTGGCTATAAACTGAAAGCACCAAGTTGCCATTAGCTCTGCTCATCTTCAAAAATTTGGGCTTGTTTCATCCCAGAAAAGGAGATCAGGGACGCACCGGACCCCTGCTGTAAGCCGCATGCGATCTTAGTGTGAAGCCAGCCTGAAAGAAGTCTTGTTGAACAAAAACCTCAATGTGGTCACCTTAAAATTTTCTAAGAAACTTTTTTATTTAAAAAATAAAAACCTAGAAACATTCCTAATATATGAGTTGCATTATCTTAAACATAATAATAAATAAAAAACTGAATATTAATGCTATTAATATTTTATGCTCTAGTATAAAAATAAAAAAAACTGTCAATATATTAAAAAAAAAAAAAAAAAATTCATGGCAACAGCACATGACACATTTGGTGGTTGTAACCCACTCTTAATGATTTATCATATCATTATTATCAGGCGACTCAACAGAAGTGAAAAAAGAAAATCTTGTTAAGGAAGCAAAGAGCGCATTGCATCTCCTAATCCCCAGCAAACAATACGAATAAAAGCAAATTCAGAAAACGGGGAGGATTTTCTTCTCCTTATTGCTATAGGAGAATATCATTCTCATAATCAAAGTGACAGGTGTGCAACGAGTGAAAAGTTAGCAAGGAGGACAGGGGGGATCGGGGGCATGCGTGTGGAGGGAGAGTGTGAGAGCCTGTTCCTCGGCTGAGCTGTCAAATACACCCAAATCTCTGATTAGACATGACAAGCACACCTGCTGTCTCCAAAGCTCTGCAATTAAAGCTTCTTTGAGGTCCCAGGAAGTGACCGCATTAGAAAGGCCCCTTGCAGGCAGCTCCTTAGCATATTTCCCGTGTCATTAGCAGATCAGCTGAGGGCCTTGACATGACCCTGCTCTCTTCTCACTTAGGGAGGGGATGCTATATGGTTTTTATAAAGAAATTTCCCTGCTCTTGGAAAATGTCTATCTTCTGTCGGGCACAAGCAGGGCCCAGGAGCTTTAATATTCATTAAGATTCAAAAGGAACGGGCAGTAATTGAGTGAATGGCTACTGAGAATTGCATATTTCTTCCATAGTTTCACATAGTTAAATCCTTCATCATATTAAACACTTAAACTGTTCTATTGTGCTCATTTCCATTCCAAATTCCTAATAAGCTAGATATCACGGTGCACAGTGCAGTAACCGGTAGCAACTAGAGAACAACAGAAAATGCAATCCACTTGCAATTCACTAGAATTAATTTGCAGGATTTATATAAGGTGATCTATTGGTAATGTTGCCACTGATTTGTTTTCTTTTATTCACCAATTGTGAATGACCATGGCCAAGTGCCTTCATCATTGTCATGCAGGCCAAGGTAATTTCCAATGTCTCTAAAAATATATTGGCCATGTTATGTTTTTACATATAATACAACATAATTCACCCTTAAACAGACCAACAGATAATGAAGAGTAAAAATGGTGGCAAACACAGACTTATACCACGTACACACAACCGTTTTTCATGACGTGAAAAATGCAATTTTTTAAAATGGTCATTAAAAACGATTGTGTGTAGGCTCCAGAGCATTTTTCTCAACGTGAAAATGGGCATTAAAAATTTAGAATGTTTTTTTACGTTATCGTTTTTCACAGTGTGGAAAAACGGTCGTGTGTAGGCTTTAACGACAGGAAAAAAAATGTGCATGCTCAGAAGCAAGTTATGAGAAGGGAGCACTTGTTCTGGTAAAACTAGCATTTGTAATGGCGATAGCACATTCGTCACGCTGTAACCACGAAGACTGAAAAGCGCAAATCATCTCTTACCAAACTTTTACTAACACAAGATCAGCAAAAGCAGCCCAAAGGGTGGCGCCATCTGAATGGAACTTCCCTATTATAGTGCCCTTTAGAGTGCTGTCGTACGTGTTGTATGTCACTACGCTTTGCTCAAGCATTTCTTTTTTTCACAATCGTGTATGCAAGGCAGGCTTGACAAGAATCACATCGAGAAAAACGTTGTTTTTTCTAGGACATTAAAGTGGAGGTTCACCCAAAAATCAACTTTCTGACATTAGATCCAGCATACTGCTAACATCTGCAGTATGCTGTTTTTTTTTTGTACTTATCGTTTTATGAGCTGTTGTTATCTGTCTCCGAGCGGGGAATCCTGTGGGGAATGGGCGTTCCTAAGCCAAGAGGAGTTGATTGACGTCAATCAACTCCTTTTGGCTTAGGAACGCCCATTCCCCGCAGGATTCCCCGCTCGGAGCCGGATAACAACGGCTCATAAAACGATAAGTACAAAAAAAAAACCCAGCATACTGCAGATGTTAGCAGTATGCTGGATCTAATGTCAGAAAGTTGATTTTTGGGTGAACCTCCGCTTTAAACATGGTCGTGTGTACGTGGTTTTACAGCTAAAGAAGAAAATAAATAGGCAAAAGAGGAAATAATGTGATGGTTAGGTACAAATGTTGCCTTTTATTGTCAGTTGAAATCCAACATGTTTCAAGGTAATATAATCTTCCTTCTTCAGGGCTGATACATGTAAAAAAATTGAATAGATTTATATAACACACACACATTTGGTGGTGTTGATTTACTAAAACCGGAGAGTGCAACATCTAGTGCAGCTGAGCATGGTAGACATCAACTTCTAACTTTAGCATGTTCAATTAAGTTTTGAAAAACCTGGAAGCTGATTGGTTTCTGTGCAGAGCTGCACAAGATTTTGCATTCTCCAGTTTTAGCAAATTAACCCCAATAAATCTATATACATTAAACCAGCCCTCAAATTTTCCACTCGCCTATTCTCATTTTGTGAATGGAAAATGAGGGCTGGCAAGCATGGGGTGCCTTAAAGGATTGGGTGCGTGCAGCGCCGGCAGGCGGGGTTTTAACAGGAGCCGTTTTCCCAGCCAGAGGAAGAGTCAAGATGGCCGATCATCAGAGAGCGGGGATTTCCCGCTGTAACAGCTTTCATTTTTAATTCCCGGGTTCCAGGTGCCGCTCACCGTTACATACAGCCACGCCTCCTCCCCTTACGCCGCTCACGTCACACAGTCATGCCTCCTCATCTGCCTCATTGGTTAGACCATGGGTCTTCAAACTACGGCCCTCCAGTTGTTCAGGAACTACAATTCCCATCATGCCTAGTCATGTCTGTGAATGTCAGTGTGTTACAATGCCTCATGGGATGTGTAGTTCTACCACAGCTGGAGGGCCGTAGTTTGAGGATCCCTGGGTTAGACAGAACACTGGTCCAATGGGAGGCGGGGTTGTGTGATGTGAATGGTGCAGGAGTGAGAATTCGGGGCTGTATGTGACATGCGCGGCACAAGGTGAGGAGGCGGGGCTGTATGTGACGTTGAGTGGCGTGAGGGGAGGTGGCGGGGCTCTATGTGACGTGAGCGGCGCCAGGTACCCAGCAATTCAAATGAAAGCTGTTACAGCAGGAAATCACCGCTCTCTAATGATCGGCCAGCTAAAATCTTCCTCTGCACAAATGAGACTATTGATGGGCACAGGTGACACTGTAATGGCAGGCACAGTTGAGATTATTGATAGGCACAGGTGAGGTTGTAATGACAGGCACAAATGAGACTATTGATGGGCACAGGTGAGACTGTTGATGGGCACAGATGAGACTGTATTGATGGGCACTGGTCACGCTGTATTGATGGGGACTGGTGAGGCTGTGCTGAGGGGCACTGATAAAGTTGGTAAATGTTTTATGTAGAATTAAATTACAAAAATAAATATTAAGTGTCATTTCTTGATATAGTTTCTGAAGGTGTGTTTAGGGGTGGAATCACGGGCGGGGCACTGTTGGGGTTGAGTAGGGCAACTGGTAGTGAGTAACCCTTAAGGCCTGGCTAGTAGCTCAGGACTTGAAATGTTGAGCCCTGCTGTAAACAACATATATACAGTATCCCACAAAAGTGAGTACACCCCTCACATTTTTGTAAATATTTTATTATATCTTTTCATGTGACAACACTGAGAGCCGGTTCACACTGGGGCGGCACGACTTCGCTGGCGACTCGGCAAGGCGTCCTGAAGAAGACTTCAGAGGCGACTTGCAAAATTACTTCTGTATAGAAGTCAATGCAGGTCGCCCCGAGTCGCCCCCGATGTCGTACAAGAACCCTTTTCTAAGTCGGAGCGACTTGCGTCGCTTCTATTAGAACGGTTCTATTGCATAGAATGGGACGCGACTTGTCAGGCGGCTGAGTCGCCTGACGAGTCGCCCCAGTGTGAACCGGCTCTGAAGACATGACACTTTGATACAATGTAAAGTAGTGAGTGTACAGCTTGTATAACAGTGTTAATGTCCTGACCCCTTAAAATAACTCAACACACAGCCATTAATTTCTAAACAGCTGGCAAAAAAAGTGAGTACACCCCTAAATGACAATATCCAAATTGGACCCAAAGTGTCAATATTTTGTGTGGCCACCAATATTTTCCAGCAATGCCTGCCTCTTTGGCAAAGAGTTTACCAGAGCTTCACAGGTTGCCTTTTCCACTCCTCCGTGATGACATCAAGGAGCTGATGGATGTTAGAGATCTTGTACTCCTCCACCTTATATATAAATATAGATATAAATATCTATATCTATGTATAGATAGATATAGATATCTCTCTCTCTCTCTCTATATATATATATATATATATATATATATATATATATACTATATATATATATATATATATATATATATATATATATATATATATATATATACTTTATATGACAACATTATTGATTGCCTCTGTCATTTCCATCTTAAAGGGGTTGTAAAGGAAAAAAAAATCCCTCAATAGCTTCTTTTACCTTAGTGCAGTCCCCCTTCACTTACCTCATCCTTCCATTTTGCTTTTAAATGTCCTTATTTCTTCTGAGAAATCCTCACTTCCTGTTCTTCTGTCTGTAACGCCACACAGTAATGCGAGGCTTTCTTCCTGGTGTAGAGTGTCGTGCTCACCCCCTCCCTTGGACTACAGGAAAGTCAGGATGCCCACTAACACACAGCTCCTTTCTCTATCTGCAATGTAGAGAGCGTCCTGACTCTCCCGTAGTCCAAGTTCAGGTTTTTGCTAAATAAAAAATCCTAATTCTGGTCTGAAAGCAACCTAACTACTATGCCAGCACTACGAAAGCTGCAGTTCTCCACATCAAGACCAAAGAAGTTCCTCAGATTCACTGCTGCCATTGACTAAAAATGGCTGTGTAGGCACAGACTAACAGACCCTAATAGACATAGACTGCAATTGTTGGATGCAGACTGACAGATTTTTACAGAAACGACTATTTCTGTGCTGCTCACTATTCTCTATGTTGGAGAAGAGCTGTACCTAACAATCTGCAGTGCAAAGAACTCCCTGCTTCTGCTCCATCCATTCTGTTCCTTTTTTTTGCTTCCTTCACATCTCCTGCTGCACCAATCTGCAGGTCACCAGTCATCAGAGGGCAGGCTAGGAAGCAAAGCTCTGCTTCTCTAAAGAGATGGTCATTAGTGTTGCTCACGAATATTCGCATTGCGAATATTCGCTACGAATATTGCATATTCGAGTATTCGCGAATACCTCGAATATCGCGGCGAATATTCGCTATTTCGAATATTCGCATTTTTCAAAAAAATCGCAATCAATATCGCAATCGCGCATTTCGCAATCGCGAATTTCGCAATAGCGAAATTTCGCAATTTTTTTTTTTTATAAAATATAGCGAATATTCGTAAATATCGAATATTCGTGATATTTTATCCAAAAAAAAATATAGCGAAATTTCGCAATAATTTTCGCTTTCGCATATGCTAAATTTCGCGATTTTTTTTTTTTAATAAAATATCACGAATATTCGTAAATATCGAATATTCGTGATATTTTATATAAAAAAAAAAAAAAATCACGAAATTTAGCATTAGCGAAATTTCGCATTGGCGAAAATTCGCATTGGCGAAAATTCGCATTGGCGAAAATTCGCATTGGCGAAAATTCGCAATTTTTTTTTTTTATATAAAATATCACGAATATTCGATATTAACAAATATTCGCGACCGCATATGTGAAATTTCGCTTTTTTTTTTTTATAAAATATACAGAATATTCGTAAATATTGAATATTCGTGATATTTTATAAAAAAAAAAATCGCGAAATTTGGCATTAGCGAAAATTCGCAATTTTTTTTTTTTTTTTTTATAAAATATCACGAATATTCGATATTAACGAATATTCGCGAATATTCTTCGAAATATTCGCGAAATATCGCGAAATCGAATATGGCGTATTTCGCTCATCACTAATGGTCATTTCCACCATCAGAGAAAATGTGCAGAACAAGCATAGTAACCAGGCAGACCATAGACTTTGCAAATTTCTTATAAGGGTTGCAGGAAAGAAATTTGCATGATTCCTCCATCAACACAGACAGTACTGACAGAAGAATCCTTTGCCCTCTGCTGGTCTGTCTTGAACACAGCTTCTACTGTCCATATCCAGTTTAACTCCTTCATTACCATGCCCATAGGGGAATGACGGCATGGTCATCCCCTCGCCGATGAGACTGGACGTTGCACAACGTCCAGTCTTCACGGCGTTCTAGGGCGCGCGCGCGCCTGCGGCACCATTCGCAATCCCGCGCGTGTGCCCGACGCCCGTGATTGCCGCCGGGCACCCACGATTTCCGGCAATCACGTCAGGAGTGTGGATCTGTGTGTGTAAACACACAGATCCACCTCCTGTCAGCGGTGAGGAGACTGATGTGTGTTCCCAGTACAGAGGAACACACATCGATCTCCTCCCCCTGTGAGTTCCCCTCCCCCTACAGTTAGAACATACTTTAGGACACATTTTAACCCCTTCAGCGCCCCCTAGTGTTAACCCCTTCCCTGCCAGTCACATTTACACAGTAATCAGTGCAGTTTTATAGCACTAATCGCTGTGTAATTGTGAATGGTCCCAAAAACGTGTCAAAAGTGTCCGATATGTCCGCCGCAATGTCACGGTCACAAAAAAAAAAAAAAAACGCAGATCCCCGCCATTACTAGTAAAAAAAATAAAATAAAAATGCCATAAATCTATCACCTATTTTGTAGACGCTATAACTTTTGCGCAAACCAATCAATATACGATTATTGCGTTTTTTTTTTTTTTTAAATACGTAGAATACGTATCGGTCTAAACTGAGGGGAAAAAAGTTTTTTTTTAAAAAAAATATTGTGAGATGTATTAAATAAAAAGGAAAAAATATTGTGTTTTTTTTTAAATTGTCGCTCTTCTTTTGTTTATAGCGCAAAAAATAAAAACCGCAGAGATGATCAAATACCACCAAACGAAAGCTCTATTTGTGTGGGGAAAAAAACATAATGATTTAATTTGGGTACAGTGTTGCCTGACCGCGCAATTGTCATTCAAAGTGCAACAGAGCTGAAAACTAAAAATTGGTCTGGGCAGGAAGGGGGTGAAAATGCCCTGTATGGAAGGGGTTAAACTAAGATGCATACATAACCTAAAATATATTACCATCTCAATACATACATTTATAATGCAGGCATGGCTATAATAATAAAATTCATCTAACCCCCCTTTGTCAGTAATATGGTTATTGTCGAATATACCTACTTGTTACAATGAGACAATAACTGCTGATGAACAAGCTCAAATGACCCTATTGACTCACTTATAACCACCTTCCCACATTCCCCGATGATCTGTATCCAAACTACTGGAATGTTCTGTGCCACTCAGGTTCATAGCTTATGTAGCGCTACCCTGGAAAGGGCCGCTGGTTGATTTTTTTGGGATCTACTCTCTTGGCTCAGCTCACCCCAATTTAATCAGCTCGAACCCGCCCTTGACATATCAGAAATCTGGCAGTAGGATATTGTGACCCCTACTGGGCTGGAGTCACAATAACAGACATACAGTATACAATGGCAATGTGACAATGAATTACCTGCTGCGGTGGTATGACCCCTCCAGGTGAGAAAATACACTACACACAATGGATGTGATTGATTATAAAGGGGTATGTTTACTGTAAGGCACTTAGAAGCAACAAGCATAGGGTTTTGAATGCAAACACAATCAGTCAGCAGTAATTCAAACTGATTCGCAAGGGCCCTTGCAAGAATGAGTAGTTAAAGGGGTAGTTCCCCCAAAAACCTTTTTTTTTAACATTTATTCAGGCTCGTTATGTCAAGGGGAATCAGGTTTTTTTTTTTTAGAAATGAAGCAGTACTTACCGTTTTAGAGATGCATCGTCTCCGACGCTTCTGGGTATGGGCTCCGACTATAGGCGTGCCTATTTGATTGACAGGCTTCCGAGGTCGCATACATCGCGTCACGATTTTCCGAAAGTAGCCGAACGACGGTGCGCAGGCGCAGTATAGAGCCGCACCGTCGCTCGGCTTCTTTCGGCTACTCGTGACGCGATGTATGCGACCGTCGGAAGCCTGTCAATCAAATAGGCACGCCCAGACCAGACGATCATACCCGGAAGCGACGGAGACGATGCATCTGTAAAACGGTAAGTATTGCTTCGTTTCTAATAAAAAAACACCCGATTCCCCTTGACATAACGAGCCTCAATCAATGTTAAAAAAAGGTTTTTGGGGGAATTACCCCTTTAATGTAATTTTAACAAGATATTCTATACCTACGAGTGGTACCACTCACCTAAACTCAGGATCAGTCTATGCTCGCGAGTGTCCCTAGCGGACAGTCTTTTAGATTAATCAATGCTCTCGTAGCAGCCGGTTGGTGCACATGAATTTGTAATCCACAGATAACGGTTACAAGAAGGAATCACCCAACAGAATGTCTATAACAGTAGAAAGTTGTGGGGCTGATCACTCTACGAAGCATTGGGGTAATTAACCAGGTCTCTGAGTTTTAGCTACAGGCCAAACGTATGTCCATAACTGGTAAATAGAAACTGGGTGTCTGTGATAACCTAACCAGGTAGTCAAAAGTTGAGCAAGTGCTCTCTCACCCCACAGGCCGACCCACCTGATTCCTTCTCAGGAAGAAAAAGAACCCGCTGCTCCGATGTTGCTCCAGAACACACACAGGATCCCGGACAAAGATGTGCCACTGCTACAGTTGTCAGCTGGGCAGCCTCTTTAAACTCCGGGAACACTGCCTTGGAGTTGAGGTCTTGCGTCCATCTGGATTGCTGGTCTCTCGGCAAATCTAGGCCCAGGCTTAAGGCCTAGGACACAGCAATCTCCGTCAGCAGCTCCGCACAGGAGAGATGGTGGACCTGAGAGAGCGAAAAAGGCGCCACTCCCCTTCCTTAAGTAACCTCCTCCATCGGTCTAGCGGAACGCCACATCCTCCTGTAGGGCAAAGCATTGTGGGAATTATAGTCCGTTTCTCCTACGAGTCAATGGAGTCCATATCTTCTGCTACTTGTAGTCCCGCAATGCATAACTTGTATAATGGTATCTAACATATTTACAGGCTTAAGTAAAGTTCCAGCGGGGGAGGCCTGTCACTAGACTCTGACAGGATGACCCCGCTACACTTACATAAGGTTAATGACATTGCCCCCCCCCCCCCCCTTAGTGCTTAGGTTGCTCAGATCTGAGCAGAGCATCAAGGGAGGTGGTCATATGTTACTCATTCCCTACTCAATCTGTTACTTTTTAAGGGATCAGAAGTGGGAATGGAGCAGTGGGAGAGTGCATGAAAAGTAATTCCCTGTACACACAAGCGGAATTTCCGTTGGAAAAAAAGTTTAAGCTTAAGCTTGGCTTCCATACACACGGTCACACAAAAGTTCTCTGAACTTTTGAGCGTTAAGAACGCAGTGACATACAGCACTACGACAAGGCAAGAAAAAGAAGTTCAATGCTTCCGAGCATGCGTCAAATTTTTCCGAGCATGCATGTTTTTTTCCTGTCAGAATTCCATACAGACGAATGGATTTTCCGATAGCATTTTTTTTTCGTCTGAAAAATTGAGAGCCTGCTCTCTATCTGTCCGAAATTCCAATGGAAAAAGTCCCATGGGGCATACACATGGTCGGAATAGCCTGCAACCAGAAAAACACCTCTGAGACTTGTGTAGTGCCCTGCTCCTGTTGAACAGGCGCTGCTTTAGACCAGAGTGCCCCGCTGTGCATGTTGGGGAGGGGAACTTAAGGGACAGACGCCATTGGTGTGGGGTCCGTTCGCTCCTCGTGGCCCGCCTGGCCTGAGGTGCGCGTTCTGAATCCTGGTTCTGGGACCACGTTGGCCCAGGGCTGCGGCTTTGTCTGGTGGGCCCAGTTGTCTGGCTGGGGCCTGCACTGCAAAGGTGATCCTGTGCTGTCCATCCTGCAGGAGGAAGCCACTTGATGAAGGAAGCCAGGGAAGGACCTATCCTGGAGAGAACCATGCAAGAGGCTGGTACCTAGTTAGAAGGCCTGGAAACTTCATCAAAGTATGCACTGTACACCGAGAGGCTTGATAGTGTAGCCTGTCGCATCTAAAAGTTCTAAAGAAACCAAGCGAAAGAGATCCGAGTGCTGAATCCTGTGGCAGAGGATTCCGGACCCAAGTGTCTCATCAAGAAAGGAAAGTCTGTGGCAGAGACTGTACTTTACTTTGTGCACCATCCCAGCTGCTAGGCCAGTGAGAGGGATCTATCCAGGTGAGCAATACCCACTCTGGTTAGAGTGGCGACGAGAACTGTTTGCTGGAAACAGGAGTGTTTCTCAACTTTTGAGTATGCACCTGAACCTACCTACTCTTTCACCCTTCTTTTCTAAAGTTCCGCAAAATAAATCCAAGAAAAAGAAGTGCATTGTGTGGACATTGAAATTCTTCAGACTCTCACTTCACCCTGGACGGCGAGAAGATAGAGGTAACGTGCCACCCAAAATATAACCAACAGCACCTGCGGGGGTGGTGCTACACTTCAAGATGGCTATACCATGGCCTTGTAAGTTAAAGACTGATGGTCAGGGAGATGTTTGGTGCTGCAAGGAGAGGCGAGCCATTGTAGTTTTATGGGGTACAGATTGAGTAACAACCCCTAAACTGGCCTTTCCCCTCCAAGGAGTGCAATCTTCAGGACAGTGAAGTTAGTGTCCTATTTTTTGGAATATACCATGCTCTACATCCCTCCTCAGTTACATGTTTATTCAGCATTAAAATCTAAAAAAAAAAGACATCCCCCAGACTGGTTAATGTGTCAGTGTGCATTGAGTCAGTAATGTGTGTGTGTGTGTGTGTGTGTGTGCTGGCATCCTCTGCACAGTCAGAAGAAGAACTCTGATTATCATCATCATCATCTGTGTGACAATACTTTTTTCATCTTTCATAATCAAAAGTCAATGGCCCTTTTGGGGGTACATACTGTATATGAAAAACAATTGCTGTGCTAGCATTGCTTCTTGAAGCAAACTTATCATGCCTACCAGTAAACACCTCCAGTACATCAAAATATATCTTGCTCAAAAGAGACCACATCTGTCAAGTGTCAACTAAAGATAGGCAATGCATGGCCATCACATTATGAGCAGATGTGTATCTCCCATGTGACATTATGATTACATTATGATTACTGAATTTGTAAAGCCTCATTTTATTTGTGCCAAATAAAGGATCAGTAGACAAAAAAAAGAACAATAAAACTATGTTGACAAATTATTAAATGTTTTTTTAATACAGCTGGTATGCATCTCTCTATATTTATATGAGTAATCCTTTGCACTCATACTGGGAGAGGGAAGGTAAGACCTTTGAGCCAATCAGGGCTTTATTGATTTTGAGACGGATCTCTATTCTGTTAACCTGGAG
Organism: Rana kukunoris; assembly: GCA_029574335.1. Classification (NCBI taxonomy): domain Eukaryota; kingdom Metazoa; phylum Chordata; class Amphibia; order Anura; family Ranidae; genus Rana; species Rana kukunoris. Next base: position 67,854,034 of record CM056057.1, read on the forward strand.
GAAGAACACAAAGATGACCTCATAGATGTTTAAGCACTTAAGACCCGGACCAAAATGCTGCTAAAGGACCTTGCCCCTTTTTGCGATTCGGCACTGCGTTGTTTTAACTGACAATTGCGCGGTCGTGCGACGTGGCTCCCAAACAAAATTGGCGTCCTTTTTTCCCCACAAATAGAGGTTTCTTTTGGTGGTATTTGATCACCTATGCAGTTTTTATTTTTTGCGCTATAAACAAAAATAGAGCGACAATTTTGAAAAAAATTCAATATTTTTTACTTTTTGCTATAATAAATATCCCCCCAAAATACATATATATTTTTTTCCTCAGTTTAGGCCGATACATATTCTTCTACCTATTTTTGGTAAAAAAAATCGCAATAAGAGTTTATCGGTTGGTTTTCGCAAAATGTATAACGTTTACAAAATAAGGGATAGTTTTATTGCATTTTTATTAATTTTTTTTTTTTACTACTAATAGTGGCGATCAGCGATTTTTTTCATGACTGCGACATTATGGCGGACACTTCGGACAATTTTGACACATTTTTGCCTACCACTGATCTAAGTAGTCAAATAAGTACTAGGAAGGCCAACCATATGTATAGTGTGTGTGTATATATATATATACAGTACATATATATATAGAGTCTATATAGTGTATGATCAGATGTTCCTCCCAGGATCCTCCATGGTGATTTGTCATTAGATAAAACAGAGCTGAGTGATTAGGCACCTCTGTTTATGCTTCTCATATATGATAATGTTATACAATTTTATGTTATAAACTAAGTTTACTTTGTATACTCTCATTGACCTTTTTGTGCTCACTTCATGTAAACTCCCATAGGCGTAATCCTTCTTTGTTGTATTGAAGGATAAACAAGCTTAAAGCTTTGATCATTTTTAATAAGCTTTATTTTACATGAATTCAAAAACACATATATTCACAATTAATAAATGTATTAAAGACACATTTATACTAAGAAACTCTCTTTGTTGTGTCAGACTGAGTTACCGTATCACACATGCTGTAGCGTGGCGACCGCGGTCGTGGCGTGTTGCTAGGACACAGCGCAACCATAATCTCTGTAAAGAGTTGCATCCGCGCATTTTTTTTTGTTCTTTTTTTTTTAAAGTGTATTTTTTGTGCGTGAACTCGAGAGAGAGGAGCCGGACTGCAGGAGTTGGGAGTAGGCAGACCCTCCCCCCGGAGGCAATCGCCATCCTTCTCCATGCCCCTGGTGGCAATGGCGGGTGTGAAGGGGGGCCTCCCACTCACCCCGCCCTACCTGCTCCTCTTGGGAGCCCAACTGGGCAGAGGGACTCCCCCTATGAGGGAGTGAGGGGGCCTAGCCCACCCAGCCAACCCCGTAGGTCCTTCGCCTCTCTTTATTTTAAGAGACCGCATGGCCAAAGTGCATGTGTTTCCGCGCATTTTTAACCATGTGATCGGCTTTGTCCATCACAGCCGGTCACATGTAAACATGTGGATTCCTGTAATCGGCTCTCCTCACCTCACACTGATAGAGTGTGTGGTGATGAGAACCAATCAGTGGTATCTTCACGCAGGGGGAGATCTAGGAATGTAATCATGGCACTAATCATCAGTGCCCTGATTACAGTATAGCAATGTAATGTCACCAATCAGTGCCCACCAGTGCCAGCAATCAGTTCCCACCAGTGGCAGCAATCAGTGCCCACCACTGCCCACAAGTGCCACCAATCAGTGGCCATTAGCAGTGCCAGTCAGTGCTGCCCATCAATGCCCATCACTGCTGTCAGTCAATGCCCATCAGTGCCTCCATCAATGCCCAATCGTACCACATATCTATGCCACTTATCAGTGCCCAGCAGTGCCACCTATCAGTGTCCACCAGTGCCGCCTATCAGTGCCCACCAGTGCCATCTATTAGTGCCCATCAGTGCCACCTAACAGTGCCCATCAGTGACGCCTATCAGGGGGCAGGAAGGGGGTGTAAGTGCTCTGTAGGCAAGTGGTTACATTTTGCTTTTGAGTTGGTGACTCACTGGTAAAACTTTGATCTTTTCCACATATATATTTGAATAGTGTTGAGACCTGGATGTAGCAAACCATTTAAAAAATTAGGGTCCTTTCACACTAGCGGACGAACAGTCCGCTAATTACAAGTCCGTTAACGGACATGTAATGAACCCCTATGGGAGCGGATCCGTTAGCGGATGATGCTTTCGCTAACGTCCGCCAGATCCGCATCCGTTTTTTCGGACGGAAGAATGTCCTATTTTTCTTCCGTCCGGCCAAACGGATCAGATGCAAACGGACAGACGGTCCGTTTCCATCCGACTTCCCATAGGGGAGAGCGGAGGAGAGACAGGGCGGTCCCTGCACAGTGTGCGGGGACCGCCCTGTCCGCCGACAGCTGAGCGGAGACCCCCGCTGAGCTGACGGACACATGGAGCGGACCGAAAAACGGTCCGCTCCGTGTGAAAGAACCCTTACTTCTGTTCAGTCTTCTCAAAAATAAATTGTACTAGCAATAACAAGTTGGGGAATCTTATTGGTTCTAGTAATGATAGTTTATTTTTTGGATTTCTGGAGACAGATGTAGCAAATGAGCTGGCTCAGTTAAAGCTTAATAAAGCAATGGGCCAAGAGAACTTTCAGGAATAATTGTTGGACCATTAACTGATATTTTTAATCAATCTCTGCTAACAGAGTAAGATTCCAATGACAGTGGACAGCTAATATTGTACTTATCCACAAGAAGGACAGCAAGGCAGAAGCTGGCAGTTACAGGCCAGTGAGTTTAACATCGGTTGTAGTCAAGTTAATGGGATCACTCCTGAAATGAAGGCTCATTGATCACTTAAAAACACACAACTTGATGGACTCAAAGCAGCATGGCTTCACTGAGGGAAGATCACGTCAGACTAATCTGACTGAACGTATTGGCCCGGATTCACGTAGAGTGGCGTATATTCATGCCGGCGTAGCACATCTCATATACACTACGTCGACGTAACATAGAGAGGCAAGTATTCACAAAGCACTTGATCCGTAAGTTGCAGCGGCGTAGCCTAAATTGGCCGGCGTAAGCCCGCCTAATTCAAAGTAGGAAGGAGGTGGGCGTGATCTGTTTAAATTAAGCGTGACCCCATGCAAATTAATAGGCGATCAAACGGCGCATGCGCACGCATGGTCAGAATCACGTTTCATATACTCCCTAAGATACGAGGGCTTAATGCCTACGACGTGAACGTAACCTACGCACAGCCCTATTCACGTACAGTAGTACTACGTAAACGGCGTACGCGACGAAAAATTAGACGTCATCCTTAACTGGCCCATACCTTTGCATTACCTGCGCCTGCTTTATGAGGAGTTATTTACCCCGGATGTAAGCCTTAAGCAAATCGTGTATACGAAGCGGCCGGGCGCATCTGTGTTCGTGAATTTGCGTATCTTACTCATTTGCATATTTAAAATGGGAACGCCGAATGCGTCCAATGTAACTATTCCCCACCATACGCCGGCGTAGGCAAGTTACGTCGGGTGGCTGAAGCCTTGTTTTACGGCGTATCTAGCTTTGCGAATCGGCGTAAAAATAAGACGGCGCACATTTGTACTTACGAAGGCGTATCTATAGATACGCCGGCGTAAAACGATCGTGAATCCGGCCATTGAGTGCAACACCAATGTTTTGGGCCAGGGTGGTTCTGTGGACATTGATATTGACATATTGATCTAATACAAAATCTTGGACTTAACCCTTGGGCAGTTCAGTCGATATGCAGTTGGCTACAGTATAGATACCAGAGTGTGGTTGTAAATGGGGTTTATTCGGAGCATAGACCAGTCACTAGTGGTGTACCACAGGGCTCTGAACTGGTTCCTGTTCTATTTAATCTATATGTACGTGATATAACTAAAGCATAGTTCTGTAAGAGATGTCTTTTTCTAATGACACAAAGGTGTGCAATAGGGTTAATATCCCTGGAGGTTTCTTTAACATGGAACATGATTGACATTGCTTGAGGATTGGTCAAAGCAGTGTAAACTGCAGTTAAATATTTCTATATGTAAAATAATGCACCTAGGGAAAAAATAATCCATTGATAGAGTACAACATCGGGGGTAAAGTGTGAGCCAATACTACAGTGGAAAAAGATTTGGGGGTACTTTTTACAGATTATTGCAAAATGAACAAACAGTGTGGCCAAGCAGTCAGAAAAGCAACGTTTTCTAAGGCGGCGTACACACGACCGAGGTTCTCGCTAGAAACCAGCGAGAACCTCGCTGGGAGCTGCATTCCAGCGAGAACCTCGGCCGTGTGTACGCTCCTGGCTCGCCCCGTCCGTCTTGAATCCCGTCGAGCGAATAGAGAGCAGGCTCTCTATTTGCTCGACGGCCCGCCTGGATGAATGGCTGGTTGCCATTCCCGATGGGCGGGTCGCCGATTTCGCCGGCCGGCCGAGAGCCTCGACGGGCGGAACGATGTGTTCCGCCCGTCGAGGTTCTCGTACGTGTCTACGCCGCCTAAGGCCTCGTACACACGAGTAAATAGATTTGTTCAAAACGGTCTGTCTGACCGATTTGAACAAATCTGTCTGCTGGCATTTTGGTTTGCTCGCGTGTACACACGAGCAAACCAAAATCCCCGCCATCAGACAGAGCGCTGACGTGTCGGTGACGTGGGGGTGACGTTGACACCGCCACGTCTCCGCACCAGGAAGTAAAACACTTCCGCGCATGGTTAGCGTACTAACCAGCAGACATGTCAGGCGGACGGGTTCCCAGCTGACAGATTTCAAAGCATGCTTTGAAATCTGTCGGGTGGCCAAATCCGTCTGTTTGCCCGTACAAACGATCGAATCTGTCTGCTGAAACGGTCTAGCAGACCGTTTCCAGCAGACAGATTTGATCGTGTGTACGAGGCCTAAGATGCATTACTAGAGGGATCAGCAAGAGAAAGTAGGTCCTGATTCCCCCATATAGTTCTTTAGTGAGACCTCATTTAGTAAACTGTGTCTAGTTCTGGAGACCACACTTTCACAAAGATATTGACAAGAAAGAAGATGGGTAATAAAAATAGTGAAAGGTCCGGGGGATAAAGCATATCAAGAAATACTTCGGGAAATTAATATGTACAGTCTAGAGGAAAGAAGAGAAAGGCGAGACATAACTGAAACCTTTAACCATTTCATTACTAGGCACTTAAACCCCCTTCGTGCCCAGACCAATTTTCAGCTTTCAGCGCTGACGCATTTTGAATGACAATTGCGCGTTCATACAACACTGTACCCAAATTATATTTTTATCATTTTTTCCCCACAAATAGAGCTTTCTTTTAGTGGTATTTGATTATCTCTGCGATTTTTATTTTTTGCGCTATAAACAGAAAAAGACAGAACATTTTGAAAAAATAAACACAATGGGCCAGATTCACAGAGCGATTACGCCGGCGTTACAGGAGATGCGCGGCGTAAGTCTAATTTGGTGCATGCGTTTCAATGCGCCCCATCCCCAAAACGAGATACGTAGGAAATCTACTTTTTTTTGACCGGCGTAATTTCGATAGACCGGTGTATCCGTCCGCGCAAAACTGCGCTAGACACACCATTGATTTGCTATTCAAATATGCAAATGAGGGAGTTACGGGGATCCACAAAAGAACGTTGGTGCAGTGCAGGCTACGCGCTGTGCACAACAGCTGCACGTCCTGTCTAAAATTAGACCATATAAAAGGTGGTATAAAATTAGACAATCCGTCTACATGTCAGCTAAAGCAACACTGTTAGTGAGGAGCTGAGCAGTCACACTTGCTGAACAAAAAACTTTACGCCAAGATGCCTGGGGCATCCTTGCTCATAGCTATACTAATGACTTTAGAGGAGCAAAGAAGGAGGAGGGCATGGAGGAGGGCACGTGAGAAGATATACTGCACCCGCATAGACCTCTTTGGCATGAGTGATTCTGAGGTGTATCGCATCTTCAGATTCACCCCTCATGCCATCCTGGAATTAACCATAACCCTGCAGGATGACATCACCAGCCGAACACACCGCTCACATGCAGTGCAGCCACTGGTCAAGGTCCTGGCAACACTCCATTTCCTTGCCAGTGGCTCCTTTCAAAGAACAAGTGGAGTGGTGGCTGGGATGTCACAATCCTCCATGAGCAGATGTGTGCACCAGATTATCCCTGCAATCCTCAGACGCATGGCCAACCAAATCATCAAACCAACCACTAAGGAGCTGCGGCTGAAGGCAATGACAGATTTCTACAGAATTGCCAGATTCCCACACACCGTGGGGGCCATTGATTGCACACATGTGCGATTTAGCGCCCAGAGGCGATTCAGTTCGCAAGTGTTGCGCTCTATACGTTTTTCACTCACTCACTCACATGTGGCACTCCAGCCCCCCCATGAGACAGAGCACATCTACCGCAATCGGAAGCATTGGCATTCGATCAACGTACAGGTGATAGTCGATGCCCAAGGCCTCATATGGTTCGAATTCGAACAGAACGTGTATGGGGACACCTAGCTGGTTGGTGAGTGACATGGGTGGCAGGCATGACTGTCCCCCCCCCCCCCATGATGCACACATCACAAGGGGCACATGCATGACTAACATACTCCTGTCTTTTCCCTTACAGGTGACTCTGCATATGCACTGGGACCCCATCTCATGACTCCTGTCCGGAACCCCCAAACACCAGGAGAGGAAAGATACAATGAAGCCCACGCCCAAACACGTGCAGTGGTGGAGCGCACCTTTGGCCTCCTGAAGTCACGTTTCCGATGCCTGGATAAGTCTGGGGGGACCCTGTTGTATTCCCCAAACTTCGTGTGCCAGATCATCGGTGCATGTTGCATTCTGCACAACTTCGCAGTGAGAAAGGGCCTGCAGATTGACATACGTGATGACCTGACCCCTGAACCAGACAATCCCCCCTAAGCGAGGATACCCCGTCTTCTGAGGGAAGAGCAGCCAGGAGACAGCTCACATTAGGCATCTTTGCACGTTAATCATTAATCATGGCACAACACACACATTAATCATGGCACAATGAGAATGCATGCATGCACACCACTGTGGTCCCTAACACAGACACATCACATCCTCATCAAATTGGATTAGCACAAGCCCACCATGCAGGACTTGTGAGCAGCAACGCCACGCCACGGCTCCAATTATGTCACTGTACATTCATACACCATTCACACAGACCTGGGGATCACTTCCCCCTGGTCCTGGGGAACCCTTCTCCACCATAAATGAGGGTGACACCCCTTTGCCGGCAGAAATGTCACCCCCACATTCAGAAATCATTCACAACACAAAAAAAAATGAAAAAAAAAAAACGGAAAAAAAAATCAGACGGCCCCGGCTCCTCAGGGGAGACTCATGGGGAGGGGGGGGGTAATCCGGGGAAGGAGGAGCAGCCCCTGGTCTCTGCCCACCTGGCGGCCTGCCCTCCAAGGCCACGGCAATTCTGTTCAGGCCAGCACTTAGTGATGCCGTATTGGCCTGGATAGCCTGGGTGAGGGCCCTCACATCCTGCCCAACGTCTGCTGTAGTAGTCTGCAGTACGTTTAGGCAGTTTGTAAGAGCCAGGGAGTGGCAGTCCAGGTCCCCAAGTGTATCCTTTATGGAAGACAGGCTCTCCTCCATCCGCCCCAATGTCTGGCTGACCTGTCCCAGATGGCGGGTCTGAAGGGCCTGGTCCCTTCTCAGATTGGTGGGCAGAACCTCGGCCACCCCCCTGGTCTTCTGGGACGACTTCCTGCCTCCAGCTGATGCTTGTGGCCGTGGAGAAGGGGAGGCCTTTGGGAGGGGAGCCCTGTTGGGGGAGGAGTGGGAGGGGCTAGCCCTTATGGAGGGCTGGCTGCTGCCAGCCAGAGAGGAAGACTCGTCCAAAAATAATAATCCACTGGCTGACATGACATCCTCCTCCTCCTCAAACTCCTTCTCCTCCAACTCCTCCGAGGACTCCGGCCTTGTCGGGGGGTCCTCATCAGGCTGTTGTCCCTGGGATGGTGCGGTCAGCCCAGATGGCCCAGCACCCTCCTGCACATCTGTGGATGACACAAAACATTCACAGGTTGGAGGATCCACACACTTGCCACATATTCCTTTCCCCCCCTCCCCCACACATGCTACACACCAGATAGGAAAACAATAACCTTACCTGGCATCAGGCCTTCATGACTGGAGTCATAGCCAGGCAGGCCCTCCACTTGTTGCCTATGAAAGGTCTGGGCCACCACACGCTCCTCCACTGTCAGCCTAACAGGGCATGGTGGGCCCCCTCCTGTGCCCCTGGCATGGGCTGCCATTCTAGCCAGCTTCTTTTTGACTAGACGCCGGAGGTCATTGATTTTCTTGACGATCCCCTCGCGTGTCCAGGTCTCCCCCCCCCCCAATGCATTCACCTGGTCAGTAATGTTCTGCAAAATCTCCTTTTTCCTGGCCGGGGGGGTGTTGGCACTCTCCGGGCCGTGGAGGAAACGCCCATATTGGGTAATGGCCCGGGCAATAATTTGTTTCTCCCCCAAAGAAAAATTGCTCTTCCGCTTCCTCTCAGTCATACTCATACAACAACTCTCTCCCAAACAATCAACAAAAATCACTCACAAAAACAAGCAGGAAAAATCAAGCAACAAAACAAACAAACCAAAATCTATCAACCAAAAAGTCTCACAAGCAGTCACCAAAAAACACTTTCAAATATATTCTACCAAACACTAGATCAAACAGTCAACAAATATCACAAAGACAAGTCACAACGCAACAAACAACAGAACAAAAGCACCTTGCTGTATAGGAAGGGATACAAAGGGATGTACTTTTGCAAAGGAAGGGCGTTTGTGTCTGTCTATTTATGCTGTCTGCGTAGTTCACTAAGTTGCCCGGGTCCACTTCCAATTTCACTGATTGCGCCGTTCCCGAGTTGTGATCATGCGCACAGAGGTGCTGACCATGGTCTGCTTCATGTGCGCATGCGCGAGCCGGCCGGCCCTTCATTTGCATGGGGTCACGGCTCATTTCAATGTAACACGCCCACGTCCTTCCCAATTTGAATTACTCCGCCTTACGCCTCGGAATTTAGGTTACACCGGCGCTAATTTCTGCACAAATACTACGAGAATACGGTGATTGTACCTCTACATTGCGCCGGTCTAATGTAAAGGCGGTGCGCTACGCTGGTCAACATATGCGCCAATGTACCTGAATCTGGCCCAATATTTTTTACTTTTTGTTATAATAATATTCCAATTTAAAAAAATATATATATTTCCCTCAGTTTAAGCTGTTACGTATTCTTCTACATATTTTTGTTAAAAAAAATCGCAATAAGCGTTTATTGATTGGTTTGCGCAAAAGTTATAGCGCCTACAAAATAGGGGATAGATTTATGATTTGATCTGTGATTTTTTTTTGGCAGGCCTGCGATATTGCGGCGGACATATCGGACACTTTTGACACAATTTTGGGACCATTCACATTTATACAGCGATCAGTGCTATAAAAATGCACTAATTACTGTATAAATGTGACTGGCAGAGAAGGGGTTAACACTAGGGGGTGTGGAAGGGGTTAAATGTATTCCCTTGGTGTGTTCTAACTGTGTGGGGGGAGGGGGTGACAGGGGGGGGTGACCGACGCTGTGTCCCTGTGTACAAGGGACACAGATCGGTCTCCTCTCTCCCTGACAGCACGTGGAGCTCTGTGTTTACACACAGAGCTCCACATCCCTGCTGTCACCTGCTGGGACCACCGATCGCGTGTACCCGCAGACATCGCGGCCGCCAGGCACACGCATCGGCTACCCAGCGATGCAACGACACAGTGTTTACCCACTGCACACCCCCCAGCAGCATCCACCTGGCACTTCAGGTCGGCGTGTGGACGTCTTTTGACGATAGCGCTGACCTGAAGTGGTTAAATATATCAAGGAAGTGAATAAAGTTCATAAGGGCAGTATTTTCAATATGAAACCAAGATCAAGAACAAGGGACATGACCTCTACCGGACATCCTGAACTAACTGGAGGAAAGTTCAAAACATATCTTAGAAAGTATTATTTTGCTGAAAGGGTTGTTGATGCTTGAAATACACTTCCAGCAGTGGTAGTGAGTCAATCAATAGTAAATGGTATCAAATAAACAAAAAAATATATAAATACAAATCATGTAAAAAAAAAAGCACTCAATGGACCACTAACTTTTTTCTCCTGTCACTTTTTTAGGTTGCTACTATAACTAGTCTAGAGTGCATTCTAGGAGAATGGCTATCATATGATGAGGTACCATGAGAGGTACCTCTTTGCATAAGTAATAGGTAAAGTTCTCTGTAGCAACTAAAAAGGGATAGTCTTTAGTCCTAATGATTAAGCCGGTTAACGCTGGGGCCTAGTTGTGCCATTGGTGCACATGAGAAAAATCGCAGTCAAACCTGGGGGCAGCAATAAGGCTACTAGATGGCTGTATGGTCAGTTCCTAAAGGGCTCAGGAAGCTGTTTTCTCTACAGCTTCAGCAAATGCAGCTCTGTCCCCTCCTCCTGGCAATCTCTCTCTGGGAAATGCAGCTCAGAAGCTCTTAATTACAGTAAAGGCTCTCTCCTCTGGACTACAGTTCCCATAGTGCAGTGATGCCTGACATAATCTATTAAACTCTTCCTGCTCAGCAGTTCCTTCCACTTGATGATATTATTTTTAACCAGTTCAGCACCTTGGGGCAGCAGCTACACAGAGCAAACTGCAGCCAGTGGTTCCCTTATTCTCCATTCTTAGACAAGCACCTGGCTACACTACATCCATGAGGAACAAACATAGCCACCCTCTAAAGCTGCCCATATATGGTTTTGTTTTTTAATTCAGTCAATGGGCTGGATGGAAAAAAAACTGATTCCCCTTTTGCTATTGTATTTTGACAGCTGACAGAATACACAGATAAGTGCTGCAGCCATGTTGAAGGTACACGTTGAGTTAAAAATACATACTTGAATAGAATTTTATTTTATTTAACCAGTCTTTTGTTTAATTTTTATGAAAATTTTGCAATTATTTGATGAAAACTGTCAACATTTTATGGGTCATAAGCGGTGGGCACAGGACTTCATTCCCATACAGCCTGAGCTCCTTACCAGTATCTTTGTTCGCCATGAGTATCTGCTTCAAGCAAATTGGACAGGGCCGATCCTAGGGTCACAGGCGCCTGGGTGCAGAAATATTTCTGGCGCCCCCACAAAGGGCAATGACTCAAACACAGAGATGCTCCTCTAAGAAGTCTTTGTTGCCCTGGGATCCTCCCATGATCTTTTAACGATAAAGAAAATACTGGAAGAGCGTACACTAATGAGACCTGTAGGGGAACCTCTCTGATACTGTTAGAAAGTGCCCCAAAACATAGTACAGGAGATGGTCAGAGACTGTAGACATGATACAAGAGATAGCCAGAGACTGCAATCATAGTACAGGAGATGGTCAGAGACTGCAATCATAGTACAGGAGATGGTCAGAGACTGCAATCATAGTACAGGAGATGGTCAGAGACTGCAATCATAGTACAGGAGATGGTCAGAGACTGCAGACATGATACAAGAGATGGTCAGAGACTGCAATCATAGTACAGGAGATGGTCAGTGACTGGAGATATAATACTGGAGATGGTCAGAGACTGCAGACATACTACAGGAGACGGTCAGGGACTGGAGAAATAATTCAGGAGACAGTCAGAGACTGCAGATATAATACAGGAGATGGTCAGAGACTGCAATCATAGTACAGGAGATGGTCAGAGACTGCAGACATGATACAAGAGATGGTCAGAGACTGCAATCATAGTACAGGAGATGGTCAGTGACTGGAGATATAATACAGGAGATGGTCAGAGACTGCAGACATACTACAGGAGACGGTCAGGGACTGGAGAAATAATTCAGGAGACAGTCAGAGACTGCAGATATAATACAGGAGATGGTCAGAGACTGCAATCATAGTACAGGAGATGGTCAGAGACTGCAGACATGATACAAGAGATGGTCAGAGACTGCAATCATAGTACAGGAGATGGTCAGTGACTGGAGATATAATACTGGAGATGGTCAGAGACTGCAGACATACTACAGGAGACGGTCAGGGACTGGAGAAATAATTCAGGAGACAGTCAGAGACTGCAGATATAATACAGGAGATGGTCAGAGACTGCAATCATAGTACAGGAGATGGTCAGAGACTGCAGACATGATACAAGAGATGGTCAGAGACTGCAATCATAGTACAGGAGATGGTCAGTGACTGGAGATATAATACAGGAGATGGTCAGAGACTGCAGACATACTACAGGAGACGGTCAGGGACTGGAGAAATAATTCAGGAGACAGTCAGAGACTGCAGATATAATACAGGAGATGGTCAGAGACTGCAATCATAGTACAGGAGATGGTCAGAGACTGCAGACATGATACAAGAGATGGTCAGAGACTGCAATCATAGTACAGGAGATGGTCAGTGACTGGAGATATAATACAGGAGATGGTCAGAGACTGCAGACATACTACAGGAGACGGTCAGGGACTGGAGAAATAATTCAGGAGACAGTCAGAGACTGCAGATATAATACAGGAGATGGTCAGAGACTGCAGTTCCTATTGACATAAGTAGATAATGGCTGATCAGCTCTCACCTGACCCAGCGATACAGCTACAACAGTTCCTCTGATCAGGAGTCAGCTTACTCTGAATTGCCTATGGATACTCCGCTGGGTAGAGCCCAGATCTGTGTTCTGGCAATGACTCCACTCCTTTCTCCGCCAGGGATGGCACTAGGCTGTGCGGCTTTCCCTTTGGTGGCGCACGGCAGCGGGGCTCTCTCTCTGATGGTGTTCTCTCAGCACTGTCCTCCTCTCCCTCTGGAGTCCTGGGTGCACTTCCCTGAAAGCTTTCCTGGGGTCCTGGCTCTCTCTCTCTCTCCCATTCTCCCATTCAGCTGAACATGCCGTGTGGGCTGCAGCTTCTTTGTTACAGTGGGGCTGCCAGTCCTCGAACTACAAGTCCCACAATCCTCTTCTCTGCTCCTTTTTCTATTCTATTTCTTCCCTGGCCAATATGAAGGCGGGGAAAAAACATAAAGGGTGGCTGTGCTGGCAAGCACCGCTCACTAGTACAGCATTGTGCACGAAGAGAAAGAGGAGAGGGATTGGGAGGAGGAATGAAGAGCCTGCAGCTGCAGTGGCGTCACTAGAGTTGTTGTCACCCGTTAAGGTAAAATATGGTGTCACCCCCCCTTCCTCCACCTATAGTCGCCCCTCAGTACAGACCCCCTCCACTAAGTATAGACCCCCTCTGTCAGTGCAGACTTCTAACTAAGTATAAACCCCCTCCCTCAGTACAGACCCCCCAGGACAAACCACCCCCCATTAGTACAGACCCCCCCAGGACAAACCATCCCCCTCAATTAGTACAGACCCTCCTCTATTAGTACAGACCCCCCTCAGGACAAACCACCCCCTCCATTGGTACAGACCCCCCAGGACAAAACACCCCCCCATTAGTACAGACCCCCTTCCAGTATTAAAGACCGCCCCAGAACAACCGCCCCATTAGTACAGACCCCCAGGACAAACCAAACCCCCTCCATTAGTACAAACTCCCCATGACAGACCCCCAGGACAAACCCCCCATTAGCACAGACTCCCCCATTAGTACAGACTCCCCCAGGACAAAACCCCCATGACAACCCCCCTCCATTAGTACAGACCTCCCTCAGGACAAACCACCCCCCCAGTAGTGCAGACCCCCCCTGACAACCCCCCTCCATTAGTACAGACCCCCAGGACAAACCACCCCTCCATTAGTACAGACCCAACCAGGACAAACTCCCCATTAGAACAGACCCCAGAACAAACCCCCCATTAGTGCAGACCCTCCAGGACAAACCCCCCATTAGTACCGACCCCCCAGTATAACCCCCCCCATTAGTGCATATCCCCAGGACAAGCCCCCCCATTAGTACAGACCCCCCCATGACCAACCACCCCATTAGTGCAGACCCACCCAGGACAAACCCCCCATTAGTACAGATCCCCAGGACAAACCCCTCCATTAGTACAAACTCCCCCAGGACAAACCCCCCCATTAGTACAGATTCCCTCCAGGACAACCCCCCCCTCCATTAGTACAGACCTCCCTCAGGACAAACAACCCCCCAGTAGTGCAGACCCCCCGGACAACCCCCCTCCATCAGTACAGACCCCCAGGACAAACCACCCCTCCATTAGTACAGACCCAACCAGGACAAACTTCCCATTAGAACAGACCCCAGAACAAACCCCCCCCATTAGTGCAGAGCCCCCCAGAACAAACCCCCATTATTACAGACCCCCAGGACAAACCCCTCATTAGTACCGACCCCCCAGGATAAACCCCCCCATTAGTGCATATCCCCAGAACAAGCCCCCCCCATTAGTACAGACTCCCCACATTAGTACAGACCCCCCCATGACCAACCACCCCATTAGTGCAGACCCACCCAGGACAAACCCCCCATTAGTACAGACCCCCAGGACAACCCCGCATTAGTACAGACCCCCAGGACAACCCCCCCCCCATTAGTACAGACCCCCAGGACAAACATCTCCATTAGTACAAACTCCCCCTATTAGTACAGACCCCCCAGGACAACCCCCCCCCCATTAGTGCAGACCCCAGGGACAACCCCCCCTATTAGTACAGACTCCCCCCAGGAAAAAAAACGCCCCTACATTACTACAGACCCCCCCCCCCCTCCATTATAGTACATAAAAACACACGGTCCATCGTGCCTGACACATATTCTGCTCCTCTTTGTGTCATAAAAAAAACTCCTGTAAAGAATGCGGAGATCGGAGCGGCTGTCTCTGCTCAATGACATCGCCGAGTGGGCGGTCCATCATGCCTGACACTGCTCCTCTCTGTGTCATAAAAAAACTCCTGCCCGCGGCGATCTGTGATCCACCCGGGCGGCAGCTGCAGAGAAGGGGACAGTGTGCAGCTGCCGCCCGGGTGGATCACAGATCGCCGCGGACAGGAGTTTTTTTATGACACAGAGAGGAGCAGTGTCAGGCATGATGGACCGCCCACTCGGCGATGTCATTGAGCAGAGACAGCCGCTCCGATCTCCGCATTCTTTACTCCCCCCTCTAACAGGAGGAGCAAGGGGGCAGGCAGCAGTATAGGACAAACTCTGCAGCGGCGGCGGGGAGAGACAACCGCTGCGATCTCCGCATTCTTTACTCCCCCCTCTAACAGGAGGAGCAAGGGGGGCAGGCAGCAGTATAGGACAAACTCTGCAGCGGCGGTGGGGAGAGACAACCGCTGCGATCTCCGCATTCTTTACTCCCCCCTCTAACAGGAGGAGCAAGGGGGGCAGGCAGCCGTATAGGACAAACTCTGCAGCGGTGGCGGCGGCGGCGGGGAGAGCCGCGGCGCCTCTCTACACGCACAAGGAGAGGGATTTGAGGGAAGCACTCTGGCGCTTCAGCGCCCCCACCTCTGTGGCGCCTGGGTGCACTGCACCCTGTGCACCCCGGGTAGGATCGGCCCTGAAATTGGAGCAACTTGGCTGGCATTGGTTTGCTCATCTCCATCCTCGGATGGACTGGCCATTGGGACTACAAGGAGTTTCCCGGTGGGCCGATGGATCAGTGGGCCGGCTTCAGTGACAGTGGACCGCCGCCCCCCTCCTCTCCTCTGTCTCTCTCTTCCCGCAGCGCTCACCTCCTCTCCCTCCCTGCAGCCCTCACCTCCTCTCCCTCAACTGGGGGGAACAAAGAAGCAGGGGGAAGACCATAGGAGTAGGGGGAACGACAGGAGCATGGGGGAGGGGACAGACAGCTGACTCAACTATGGCCTGGGAGCTTCTCCCTTCTGCCTAATCATGTCCCATAAGGGGGAGCACAGAACTGATTCTTTGCTAATGTCTAGCTTCCCCACTGGTACTACCTATGATGCCGCGTACACACGATCATTTTTCGCCATGAAAAAAAAACATTGTTTTTAAAAAGTCATTTAAAATGATCGTGTGTGGGCTTCACATAATTTTTCAGGTTTTGAAAAACGACAAAAAAAAATTCGAACATCCTGCATTTTTTAACGTCTTTTTAAACTATCTCGTTTTTCGGGTTTTAAAAAATGATCGTGTGTGGGCTAAAACAACGTTTTAAACCCGCGCATGCTCAGAAGCAAGTTATGAGACGGGAGCGCTCGTTCTGGTAAAACTACCGTTCATAATGGAGTAAACACATTCATCAGGCTGTAACAGACAGAAAAGCGCAAATCGTCTTTTACTAACACGGAATCAGCTAAAGCAGCCCAAAGGCGAATAGAACTTCCCCTTTAGAGTGCCGTCGTACATGTTGTACGTCACCGCGCTTTGCTCATCATTTTTTTAAAAACGATGGTGTGGTCCCCCAGCCCACCCCCAATCATATTATGGCTATAGCTAGGAGCCTAGATCCAAAGGGCCTTATCTCGTCATTTTATTCTATGCAATCCACCTCCGGATTTGGTAGGGTGGCCTATGCTCTCAAACCCCGTTGGGAGAGGGAGGTAGGCCCAATGGATGTTGAGGAATGGGAGGAGGCTCTGAAATCATGTAGAGAGGTCTCCCCGAAACTTTTGGACAGGCTTACCCAGATCTACACAGGTCATACCTAGTGTTGCTCACGAATATTCGCATTGCGAATATTCGCTACGAATATTGCATATTCGAGTATTCGCGAATAACACGAATATCGCGGTGAATATTCGCTATTTCGAATATTCAAATTTTTTCAATTTTTTTTTTAGAACAGATCACATCCTAGAGATCCCCATCGACGTCTAAAAGCATTGCTGGTATGATTAGAGACCTTGGGCCGAGTAGCTGCAGCGCTCATTTTATATTGCCGAAAAATCGCAATGCGATTATTCGGCAATAGCGATATCGCGCAATTATTTTATATTGTAATATATCACGAATATTCTGAGCCAATCAGAGTACTCCATTCCGCATTTCTCGAAATTTCGCAATTATTTTGTATTGTAATATATCACGAATATTCTGAGCCAATCAGAGTGCTCCATTCCGCATTTCTCGAATATTCGCAATTATTTTATATTGTAATATATCACGAATATTCTGAGCCAATCAGAGTGCTCCATTCCGCATTTCTCGAATATTCGCAATTATTTTATATTGTAATATATCACGAATATTCTGAGCCAATCAGAGTGCTCCTTCCGCATTTCTCGAATATTCGCAACTATTATGTATTGTAATATATCACGAATATTCTGACCCAATCAGAGTGCTCCTTCCACATTTGCCGAATATTCGCAATTATTGTGTATTGTAATATATCACGAAAATTTCGCATTCACATTCGCAATTCGCATTCGCATTCGCATTCGCAATAGCGAAAATTCGCAATCATTTCATTTCCAAAAAATATCACGAATATTCGTATTTAGCGAATATATCTCGAATATTCGACTATATATTCGAGATATATCGCAAAATCGAATATGGCATATTCTGCTCAACACTAGTCATACCTGACTCCAGTCAGGGTGGCCAGATACAAAAGAGAACAATCCACCCTTTGCCTGATGTGTAGAGTGGAAACGGGAACATTCTTTCATCTCTTATGGTCCTGTCCTGTGTTACAGGGATACTGGTGCCAGATTGTTACCTTCCTGCACGACAATATGGGCTCCCCGGTTGCCCTGGACCCTAAACAGTGTCTCCTGGGTACTTTTCCTAATCTTATGGATAGGCATACCAAAGCCTTTTTACAGGAGTCACTGTTTTCGGCCAGAAAACTCATTGCTAGAAAGTGGATGACGCCCACGCCTCCCAGATGGACGGAGTGGAAGAGGGAGATAAACGGGATCCTGCCGTATAAAAAATTCTTGTACATAAACAGAGGCTGCCCAGAGAAATTTAATAAGATTTGGGACAGATGGCTCAATGACCCTGATACGTGTACATGATGTGGTAGATGACAGAAACCCCTTCAATAAGGACCCCTGGCATATATATCTTTGGAGGCCTTTATCACTGTGGGGGGTGGTGGGGAAACCCTGGCCTCTTACGTTGCGTCTGATGTCACTGTACGGAATGCACTGTGGAACCCGACCCTTGCTATGTATTGTATTATTTTTTATCTATTTTTCCTGACCATTGTTGCTGTACTTGCTGAAATGTCTTCTGTATACATGCCAATGTTTTCTTCAATAAAACATCTTTTGAAATAAAAATAAAAATAAAAAAAACTATGGTGTGTGGGCAACGTTGTTTTTAATGATGAAGTTGGAAAAACATTTTTTCTACATGCTGAAAAACAGCATGTTTTTTCATGCTGAAAAACGATCGTGTGTACGCGGCATAAGAGTACCAGTACCAGCCATTCTACTCTAACAAAGTAGAACTGCTAGTGGCTAGTGAAGAGGGAGATGGGGCTTGGGTGGCTGTGGGGGGGTGCAGGAGTTTTCTGGCCGCCATGGGAGAGACCTGTCAAAGTGGGCCAGTCTGGATGAAGTCCAGGGCCAAATTTCTGTCCCAGTCCAGCCCTGTCTCCATCAGTCCCCTCGCTCTCACAAGGTGGCCAACGGTAGGACTTTTTGGATTTGTCATTCTCCATTAGTAAACTTTAGGGGAAAGAGATATTATCATCATTATCTCTTGTAAACAATTCTGGAGAATGTAAAGAGCAGTATCCAGCAAACTTGATACAAGATGGCAGCTGTTCTGACCACATAAAAAAGTACAATTCACTGAAACTTTTCAGTCCTTGTGTACTTGTCACCCAATCCTCCCTGCTGTTATGTAGGGCTTTGCTGAAAAGCCCTGCTGGGAAACCACCAATTCTATACAACAACTTGTATAGCCCAAAGCTATATTCAGCAGGTGACCTGAGCAAACAAGAGCCGGCACAGCTGACACCATGCAATATATTCCATTTTCCTCCCAGTTTCTAAATTAGAAGGCTGTACAGAGCAAGACTGCAGCTTTGTTGAGCTTAGAAGTAGAAAATAATGAAAGACATTTTGTCTACAATAAAGGAATACTTCACTAATGAGTTAAAGAAATATATCCGTTGGGTGTGCCAGATCATGGATTAATGTTGTGCACTGAATCTAAATGAATCATCTATTTAGCATAATTGTTTTCGGACACATTTCAGTATCGAGACTGCTGACTTTTTTTACAGTTTTTTTTCTGTAAAGATGAACACTGTAATGCCCCGTACTCACGATCGGAATTTCCGATGGCCTAAAATCCAATGGAATTTTTAGTCGGAATTCAGTTCAAGCTGTCTTGCATGAACACTGTCAGACCAAATTCCGACCGTCCAAAACGCGGTGACGTAAAACACTAGGACGAGACAAAGAAAAATTAATTGTAATGCTTCCGAGCATGCCTTGACTTAAATTCTGAGCATGCGTGGATTTTTTCTCTGATGGAGATGCACACAGACGATAGGAATTTCCTATTGTTTCTTTTGCCATTGGAAAAAAATAAAACATGTTCTATTTCTAAACACCGACGGAAAAAAGTCAGATGGGGCCCACACGCGATCTGAATTTCCGATGAAAAAAGTCCAAATTCCGATCGTGTGTAGCCGGCATTACAAAATTCCCTGTTTTCTACTGATTAGTTTGCCACGTCAGCATCGTCTGAATGGTCTGAATAATTAAAACAAAAATTAATAAAACCTCTTTGTTTTAAAGTATAAGTATTCACTAAAATATCAAATAAGCTTTCAGATTCTAATTTAAAGGGGTTGTAAAGGTTTGTTTTTTATTTTCTAAATAGGTTCCTTTAAGCTAGTGCATTGTTGGTTCACTTACCTTTTCCTTCAATTTCCCCTCTAAATGTTTTTTTTTCTTTGTCTGAATTTTTCACTTTCTGTTTCTCCTCAGTAAGCTTTCCAGCACCATCTGAAAACAAAGAAAAAAACATTTAGAAGGGAAATCAAAGGAAAAGGTTAGTTACCAACAATGCACTAGCTTAACCACTTCCCCACGAGCCATAGTAAAATGACGTCAGTGGGGACCCTTCGCCTTCAGACTGGACGTCATATGACGTCCTTGCATTTTCCGGCCACTAGGTGGCACGCGTGCGACCCCACCGCATTCCTCCGGACCCGGTGCGCGTTCCCGGCGGTCACGATGACCGCCGGGCACCCGCGATTGCACCGCAATCACGGCAGAAGCATGGATCTGTGTGTGTAAACACACAGATCCATGCCTATCAGCGGTGAGGAAACTGATGTGTGTTCCCAGTACAGAGGAACACACATCAATCTCCTCCCTTTGTGAGTCCCCCTCCCCCTAACAGTTAGAACACACTTTAGGTACATATTTAACCCCTTCAGCACCCCCCTAGTGTTAACCCCTTCCCTGCCAGTCACATTTACACAGTAATCAGTGCAGTTTTATAGCACAAATCACTGTGTAAATGTGAATGGCCCCAAAAATGTGTCAAAAGTGTTCGATGTGTGCGCTGCAATGTCACGGTCACAAATCGCCGCCATTACTAGTAAAAAAATAAAATAAAAAAATGCCATAATTCTATTTCCTACTTTGTAAACGCTAGGACTTTTGCGCAAACCGATCAAATACGCCTATTGCCTATTGTGATTTTTTTACCAAAAATATGTAGAAGAATACGTATCGGTCTAAACTAGTAAAAAAAAGTAAAAAAAAAAAAATTATGATATTTAATAAATCAAAAAGTAAAAAATATTGTGTTTTTTTTCCCCAAATGTACGCTTTCTTTTGTTTATAGCGCAAAAAAATAAAAACCGCAGAGGTGATCAAATACCACCTCTTTTTTTGGGAGGGAGGTTAACTGGGGGGAGTGAGGGGGACGCAAGTAATAGGGTATGGCATATACTGTAATGGGGAGTAGTGTGAAAGAGGAACGTTTTTTTTTTTTTTTTTCCTCTCTCAGATTGAACTGTATATGGAATTGAATTGTTGGAACTGGTATTGCTATACCCATATGTGTATGAATTGTTGACAAATGGTAAAAGAAAAATGTTATAAAATAAAGAATAAAAATAAAAAAAATACCACCAAAAGAAAGCTCTATTTGTGGGGAAAAAAGGGTGTAAATATTGTTTGGGAGCCACGTCGCACGACCGCGCAATTGTCATTCAAAGTGCGACAGCGCTGAAAACTAAAAATTGGTCTGGGCAGGAAGGGGGTGAAAATGCCCTGTATGGAAGGGGTTAAATTAACCCATTTAGAAAATAAATAAAAAAACCTTTACAACCCCTTTAAATTTGCAGCTTATGAAAGTCCTTATGCATGACTTTCTGTTTTAGGGTTACCCTGTTTACCATTTATGCTCCTGCATTGCTACCTTGTTTCATGGGCTTCAAATGGAGACTACAAGTGGCCCTTTCTCTACAGACATCACATGAGAATGGTCCACTGCTTTCATCACCATTAGAACTAGGGTTGTCCAGATACCGATACTAGTATCGGTATCGGGACCGATACTGAGTATTTTTGGGAGTACTTGTACTCGCGCAAATGCTCCCGATACCTAAATAGAATACTTTTTTTGTATTTATCAACATGTTCTGTGAAATTCTTTGAGTTTTTACTATTGCGTGACAAGCAAATAAAACATTTTTACTCATTTTTATTCTTTTATAATGTCTTGAGTTAGAGTTCTTCATAATTCTAAAGAAAATATCCTTAATCTGTATTGTGGTTTGAAATCTGTCACATGGCATTTAAAAAAAGTATCGGTATTCGGTATTGGCAAGTACATGAAAAAAAGTATCGGTACTTGTACTCGGTCCTAAAAAAGTGGTATCGGGACAACCCTAATTAGAACGCCCACCTTGACAATTACCATGCAGCCATTGCATATCAACAAGAATGTACTGTTAAGAAGCTACATTTGATCAACAACATTGGGTTGCAACAAAGAAGAAAAAAGTGAAAACACGTATTTTACTAAAAACAAAACATGGCAGTTATTGATGATAAGCAAACCTAAATGTCACAAATGATACTTAACTCCACTCTAGTGATAAGGTCCCTTGACGGCCACTGACATATTCAGTTTGTCTTCTTGGCCATTTTTGTTGGCTGGGATGACACGACTCATTCTTATTGTGCCAAAATCATTCACTGCGCTGCGCATGCACATTTCTTTCAAATGTTTTTTATTAACATGAATGAAAAGACAATTACAATCTCATACACGACATTATACTTATAATAAATGTGCTATGTCTCTTATTAGTGCTGATGTATAACAAAGGCGGAAATATACTTTGGTAACAACATTGGTAGCGCCTACCCCATATACATAGTGTAAGTAGAAGGGACTACTTGTCCTACTGCTATGTGTGGACTCCGCATCCCCATTATTGGTTATGACAAGGGGGGGCACTCCGCATATATACAAATATAAACAAGAAAATTATCCACCATTAAACCTCAACCTCAATAAAACGATAGTGGCTGCAGGCCACAAGCCTTTAACAGGAATTATTGCATCTCAAGAGTGTAACTGAATACAAGTGAAAAGAAAACTAGAACATATGAACAAAAACAAAGATATCATGGATAGATCAAAATAGGAACAGAGTAAAAAGGCAAACAGGGAAGGATAAAGAGAAGAAGAGGGAGAAAGAAGGAAAATAAAGGAAAAGGGTAGTAATGAAAACATGAGCATGTACCACTGAGTGACATGGACTCTTACATTACAAGGAATCACTATATTGAAACAGGGAAATTTACTTAGTTAGCTTCCAAACTTAGAAGTCCATGGTTCCCATTGATTATTAAACTGAGCGACCGAATGGGATTGAATAGCAAAATGTTTTTCAAAGGAGTGTTGGACCTTCACTCTATCTATGACTTCTTTTGTATTAGGAGTCATATTAGTTCTCCACTTAGATGTAATCGTCAACCTTGCCGCTATGAGTATATGGCTCGCTATGCTTCTGAATTGTTTAGGGATATTGTTGATAGTAAGAAAAAGTAAGGCTAATGGGAGGGACGGCTTGACAAAAAAACCTGTAGTCGAAGACATTAGTTTAAACACTTCATTCCAGAAACTACGTATATTTTTACATTCCCAAAAAATATGACAGATGTTTCCCCTTGCTCCACATTGTCTCCATCAGACATTGTTCTCCGACGGGAAGATCATGGACAACCTAACAGGAGTCAGATAAGATCTGTGCAAAATTTTCATCATCTGATCCCAATGATTGGTACAATGAGAGTATCTGTAGCAGGACTTGATAGCATAGGACCAGTCCTCTGGAGAGTAGGTGAGGCCTATATCCCTTTCCCAACTCAGCATACTAGAGGTCTTATTAAACGTGGTGTAGTGTTGCAGTATAGCGTAAAACTTGGACAGGCCTTTCGGTTTGTCATAGTTAGATAAATAGTACTCCCAGACTGTTCTGTTTAGACTATATGTTATATTCTGGTTCTTAGTCAAGAAGGAGTGAATCTGCATTTTAGAAAATAAATGAGTCATGGGATTTTTAGCTAGCAAGTCCTCATAAGTACAGATACCTTCCTTAATCCATTGACGTATGTCAATATTTGGGATTAGAAATTCAATAATTCTAAGATTGGATAGGGTCTGGGAAGAACAAACCTCAGGGGGTATGTTCCCATGGAGTTTTTCCCAAGCCGTAAGAGTAGCCATAATAGAAGGGACTTTAGGGTAGGTCATAGGTAGGTTGGTTAATTTGGCCAATAATATGGATGGAAGGTCTCTATTGGATAGCACCGAACTCTCAATTTGAACCCAGAGTTTCGATGACCCTGGTTCAAACCATGCCTTAGCTTGATCTAATAATGCAGCCCTTTGATAGTTACGAATATTCGGGAAGCTGGCCCCTCCATGTGATCTAGGCTTTCGGATTATAACATAGGGGATTTTGGACATCTTATTGTTCCATACAAATTGTCTAAAAAGTTTGTCAATAAGGTTAAAAAAGGATTCTGGTAAGCAAATAGGAATAGTCCTAAAGTAATATATCAATTTGGGAAGCACAACCATCTTCAGGGCCGCAATCCTACCGAGCCAGGATAGTTCATAGGAGGCAATATGATATAGGTCACTTTTAACTGTATCAATTAAGGCCGGGAAATTAGTTTCATATGTGGACGAGGCAGGGAAGGACAGCTTAATACCTAGATAGGGAATCGCTTTTGACATCCATTGAACCTGATATTGGGCCTTTAGGGAAGAAATTTGTTTATGTGATAGGTTCATAGGTAATATACATGACTTTTGGACGTTCAGCTTATAATAAGAAACATCACTATATTTTTGCAATACCGAGAATACTTTAACCAGGGAAGAAGCCGGGTGTGTGAGAGTTAAGACTACGTCGTCAGCAAAAAGGCCAATTTTATGAGAACGCTCGCCAACCTTAATCCCTGAAATGCCATCATCAGACCTAATGGCTTCCGCCAGGGGTTCCATCATTAATGTGAAAATGATGGGGGATAACGGACAACCCTGACGAGTGCCATTCGTAATATAAAATTTTTCTGAGAGTGCATTAGATGTAAAGACCATTGCCGATGGTATAGAATACAATGCTAGGATAGCTGATAAAATATTCCCTTGCAAGCCAAATTTTTGTAATGTAGCACGAAGGTAACCCCAGTGGACCCTGTCAAAGGCCTTTTCGGCGTCTAAAGCTAGAATCACTGAAGGCACTTTCCTGTTTTCCACTAAGTGCAGGAGATTAAACATTCTTCTAGTGCCATCAGGCGCCTGACGGCCCCTGACGAAGCCCACCTGGTCAGATTTAATTAAAGAAGGGGTAATTTTTGCCAATCTGTTTGCTAAAATCTTCGCGTAAACTTTTAGGTCAGTATTCAAGAGTGAGATGGGTCTGAAATTTTGAGGGGAATCCGGCTTCTTACCTGGTTTGGGCAGTGTGACAATAATAGCCTGCAGCATTTCTTCAGGAAAGGAGGCGGAGGAGGTAACATCGTTGAACAAAGAGCACATGTGAGGGACCAAGGACTGTGAAAATGCCCTGTAATATTCGGACGTGAACCCGTCAGCACCAGGAGATTTGTTTTTAGGCAGTGCCTTAATGGTGTCTATAATTTCTTTCTCATGGATCGGGGCATTCAAGGAGGATAGGTCGTCTGCAGTCAAGGACGGCAAGGACACAGAGTCTAGGAACGAAGCAATGGAGTAATCAGTGGGTTGTGGGGTATCTCCGTTCGAGTGAAGGTTATATAAGTCTCGGTAGTACTTCATGAAAGAGTTAGCTATCCGTGTGGGATGGTGTTCTAAAACACCTGTATGTGGGTCTCTAAGAGACGCAAGATTGGATTTTTCTTGCCTCTTAGAGATATAATTTGCCAAGAGTTTGCCCGCTTTATTACCATGGGCGTAATAGTTTGCTTTGATCCGCCTTAAATATTTATGGTGATTATCAAGAAGGGTTATGCGGACTTGATGCCTACATTGGAATAATTCCATTTCTATTTTCGGGGAAGGGGCCTGTTTATGAAGATGTTCTAGATTTTTAAGGTCCTTGAGCAATCCGTTCAACAACTCACCCCTACGCCTCTTCTCCCGTGCCGCCGCCTGAATGAGAAGACCCCTGCTGAAAGCTTTGTGGGAACACCACAGTGTGGAAATGGAAACATCATTAGTATTGTTAATCATAAAAAATTCAGACAGTTGACTATTAATACGTGAGGTCAGGGTAGGGTTAGCTAAAACGTCAGTATTATTCCTCCATAAATACGTTGGAGATGTGGAGGCTTGCCCTTTGATAACCATAGAAATCGGGGCATGGTCCGACCATGTGATTGAATGTATCGTTGTTGAGGTCGTTCTCTGAAGAAGTTGAAGGTCTGCGAGAAAAAAATCGATCCTGGAATAAATCTTATGGGGGCAGGAGTAGTATGTAAAGTCCCTTTCAGATGAGTGCAAGCACCTCCAAGGATCAAAAAGGTTGCGTTCCGATAAAAGGGGTTGAAGTTCAGTCCTGTTGGAGGGGGCTTGTCCAGAGCAATCCAATGATTTGTTCACTACGCAGTTAAAATCTCCACAGAGGAGGAGGGACCCTTGCTGAATTTTACTAACTCTCTTTAGAAGAGATCTCAGGAAGGGAACTGGTCTTCGGTTAGGAGCATATAAATTCACAAGGGTATATGTAGAATTGTTCAAATCACACACTAGGATAATGAACCTGCCATTCGTATCATAAACAACCTCATGCAGTTTGAAAGTGACCGTGCTTCTAATCGCTATCAATACCCCTCTTTTCTTAACCGGAGCTGTAGCAGAAAACAAATGAGGGAAGGCCCTATGCGAGCATTTGGGTTGTTTAGCGGTCATGAAATGTGTCTCTTGCGCACACAGGATGTCCCCATTAAGTTTAAGAGAGTCTCTCCACATTGGGCATGCGCATTTCAGTATATGTTGTGAACAAGCAGGTAAAGATGGGTACATGATGTCTGAAAATCGGTCCTTGTGTACAGCAGTCTGTCTGACAGAAGCCGGTCTAACGACTGTCTTTCGTTGAAGGGACTTGCTCAAAAACCAACAATGGATGGAGTCAATGGCTGCGATCGCTGATTGGTGTATTCTGGCGAGGGGGGGGGAGTCCCCCTCTCAGAATCTAGTGGCACAGCAGGGGGGGGATCGCTGTACCAACATCACTTCTACTCTGAGCCTCTTGTGGATCTAGGAAAAGAACAGAAGAAAGCTGAAAGGTGACCTGGGGTGTGCCGTGGTCACGAGGTCAGTATGCGTGGGTGGGAAAACGAAAGGAAGCCGACAGCAGGAGGAGGCCCGGGGCTAGCCTAAGAAGGTGAGGCTCCTCCTTCAAAGGGCCTGCGCCCTGCCGTCTTACTTGTGTTGGTACTGCTAGGATGAATGAAAAAAAAAAAAAACCTGCAGTGTGTACCAGGCTTAAGAATACTTAAACCACCTATGGACTGCCCCACGCAGATATACTACAGCAGGGCATCCCTCTTGCACGAATGCACGTGCCTGTACATGATTATGTGCACGAGGTCTGGGGCTCACCACTCGGGCTGTGGTTGGACACAGCAGGAGCCAATCAGTGGATCAGGCAGACGTGGTGTCTGCCGGGTTTAGCCGGTCGTTCTGAGGAGAGACAGAATGGCAGTCTGCCTATGTCAACAAGCCAAACCGCCATTCTGCTAGAGGGGAAAATGAAGATCTTGTGTTTCTGCTAAGCAGAAACACGGATCTCTGTTCTCCCCTAGTCAAAGCCAGTGGCGGTTCGTCCATAGAGGGCGCTGGAGCGCTGCCCCCTCTGGCTCTCACCGCCACTGAGTCTAATAACATAGATTCATGCATTGCACGAATCTATGTTATTATCGCCACTGCCGCTGTTATTCAGATGGTCGGCGCTCATGTCCGGCCATCTGAATTACGCCAGCTGGTTGGCTGTACGGAAATGTCAATCAGAGCCAACATCTCTGATAGGCTTTCCCAGTACAGCCCTCGGGTCCCGGAAGCTTATTCTCGGAGCGCACAGACTGTACGCCACTTGGATAAGATGACAGGCGTCTCAGCCAATCAGGTTGGCCGGTTCTGGCTACCGGTAACCTGATTGGCTGAGACGCCTGTCAATCATCGAGGGCGGGAGAAGACATCGTGGGACGTGGATGCCTGACTCCAGTAAAGGTGAGTGCCGGGGGGGGGGGGGGGGGGCAATTTACAGGGCACAGTGGGGACAATTGGCACAGCAGCGACCATTAAAGGGCAGAGTGGTGACAATTGATGGCACAGTGGCTGGTTTAATGGCATGGAACCGTGGTGACAATTGATGGCACAGTGGCTGGTTTAATGGCATGGCACCATGGTGACAATTGATGGCACAGTGGCTGGTTTAATGGCATGGAACAGTGGTGACAATTGATGGCACAGTGGCTGGTTTAATGGCATGGCACAGTGGTGACAATTGATGGCACAGTGGCTGGTTTAATGGCATGGTACAGTGGTGCGAATTGATGGCACAGTGGCTGCATTTGATGGCATGGCACAGTGGTGCAAATTGATGGCACAGTGGCTGCGTTTGGGCACAGTGAGACTGCAATTTTCTTTTCCTGGTTTAATGGCATGGTACAGTGGTGCGAATTGATGGCACAGTGGCTGCATTTGATGGCATGGCACAGTGGTGCAAATTGATGGCACAGTGGCTGCGTTTGGGCACAGTGAGACTGCAATTTTCTTTTCCTTTGCGCCCCCCAAAAATTTTGACCACCAGCCGCCACTGGTCAAAGCACATTGCTTAAAGTTAGAAAGCACCACCTAAAGGCACATTTAACGCTTTGATTGCCCTTGATGTTAACCCCCTCCCTGCCCGTGTCAATTGTACAGTGACAGTGCATTTTTTTAAGCACTGATCACTGTGTCCCTCAGCCCCAAATTTTTTAGAGTGTCACA
The DNA here is from genome assembly GCA_029574335.1 of Rana kukunoris. NCBI lineage: Eukaryota > Metazoa > Chordata > Amphibia > Anura > Ranidae > Rana > Rana kukunoris. The sequence goes on from CM056057.1 coordinate 67,882,491, forward strand.
TTTGTCCACCACAATGTTGCAGTCCCATTAAAAATTGTTGATCGCCACAATTACTAGTAAAAAATTGATACGGTAAATAAATATGTAAATAAAAAATCTATAAATATATCCCATCGTTTTTAGACAATATAACTTTTGCGCAAACCAATCAATTTACGCTTATTGGGATTTTTGTTTACCAAAAATATGTAGCAGAATACATTTTGGCCTAAACTAATAAAGAAATTATATAAAAAAAAAAAAATTATTGGGTATGTTTTATAGCATTAGGTATAAAATATTTTTTTCAATGTGATCAAATATCACCAAAAGAAAGCTCTATTTGTGGAAAAATATGACATCCGTTGACAAATATGACATCCGTTGTTTTTGGGTACAGCATCGCACAACCGTACAATCGTCAATTAACCACTTGACCACTGGGCACTTAAACCCCCTTCCTAACCAGACCAATTTTCAGCTTTCGGTGCTCTCACAATTTGAATGACAATTACTCAGTCATACAACATTGTTACCATTTGAAATTTTTGTCCTTTTTTTCACACAAATAGAGCTTTCTTTTGGTGGTATTTGATCACTTCTGGGTTTTTTATATTTTGCGCTATAAAAGAAAAACGACTGAAAATTCTGTAAAAAAAAACTTGCTTCTGTCATATTAGCAGGTTATTTCTCACACACAGCATATGCATACCACAAATTACACCCCAAAACACATTCTGCTATTCCTCCCGAATATGGCGATACCACATGTGTGAGACTTTTACACAGCGTGGCCACATACAGAGGCCCAACATGCAGGGAACGCTATCAGGTGTTCTGGAGCACCCAGACCAATACTGACATTCCTCTCCTACATGTAAAAATCATAATTTATTCGCTAGAAAATTACATAGAACCCCAAAACATTATATATGCTTTTTTAGCAAAACCCTAGAGAATACAATGGCGGCTGTTACAACTTTTTATCTTGCATGTTATTTTCGCAGACATTTATTAAATGCGCGTTTTTAAAAAAAAACTGTTTTGTGCTTAAAACAAAACAAAACAGTAAAGTTAGCCCATTTTTTTTTCATAATGTGAAAGATGAAGTTACGCCGAGTAAATAGATACCCAACATGTCACACTTCAAAATTGCGCACACTCGTGGAATGGCGCCAAACTTCGCTACTTAAAAATCCCCATAGGCGGTATTGCAGAGTATCGCGCAGGGTATTGCAGAGTATTTCTGGTATTGCAAAGTATCGTGCGGGGTATTGCAGAGTATCGCGCAGGGTATTGCAGAGTATTGGGGTATTGCATAGTATTGGGGTATTGCATAGTATTGGGGTATTGCAGAGTATTGGGGTATTGCAGAGCACTGGGCGGGGTATTGCAGAGTATTGGGGTATTGCAGAGTATTGGGCGTGGTATTGCAGAGTATTGGGGTATTGCAGAGTATTGGGGTATTGTTAAGTACTGGGGTATTGTTGAGTACTGGGGTATTGCTGAGTACTGGGGTATTGCTGAGTATTGGGGCATTGTTGAGTATTGGGGTATTGTTGAGTATTGGGGTATTGTTGAGTACTGGGGTACTGCAGGGTACTGGGGTATTGTTGAGTACTGGGGTATTGTTGAGTACTGGGGTATTGCTGAGTACTGGGGTATTGTTGAGTATTGGGGTATTGTTGAGTATTGGGGTATTGTTGAGTACTGGGATATTGCAGGGTACTGGGGTGTTGCTGGGTACTGGGGGATTGCAGGGTACTGGGGTACTGCAGAGCTGGGATGGATGGAGGGATGGCTGGATCTGTGACTGCATTTGTCACAGATCCAGCCACAGCACGGCTGCTGACACCCCGCCCCCCCCCCTGTCCTCGCACACTGTACCGAACGATACAGAGAGGAGACGCAGGAGAGGGAGGAACCGGCGTCATCAAATGTTCCATGGGGACGCGCAATCGCGGAAGTGAAGGACGACGTCCCAGGGACGTCGTGTCACAGTAGCTCGACCGCGCTGTAGCAGTATTTTTGCTATAGCGCGGTCGGCAAGTGGTTAAAGCAACACAGTGCCGTATCACAAAAAATGGCCTGGTCATAAAGAAGTAAAATCGTTCGAGGCTGAAGTGGTTAATGCAGAAGATATATACATTGGGCCAGATTCAGGTAGATCAGAGCATCTTTGCTCTGGAGTAACGCTTCTCATTTACGTTACTCTGCCGAAATTTTAGGAGCAAGTGCTGTTATTCATGAAGCACTTGCTCCTAAAGTTGCGGCAGCGCATCGCAAATGAGCCGGCGGAATTCAAATTGGGCGGGTACGGGGCGTGTAGTATTAAAACTAAGCGCGATCCCGCGGCGAACGTACTGCGCATGCGTCGAGTGTCAATGCATCCCAGTGCGCATGCTCCAAATTCTGTGAGTGAACGTCAATGACATCACATCCCCATTCATGAATGTTTTACGCAAGCGACGCGATTTGTTTTTTTTCCGACGCGATGACGACGCCTATACTTAACATAGGATATTCCACTAGGGGGCTGCTTTATCTTTACGCCGCGTATCGCTTCCGGAAACGTCGTAAAGTCACTGCGTCGCGCCCGAAAAAGATCGTGAATTGCCAATTCCCGCTCATTAACATATTTTTTGAGCGTAAATCGGCGGGAACGCCCCCGGCGCCATTTTTAAGTTGAAGTAACGATGCGATGGCGAAATTCAATTGCGCCGATCGCATCGGAACTCCAACCCGGCGTTTCTTGTTTTCTGGTTACAGAAAACAAAAACGCCGGCTTAAAGTGACAGTTAGGCTGGCGGATCCATTGATCCGCCAGCCTAACTCTACCTAAATCTGGCCCATAGAGGTTGAATTATTAAAAGTAAATAGATTCTTCACTTTGCAAGTGCAGTTGCACTCATTTTCTCCAGAGCTTAGAGCAGGGATGGACTGGCCATTGGGACTACAGGGAGTTTCCCGGTGGGCCGATGGCTCAGTGGGCTGGCTTCAGTGACAGTGGGCCGCCGCCCACCTCCGCTTCTCTGTCTATCCCTTCCCGCATCGCTCACCTCCTCTCCCTCCCCGCAGCGCTCACCTGGGGGGAACAAAGAAGCATGGGGAGGACCAGAAAAGCAGGGGGATGACTGAGGAGCATGGGGGAGGGGACAGACAGCTGACTCAACAGCTATGGCCTGGGAGTTTCTCCCTTCTGCCTAATCTTGTCCCATAAGGGGGGGCACCGAACTGATTCTTTGCCCCGGGTGAAATAATGTCTAGCTTCCCCACTGGTACTGCCTATAAGAGCACCAGTACCAGCCATTCTACTCTAATAAAGTAGGATGGCTAGTGAAGGGGGAGAGGGTGGCCGGGGAAGGGGGGTGCGGGAGTTGTCCGGCCGCCATAGGAGAGACCTGTCAAAGTGGGCCAGTCTGGATGAAGTCCAGGGTCAAATTTCTGTCCAAGTCCAGCCCTGGTTTAGAGAATGAGGTGGAGCCTCACTTTGTAAAGAATACCTAATCAGGTGCAAGGCAAATTAAAAAGAAAAAAAAATAAGATTTGCACATGATTGGATGCTGGAAATCATCACCGCGTTCACTGAGCTCTGGGGAGTATTTTTATTTCTATTGCATTTATGTGACAAAATAGAGTCCACGTGTGCTACAACTAACAAGCAGAACATCATGCCTAGGATCTACAGATTTAATAATGTAAATAATATTGCCTGTGGGGGACAAATATGAGTTATATATGAGGGGCTAAAATTACCTTTGGCACTGTCTTAAATGCCTACAGGAGTGTTTGCAGATTGCTTAAAGCTATGAAATGTATACAAATAATGGTTCTGACTTCTTAGCAATTAAAGCAATAGAACTTGCATGTTAACATTAAATAATCCATGATGCAGATGGCTTCTAAAAACAAAATATTAAAGAAAATTACACAAATGATGCTGAATGAGTTAGGCCTCGTACACACAACCGATTTCCTCAGCTGAATCCATCAAGAAACTTGGTGGGAGAGCTTTTTTGGCGAGGAAACCGGTCGTGTGTACATTTTTCATCGAGGAAACTGTTGAGGAACTCAACGAGCAAAAAAGAGAGCAAGTTCTCTTTTTCCTCGACGGGAGTCCAAATTGGCTCGTGGTGTTCCTCGTCGGGCTGCTTTTCGTCGAGAAACTCGAGCGTGTGTATGCTAAGAAACCCGCACACCTTCGGTAAAAGTAGCGTTTGTAATGGAGATAGCACATTTGTCACGCTGTAACAGACTGAAAAGTGCAAATGTCTCTTACCAAACTTTTTCCTAACCCGCAGTAACATGAGATTAGCAAAAGCAGCCCCTGTCATTGTATGTGTTGAAGTCACCGAGTTTGAGAACGAGGAGATTTGGTCTTTAACGTGTGTACGCAAAGCAAGCTTGTCGAGTTCTTCGACAAGCCTAACAAGGAACTCGACGAGGAAAACGATGTGTTTCGCCCTTAGAAATGCTCAGACAGTAATTACCGTATTTATCGGGATATTGCGCGCCCCGGCGTATAGCGTGCACCCCTAATGTGGAACCCGAAATTCCTGTAAAAAAAAAACATTTTAGTACTTACAGTTTTGGTGTCTTGCGTGGCGTCCATCGACGGCCTTGTCCGGTCCGGCGTCCGTCTTCGGCTTCACTGGTGTCCTCCCAGCTTCTGCCGCGCTGTCGCCGAGTCGAATCCCCGCTTCCCACGCTCAGTTTGAAGTGCAGTACACTCGGGTACATTCTGCCAGGCTCGGCTTCGCTCGTGCTCACGCTCTGTGGCGTTTATGCGTGAGCACGAGCGAAGCCTGGCCGAATGTACCCGAGTGTACTGCACTCGGTATATGTCGGCGGAGGTGTTCAAACTGAGCGCGAGAAGCGTATATCGGCGTATATCGCGCACCCACGATTTCCCCCTTATTTTAAGGGGAAAAAAGTGCCCAGTATACGCCGATAAATACGGTAAGTATATCTAAAGATTTGAGTATCTATCAGGTTTGTTTTATTGCTGTTGGCAAAGTGATAGGCAATTCAATATTGTTTTTTATCCAAGCAAGAGTTGAGGAAAAAACCAAAGGGGAACACTTGTTTTGGTAACATCAACATTGCAGAGATTTCCTTTGACTCCCAGTGGTGTACAGGACAGGAAATAAAAGAAAATCTCCCAAAAGTAACACATACAGCAAAAAGTGTAAAAAAAAAAAAAAAAGACTTGACAAGGGCTTTAGCCACTTGCCTACTGGCCACTTTTACCCCCTTCCTGCCCAGGCCAGTTTTAGCTTCAGCTGCACGGTCATGCAACACTGTACCCAAATATATTGTTAGCATTTTTTCACACTGATAAAGCTTTCTTTTGGTGCTATATAATCACCAGTTGATCTTTTTATTTTTTGCTAAATAAAGTAAAAAAGACCAAATATTTTGAAAACAAAAATACATTTTCATAACATTTTGCAAACAGGTATTTTTTACTCTTCGATGATGTGTCCTGATGAGACTGCACTGATGGGCACTGACAGGCTTCACTGATAGGCACTGATGAGGCAGCACTGGTGGGCACTGATGAGGAGGCACTGATGAAGCTGCACTGATAGCAGCACTGATGGGCACTGATAGGTGGCACTGATGGGCACTGATAGGTGGCACTGGTGGGCAATGATAGGCAGCACTGATGGGCACTGATAGGGACACTGATAGTCACTGGTAAGCAGCACCAATAGGTGACATTGGTATGCAGCACTGATAGATGACACCGATGAGGATGCACTGATTGGCAGCAAAAGAAAATATGGAAACTGCTCTGTAAACCAACATGAAAATAAAAACTGTGGACATTATCTTAAATATAAACAATATAAATACCACATTAAGTGCATAAGTATAAATGTACCCATATGATTATATGTTAGATAGTATAAAAGTCCAATTGCCAACAACTAAATGGCAGCAAAAAGGAAAAAGAAAGTCCTGATATGCTTAAAAAAAAGTGATTCCACAATGACAGAAACGTGAAGAGAAGCCTATAATGGCACCAATATCACATGTGTCCCTTCACCAGAAGTACAAGCCTGCTTACCAGAACACAGGATAGATAAGCCTGGAAGTCAACACACTCTGGACTGGAATAGGTCGTTAAGGAAGATGGACGCGGGAAATCCGAGCGGATCCAAAATCGATCTCCTCAATTTAGACAGCTGGAGGGTGGATGGAAGTAATCTGACCGAGTGGAAACGATCACCTCACTCACAGCAGGTATCTCGTACAGTACCGAGGGAAGAAATACTCGCATAGCATAATATTGCATGCACAAATTTTAATATAAAAAGAGTCAGATATACTCACAAAAGCATCTGAATAAAATTACGTATAAAAGCAAACAGCCGGCCGGCAAGCATACACCCGTCCTATGGGTGAAGACGTCAGCGCATCAACTTCCCGGCGATCGTTTCGTCTCACAAAGACATCGTCACAGGGGATGGCAGATTGGCAGCACTGGTGGGGACTGTTGGGACTGCGCTAATAATCAGGACTTTAATAATCAGTGCCCTGATTATCAGTGTCAATGTCCCTTTTACACAAGCTGGTTATCAGCTGTCCTCTCTTTTAGTCATGCTGTCAGCGTGAGGAAAGGAATGCTGATAAGCTGATAACCGTCTTGTGTTTACATCATGATCAGCTGTGATTGGGCAAAGCTGATCACATGGTAAAGAGCTGCTGATTGGCTCTCTACTTCAAACTATGATCAGTGGGTCCTTTGCACACATCTGCTACAAGTAAATAACTACAAAGTTTAAATATATCAATATATACAGTATATATATATATATATATATATATATATATATATATATATATATATATATATATATATATATATATATATATATATAGTATACACAATGCTCAGCATAAATGAGTAAACCCCTTTTGAAAAGTAATATTTTAATCAATATCTCAATGAACACAAGAACAATTTTCTAAATGTGGAAAAAACTGAGTTTTATAGAACATTTGTTTAGCTCATTACATGAAAGTAAGGTTAATAATATAACTTAGATGACAAAATCTTCAGTTTAACTCAAATTAGTTGATGCAAAAATGAATACACCCCACTACAAAAAACTACTACATTTAGTATTTTGTATGACCTCCATGATTTGTAAGGACAGTACCAAATCTTCTAGGCATTGAATGAACAAGTTGGCGACATATTGCAACATCTATCTTTTTCCATTCTTCAAGAACGACCTCTTTTAGATCTTGGATGCTGGATGGAGAGTGATGCTCAACTTGTTTCTTAAGAATTCCCCATAGGTTTTCGATTGGGTTCAGATCAGGAGACATGCTTGGCCACTAAATCACTTTCACCTGTTCTACTTCAGAAATGCAATAGTGGCCTTAGATGTGTGATTTGAATCATTGTCATGTTGGAAAAGTGCATACCTCCCAACACGCATGGATTCTGCGGGACTGTCCCGCACAGACAGAATCTTCCTGCAGTCCAAGAGGAGGCAGCACGGAAGCAGGAGGAACTGGAGCGGTGCATGGAGGACTGTGGAGGGCCGACACACGGGCTAATGACAGTCTGTGACCGGCTGCAAACCCCCCTGGTCAACAACATTAATGCGCCCACCCACCGCTCAACACGTGAGCGGAGCTGAATGGGCAGCGCGGCAGTAGGAGGAACTGTAGCGACGCATGGATTACTGCAGTGCTGAAGGAAAGAGTGCCGACACATTCTGTGCACAGGTGAGAGATTCCCCCCCCCCTCAACAACTTCAATTCCCCCCCCCCCGCTCAACAACTTAAATCCCTTAAACCCCCCCCCGGCTCAACAACTGCTGTCCCGCAGTGGATTTTTTAAATGTTGGGAGGTATGCCAGTAGTCTTCTTCTTTTTAAGCATCTTTGTTAAATTTTTGTATCACTTTTGCTTCTGTATTCTGGCTGATAAGTAAAGCTTTGGTGATCTTCTTGTAGCCTTCTGTAGCCTTCACCTTTCTTGTGTAAAGAAATGATTTTCTTTCTCAGGCCTTGTGACATTTCTCTTCCATGTGGTGCCATTGCCGACAGCATGAAATGGGAGGGGTTTTCTTTCTTAAGTAATGTCCTTTTATAATCAACTGTCTGCTGGATACCTATTTATTTATTTAAATAATTAGACTCAACATGGTTTTGAATTCATTTGTTAGGAAAAATACTTTGGGCTAGATTCAGTAACAATTTACGCAGCGTATCTGTTGATATGCCACCTAAATTCTCGGATGCGCTGGCGTATCTTTTTTTCTGTATTCAGAAAACAAGATACGCCGGAATTGTGCTAAGATACGAGCGGCGTAAGTCTCTTACGCCGTCGTATCTTAGTTGCATATTTACGCTGGCCGCTAAGTGTCGCTTCCATCGATTTACTCGTTGAATATGCTAATTATGTCGGTACGCCGATTCCTGAACGTAGTTGCGGCCGGCGTATTTTTTTGCGTCGTTTACGTTAGGCTTACGCCCGGCGTAAAGTTACCCCTGCTAAAATGAGGCGCAGCCAATGTTAAGTATGGACGTCGGGACAGCTTTGTATTGTACGTCGTTTACGTCGTTTGCGTAAGTCGATTCAGAATGGGGCTGGGCGTAGGTTAGGTTCACGTCGTTTTCATTGACTATTTGCGACGTGATTTGGAGCATGCGCACTGGGATACGTTCACGGCCGGCGCATGCGCAGTTCGTTCGTGCGTCATTTACGTGGGGTCAGGGATAATTTAAATACAACACGCCCCCTACCTGCCCTATTTGAATTGCGCGCGGATACGCCGGCCCATTTACACTCTGCCGCCGCAATTTACGGAGCAAGTGCTTTGTGAATACAGCACTTGCCTGTAAAAGTTGTGGAGGCGTAGCGTAAATAGTATACGCTACGCCCGCACAAAGATACGCTCTCCATCCTGAATCTAGCCCTTTGTGTGCAAATAACAAATTGTGGCTGCAATCAATGCCACGCATTTGTGGGAGTATTTTGCAGTATAGTGTCCCGTAGAAATTGTTGATTCTGAAAGGTTTCCTGACAAATCTATTGGGGTGTACTTAGATAGATAGATAGATAGATAGATAGATAGATAGATAGATAGATAGACAATAGACTTCTCCCCCACTCTCCTCTCCCCTGTAACTTCTCCCAGGTCTCCAAATTTGCAGCTAAAACATTGCTTTGAAGACTTGGTCCCAGATGACCCTGCCTTCTTCCTGCTGCATGTCTCGCAGATGCCGGTGCAGAGGTATAGGAGGTCGGTAGTGTGTCACCTGATCAACGCGGCAAAGGCGGGAGTTACCCAGAGGTGGAGGGACTTACGGCCCCCCTCGGTTGCAAGTTGGCTTATCAGGGCCCAGGAAGTAGGAGCTATGGAAGACTTGGTTCTTTCTGCTCAAAACAGGAGGACACAGTACAAAGAAACCTGGGCAGGATGGAATCAATTTATTAGATCAGAAGAGGGGAAGAGGCTCCTTGAGGAGAAGTAGGGGGAGAGACAGGAGGAGATGGGGAATGGGTTCCCCCTTTTTTATTTATTTGTGGGGGTTTTTTTTTGGGGGTTGGTGGGGGAGGGGGGGTAGCATAAGGGAATACAGGAGTAGGAGGGGAAATGTATGGATCAATATTGGAAGTATGATGTATCATAAGGAATGTATATCTTGGTCTGTAAATGTATGGTATCAGTGATATTTTGTTATATCCTATTTTTGAAAAAATTTAAAATAAAAGATAAGTAAAAAAAAAAAACATTGCTAATCTGCTGAACACTTCTGTAATCTCCCTGCAAAGATAAGAGAGCTGAAATTCACACCACACAAGTGTGATTCCGGCCTTACCCCCGCTAGCTGCCGAGGCGCATTGCTGGCGGTTCAGCCGCGGTGTCCCATTGATTTCAATGGGAAGGAGCCGTGGAGGAGCGAGAAACACACAGCTTTTCTCATCGCTCCAAAGATGCTGCTAGCAGGACTTTTGGAGCGGTCTCGCCATCGCAACGCCTCAGTGTGAAAGCACTCAGGCTTTTCACACTGAGACTGCAGGGCAGGAGTTTTTCAGGCGGTATTTAGGCGCTATTTTTAGTGCTAAACTGCCTGAAAAACTCCTCAGTGTGAAAGGGGTCTAAGGATTTTCAGTCAACGTTGAGCAAGTGAAAACAGACAGTAAGTGGCTGAAAGCTGCAGGAGATCAACATTGATGTTACGATAAAACATACCATGAAAGATGTGAGAAAATCTTGAAAAAAAAAATGGCAACAATTTAAAGGGGTTGAAAAGGTTCATTTTTGTATTTTCTAAATAGGTTCTTTTAAGCTAGTGCATTGCTGGTTCACTTACTTTTTCCTTCGATTTCCTTTCTACTAAGTTTTTTTTACTTTGTTTTCTTTGTCTGAACTTCTCACTTCCTGTTCCTCCTCAGTAAGCTGTCCTGGCTGACCATGGATGATGGGGGTGTCTCATCACATTCGGCTCCCCATCACAGATTTCTCCGGAAGTGACGTTTCGATGCCGCTATCTTGCTACACCCCGCACTCCTGCACAGTAATGATAGAGTGAGAAGGGGGCAAGCTGACATCTTGTTACACCCACCAGAGTTTTAGATTTCACAGTTATTTTCAACACAAAACGGAGCTTATATGCTTAAATACAGTATTGGTAAATCCAATTAAAGGAACCTATTTAGAAAATAAAAAACAAACCTTTACAACCCCTTTAATATACGCAGTTCTTTAGCAAACCACATTTCAGCCAGTTATCATTTACTTTAAAATGATTTGCTCTTTAATAGATACACTGGTTGCTCTTACTTGTACAAAAACTAAATGGATGTTTTTAACAGAAGTCATAATGTCTTATATTTTATTTAAGATCAATCTTGAATTTTGCAATTACCACTTTTAATTGCAAATACAAAAGTTAGAGAACAGGATGCCACTTATTGAGGAATAAAGCCACCCACACACACATATATATTTATATATACAGAGGGGCCCAATGAAATGTATACACACTTCAACAGGTTTTATTTATACTCAAATTAACTTATGGCAGCAACCTGTAATACTACGTGTCTCCTAAAGATGTCAGTAGTTGCATCATTGTGACCGTCGGTGGAGAGTGAAAGAAAATGGCGTAGGCACGCTAGACTTTCGAGCAACACAAGACCATTTTGATGGGGTATTGTGAATTTGAAAATGTATATGAGCCTAGGTTCACACTGATGCGGTGTGGGATTTGCAGTGATTCATGTCCGTTTACCACACCACATCACAATCGCATTCCGCGGCGGGTGTCAATGTTAAGTTAACCCCAAAACCAAAAAACAAAACCAAAAACAGTTCGCAAAATGTAGTGTAATTGGCAACTTTTTGTGTGAATTTAGCAATACAAAATGAATGGGGAAAATTGGAAATCCACTTTAAATAGAAATAGAAATAGGTCATACAGCATATTTTACCCCACCATTGCAAGACCCTTATGCCACGTACACACAATCGGTTCATTTGATGGAAACGAACCGATGGATTTTTTCATCAGATATCTGATGAAGCTGACTTTCATCAGTCTTGCCTACACACCATTGGTTAAAAATCAGATTGTGTCCAACGCGGTGACGTAAAACACTACGATGTGCAGAGAAAAATTAAGTTCAATGGTTCCGAGCATGCGTCAACTTGATTCTGAGCATGCATGGATTTTTGACCGATGGATTTCCCCACAGACGATCGTTTTTTTCTATCGTTTTTTTAACCATACGAAAAATGTAATTCGTGCGATGAAAACAGTCCATCGGAGACAGCTTATCGACTGCTTATCCTGCACCTGACAGCTCAGAAGAACATTCAGGCCGCGTACACACAACCGTTTTCTTTTCGGCGTAATCCATCAAGAAACTTGATGGGAGACGTATTCTGTCGAGAAAACCGGTCGTGTGAAACTCGACGAGCCAAAAAGAGAGCATGTTCTCTTTTTCCTCGACGACAATGGAGAAAATTGGCTCGTCGAGTTCCTCGACAGCCGAACAAGGAATTTGACGAGGAAAACGATGTGTTTCGCCCGTCGAGTTCCTCGGTCGTGTGTACGCGGCCTCAGATGATTTGGGGTAGTAGCACCCTTTTCTTTCTTTTTGCAGGCAGAAGGGTGTGTATAGCTTTGAAACCCCTCCTCCCCTCCTGAAGACTCCTGGGATGTATGACATAATTTACCTAGGCATGGAAGACAGGAAGTACATTTTTTTTTTTTTTCAAACAAGTAAATATGATATGCTTTCCTATCAATGTATTAATGCTAGCAGCATAAGGATTATAACTAGTCTATGTTGATTAAAAACATGAAGTTCTGATTGAAATAAAATGCTAGATCCTACCCTCCCACCAGTGCCGATCCTGACCTCCCTGGGGCCCTAAGCAAAATGACATGTCACATTTTAAGAATCGGGGGGGGGGGGGGGCGCTGCCGACAGTGACATGTTACATTAATCACTTCAGCCCCCGGACCATTTTGCTGGTCAATGACCGGGCCACTTTTTGCGATTCGCCACTGCGTCACTTTAACTGACAATTGCGCAGTCGTGTGATGTGGCTCCCAAACAAAATTGGAGTCCTTTTTTTTCCCACAAATAGAGCTTTCTTTTGGTGGTATTTGATCACCTCTTCGGGGGGTTTTTTTTGCGCTATAAACAAAAATAGAGCGACAATTTTGAGAAAAAATTTATATTTTTTACCTTTTGCTATAAAAAACTATCCCCCAAAAAATATATATAGAAAAGAAAAAATGTCCTCAGTTTAGGCCGATACGTATTCTTCTACATATTTTTCGTAAAAAAAAATCGCAATAACCGTCTATTGATTGGTTTGCACAAAAATTATAGTGTCTACAAAATAGGGGATAGTTTTATAGCATTTTTAGTAATATTTTTTTTTACTAGTAATGGCGGCGATCAGCGATTTTTATCGGTACTGTAAACTTATAGCAGACACTTTGGACAATTTTGACACATTTTTGGGACCTTTGGCATTTTTATAGCGATCAGTGCTATAAAAATGCATTAATTACTGTAAAAATGTGACTGGCAGGGAAGGGGTTAACACTAGGGGCAAGGAAGGGGTTAATTATGTTCCCTAGGTGTTTTTTAATTGAAGGGGGGTGGGACTGACTAGGAGAAATGACAGATCGCTGTTCATACATTGTATGAACAGACGAACAGTCATTTCTCACCCTGACAGGACCGGGAGCTGTGTGTTTACACACACAGCTCCCGGTTCTTGCTCTGTAACGAGCGATCACGGGTGCCCGGCGGTGATCGCGCCCGCTGGGCACGTGCGTCGGCACCAGGGGCGAGCAGGGGGCGCGCGCGAGCGCCTCCGGCAGGTGCACGCGCCCCTAATGGCTGGAATGCAAAATGACGTATAGCTACGTGATTTTGCGCAGCCAAGCCGACCTGCCGCCGTATAACTGCAGCGGCTGGTCAGCTAGTGGTTAAAGATTAAAGTTGACAAGCGGGGGAGGGGGGTGTTCTGCTGGAAATGACATCTTACATTAAAGTGAAAATCAGGGGGTGCTGACTTCTTACCATGCAGCCAGTGAGTTGAGAAGCGGGGTGATGGGCCGAAAATTACTTCTCACCAGGTGGGGCCTCTAGTAATTTGGGGGCCCCTCCGCAGCTTTGTGGGGCCCTAAGCGGCCCTAAGCGGCTTTGCCTCCCACTCCTTTGCTCTGGGTAGGCATAGCTGAATGATAGCAACACCTCTCACACAGACAACAGGGGGGTGTACACATGTTTTGTTAGCTTATTGTTAAATTTACTAGGTTTATCTCTGCTACCTTTTGGACTACTCAGCTAAATTTAGATTTAGGTTTGTAGTAATTAATCATTTCTATGACTTCATCTGGATTTTAATTTGCTATTAAAATTTATGTTCAGGTGAAATCCTGGAAAATGCCTGCAACTCACTACCTTGAAGACCAGCGACCTCTGGGGCATATGATTAGAAGAGGCCCTGTCTATGGACAGCTTTGGTGGTGTAGCACCCTGTCTAGGCAGGGTTGCTAGCAAATTTACCTGCCAAGTGATAGCTGCCTTGGCCGATTGATAGGAGGCCAATAAAAATCACCCTAATTCTGGAGTTGCTGCTCTTCTTTCTTTTGTCACTAGATGGATAGGTATCTGGTGCATTAGAGATGACAAGGGCATAGCAAGGATGGATTAGGTATAGATGGGGTGTCTCAGCCAATGGGCAGGGATTTTCTTGGGTCCCTTGGCCTGCTGGTAGAGCCTATTTAATTGGGTGAGGTCGGCGTACTGTGCCACCTAGATGGCTGTCTGAGTGGACGTGTGTTGTGCTGCCCCAGGCTGCTAGGCCAGTGCCGGGGGACATCTGACTGCTAGGCTGTCTAAGGGCCTATCCAGAAACAAGAGAGCAGCGTGGGGTTGGGATTACGGCTTGCAGTCCATTCAAAAGTAACATTTCGGCCAGGCCGGAGAACCTGCCGTGGTCGAAGGTAGAGGGGAAGCTGTCGCCACTAATTGACCATCCACCCTATTATCAGGGACCACTGTGAGTAGCTGAAGCAGAACCAGTGCAGTATTCTCACCAACTGGGGATGGTAAAGAATTGGGAAACTTCAGCAGGTGTCAAGCCAGGGACCCAGCCAGCAGAGGTGACGCTTGCAGAGTAGTGGGGTGACGCTTGAGGGGTAGCTAAGCTAGGGACCCAGCAGGGACGCGGGAGTGACGTTTAAATAAGATATTCAGTGAGAATATTGGAAGAGCTCAGGAGATCCAGGGACAGTGGAGCAGCGGGTCTAAGTTTTAAGCCTCATACACACAATCAGATTTTCATCGGACAAAGCATAGGACTTTTGTCTGAAGGGCATTGGCCGTGAACTTATCTTGCATACAAACGGCAAAGAAATGTTGGCCCACAAGCTCGAAATGACTTGTTTTTTTAGCTCTTTGGCGTCACCCTTTGGGCAACTTCTGCTAATGTTGTGTTATGGTGAGCATGCGTAATTGTACTTTGAGGTTTTGTCCGATGGACTTGTGTACACACGATCAGAAAATCCAACAACACACAATTGTTAGCGGACAATATGGATGAGCTCCGGAGTGTTCGCACAGTCCACGTGCGGAGCCCGCCAGGAAGTCTGCACGGTGGTGCGCTAATCACAGGTAGGGAGACATTGTCCCGATGCTTGGCTGCAGAGATCGGGAAATGTCTGGAGAGGCCCAGGACTTGGCTACAGTGGTATTAACTTTCCGGAATGAAGTATTTTGTTCTGTATGTCCTGAGGGAGCAGATAGACACATAGCACAGGCTGAAAAAGGAAAACACATGGAAACATTCTTGAATGAATAAGCTGTAAACGCAGCAGTAACACTCACTAGGTCTTCCATTAGGCACTCCTGATTTTACACTGGTAATGGAATGGCACCCACAGCGCTGGATATATTATGTATATAAAAGATTTTATATAGTGCTGCTAATGTACCCAGCGATATCACATGGCCTGAACTTTTTCATCAAGCTTAGAAAACAGGGCTTGGGTTTTTTTTTGTTAAAGGTTTGGGTGGCTTTATTCCTCAATAAGTGGCATCCTGTTTTCTAACTTTTGTGTTTGCAATTAAAAGTGGTAATTGCAAAATTTAAGATTGATTTTAAATAAAATATAAGACATTATGACTTCTGTTAAAAACATCCATTTAGTTTTTGTACAAGTAAGAGCAACCAGTGTATCTATTAAAAAGCAAATCATTTTAAAGCAAATGGTAAATGGCTGAAATGTGGTTTGCTTAGGAACTGTGTATATTAAATGGTTGCCTTTTTTTTAACAATATTTTCTCACCTCTTTTATGCTATGTTGCATCTCAACATCAATGTTGATCTTCTGCAGCTCTCTCAGCCACTTTCACTTGCTCATTATTGACTGCCTATCCTTACTGTCGACCAGCTTTCTGATAGTGAAAATGGTGGATCATATCTGCACTTTGAGTGACAGTACAGCCATTTGTAGTCTCCAACATGGTTGCATGTGTAGCGCTACCCCCGCAGGAGCCGCTGGATAGATTTGGGATCTACTCTCACTAATTTATTCACCCCCTTTAAGTGGCTCGAACCCTCCCTTCACACACCAGACAAATGTAACAGTATTTGGTTGGGTCCACAATAACGCATATGAAATATGCAATGACAATATAACAATATTGTTACCTTCTTCAGCTTGCGGCTCCCAATGAGTAAACACACCTCACACAGTCAATTTAGTAAAATCAAAAGGGTAACTTTACTTGTCTTACGATAGAAAGGGTAAAAGGGGTTGAACAACAAGTTAAACATACATAAATATCTGTATGAGAATGACTCTGCAGGCATCCCTGCGGTAGTCAGCAAAACAAACCTAAAAGGTTAACACAAATGGGCCTATAAGTAATCTATGCTCACGAGCTTCCCCTAGTGGGCAGTTCCATAAACCACAAGTGCAGAAACCCTTGTCCAGACCTGGCTCTAATAGCTTCGGAATTGTTCCTCAAAGATGAAGTCTATGTTGAAAGCGTTGGTGCACTTAATTGAATTGTAATCCAAAAGAAGAAGTTAAACTCAGTCATAGGGGTATGATGAAGACAAATGCTTGTGGGGCGATCCTCCAGTCAGTGTCAGTCAAATCTACTAGTGTAACTTTCAGATGTTGGGCCTCTCAGCTAAATTAATGAACAATACGTGGCTCCGGCC
Source organism: Rana kukunoris (assembly GCA_029574335.1). Lineage (NCBI taxonomy): Eukaryota > Metazoa > Chordata > Amphibia > Anura > Ranidae > Rana > Rana kukunoris. Next base: position 67,899,205 of record CM056057.1, read on the forward strand.
TATAGAGTGTTATTACAGTTTTTCTCTATTGTTTTGGCTCATTTCTTGAAACCGAAATGACATTCTCAAAACTCTAAGATCATTTGGCAAAACAGACTTACAGTTCAGCACAACACTATTACTCACTTGCAAAAGCTCATATCTTTCCCAAAACTGTTCACTCATGCTTCAAAACCCTATTCCTTTCCCATATAAAGAGTCAGTGCCTCCAAAATGGCAAAGATTCTTCTCAATTGCTTTGGCTCATTTCTTGAAACAGACCAGACAGACATTCTCAGCTCTCTTGGTGCTTTTGCCAAAATAACCTGTATGGTTCGGCACAACACCATGGTTCACCTTCAAAAGTTCATATCTTTCCAAAAACAGTTCACTCATGTGTCAAAACTAAATTTCTTTTTCATTCAAATAGTCAGTGCCCCCAAAATGCATCATCCCTTTGGCATTGTGTAAGCACTGCAAGTCAAAATGTTTAGATGTTTTATCTCTATGGCAGAGGACCATTGAAATATCCCTCATGTCCACCTTTCAGTCTTAGCCCAGTCCTTCATTGACAATGGTTACTGTACAGTTTTTGTCTAGCTAACTGAATACAATTGTGTATAAAACTGAAAAATAAGAAAAGTTTTTAGGGTAAGAGTAGCCTCCAAGGTTTGACATCACACATTGCACTCATACTGCCAAGGAAAAATTACTTTACAGTATTGTAACCATTATCATTCACACACAAAGTAACTTCCATACATCAGACTAAAAAGAAAACGTACACAGCATAATATATGGAAATATAAACACACAAACAAAAAACAAGGACAATTACTGTAAATTTAGCCTACAATGCTGTAAATAAAGCTCGAGTTTCACAACTACTGTACGGCCCCTTTCACACGGGGCGGATCAGTAATGATCCGCCCCGTGAACCTCCACTTGCTCAGTGGGGATCGATCCATTGATCCCCGCTAAGCCGGCGGATGACAGGGAGGTCCTCGCACACTGTACAGGGACTGCCCTGCCAGCTATCCGCTCTCTCCTATGGGGGATTCGGATGAACACGGACCGTCTGTCCGTGTTCACCCAATCCAATCCGCCAGACGGATGGAAAAGTAGGTTTTTCCTCCGTCACACTTTGGCGGACCGGAGCGGGTCTGATGTCAGCGGGCATGTCACCCCTGACATCCGCAGCTCCATAAAGGAGCACAGAGTGCCCATTCAGGTCTACCTAAAAAACTGGCAGGCGGACCTGAACAGGCCACCCGTGTGAAAGAGCCCTAACATCTCTTCACTGGTCGCTGTCCTCATTTTCCCTCTTCTGGGTACTGCCCTCACCCTCCTGCCCATCCACACGCTGCTGTCTGTCTGGCCACAGATTCCCATCACCATTGCAGCGTATATATCCTCCCTTGCGATGCAACGAGCGGAGAAACGAGGGAGATGTCGCAACCATCGCCTACACTGATCTCCTGTAATATTCTCACAGGCAGCGACTATTGCATGGAACGGGGACCTCTGATCTTGAGCCTGATGCTCATACACTCTCCACCTCCAAGCGCAGAAAAACTCCTCAATAGGATTGAGGAAAGGAGAGTAAGGTGGTAGGAACACAATATCCATCCTTGGATGAGCAGTGAACCAGGTCCTGATAAGCGGGCCACGGTGGAAATTCACATTGTCTCATACAATTATATATTGTGGTAGGTGAGGCCCTATGAGACCTCTCTCATTTTCTGGGATCAAATCCAAATGAAAGTGGTCCAAGAAGATGAGGAGCTTCTGTGTTTTGTATGGGCCAAGTCTGGGCATGTGAGTGGCCACACCATTCTCAGAAATGGCAGCACACATGGTTATATTGCCCCCTCGCTGGCCTGGGACATCCACCATGGCCCAGTGGCCAATAAAATTACGGCCACGTCTTTGGCCCTTGGCCAGGTTGAAGCCAGCCTCATCCCCATACAATACAGTTACAGACAGCTACATAGGAATGTTCTATGTTCTGCACAAGTTCAATATACTACTGGCCAGTATTCCAGTGGATCCAAACCTGGGGTACATGTACCCTATGCAGAGGTACTACAGGGGGTATTTGACAGAAAGGGGAGGGGAAAAATTATGAAATTACTGAAATGTTACAGTAACATTATTAGATATATTTCCATGGGAGGCACTACTGTAATTGCAGCTCTTTGACCCTTTTACTTTCTGTATTGTAGGTTATATTCTTCAAAATAAGGATTATAATGATAATTGCATCATACAGTAAGCTGCAGTTTTTACTGTAATACTGGAATACTACTGTAAACTGTATTATCAATATTGTAGAAAATAAACTATTCCAGGGATATGCAATTAGCGGACCTCCAGATGTTGCAGAACTACAAATTCCATGAGGCATAGCAAGACTCTGACAGCCAGAAGCATGACACCCAGAGCCAGAGGCATGATGGGACTTGTAGTTTTGCAACAGCTGGAGGTCCGCTAATTGCTTATCCCTGAACTATTCCATACTATTCCATAGTTTATTTTCTACAATATTTTTCTTGTCATGGTTAGTATCATACGTAACATCCCACTGAAGTAAGATACTGTAATACTGTAGGCCTATCACACACACACACACACACACTAAATGAATACGCAAATGAGTAAATAAACATATTTGTTGCTCTATGCACAGTGTCCTGTCCTATACATTATATAATTCCATCATTGATTGTGAGGGCATGGTTGATGACATGGTCTATAATTGTCGCCCAAATTTCATTAGGGACAGCATGGTGTCTTCGTGCTCCTCAGCTTCTTTCCCCTTTTCCACCATCACGCACCCTTACTCCTCCTCCTCTTCCTCTTCCTAGGGCAGGCAGTTGCCCGTGTTCATCTACTTGGCCAGGTGCCTCCATGTTCAGACATTGTACTGGTCCTGCATGGTCAATCTCTATATATACATGTTTGGCAGCATTCACAATACAGTAATGGACAGTACCTGTCAGGTAACTAAACATACTGTTTGATTGGTCATCTGAGACCAACTCCTCCTTCGTTCAAGTTCTAGTTTTACCTGACTGTCAATTGCTGTAATGATTTTATCAAATGTTCCAAGAGATTCATATATGGTATTCATGGTATTGTGTTCCTGAATAATTTTGACAATTGAACAGACTATTGTGCATGTGATGACTTAAACAATGTAATTACGCTAACACGTTTTGGAGAGAACGACCATTTAGACTGAGAAATGACAATCAGTTTGGATCAACATGATCTATTCAATTGGAAATTGTGCTAAATGTAGGTTACTTGTACTAAATCATTTGAGAAATGTACTGAGACATTGAGACATGTACTGAGACATTTGCAATTTAAAGAAATGAATGAGAAATGCCATTCAGTTGTGAACAATTGCCAAGTGGTTTGGAGATTTGTCCATGTTGTTTGGAGAATGTCATTTCTGTTTCAAGAAATGAGCCAAACCAATAGAGAAAAACTGTAATCTATAAGCTGGGGTAATATTGGAGCTTGGGCAGGTGCCCCCTCACCCAAGCAGGCCTAGTCCGCCTGAGTCTTTCACGAACACGCGCTAATCAGCCACCGCTCCGCAACACATGGTCTCTGGTATCCGACTCTCCACTGCTACGATCGTCAGCTAGGGAGTTCTCTCCGGTCTCTCGGTAAAACGAGCTGGGGGCACTTGGTCTTGTCTCTCTCCGGATGGCTGGTCTCCAGATGAGTCTTCTCTTAGGCTTCAGGCCTAGCTGCTGAGCTGGAGTGCTCTCCCCTGCAGAGCAGAGGGAAGAACGCAGGTCCCAAGAGAAAGAATTCAGCTCCTCCCCGCCTTTAAATAACCTCCCCCATAAGGCTGTGCGGAGGTGTCATGTGCTCCAGGAGGGCAAGGCATTGTAGGAAGTGTAGTTTATTCCTACTAATTGTCAATGGAGTCCGTTTCTCCTGGTACCTCTAGTCCCACAATGCATTGCTTTCTGAGGAAAATAAACACATATGAACCATGTAACTGGAACTCTGGTGATGATTCAGGTCTACATCACTATCAATAGTCCATGATAGTATGACCCCGCTACACATGTAACAGGGTAACAACATGGGAGCACAATCTGGAGCTTCAACAAAATTCTTTCAAGGAACGATCAGCAGGTATAATTTTAATGAAAGCTACAGAAAAGGTCAAGAGGAAGCAGGGAGTAGTTTGACTACAGAATTGGTCATTCTCCAACCCTTTTCTGACCTGCAACCATAGGCCAGAATTCTTCCCTATTGCCCTACTGTTGTCTATTCTGGGAGTTACTGTGAAACCTTTGTTTGCCTGTTCATTTAAAGTATACAATACTATACAAACCATGGGCCAGATTCACGTATTCCAGAGCATCTTTGCTCTGGAGTAACGCATCTCATTTGCGTTGCGCTGCCGTAATTTTAGGAGCAAGTGCTGTCATTCACGAAGCACTTGCTCCTAAAGTTGCGGCAGCGCATCACAAATGAGCCGGCGGAATTCAAATGTAGCGGGTACGGGGCGTGTAGTATGCTAACTACGCGCGATCCCGCCGCCAACGTACTGCGCATGCGTCGAGTGTCAAAACATCCCCGTGCGCATGCTCCAAAATCTGTGAATGAACGTCAATGACGTCACATTCCCATTCATGACCGTTTTACGCAAGCGACGTTTTTTTTTTTTTTTCCGACGCGATGACGACGCCTATACCTAACATAGGATACTCCAACCCCATGTAGGTATATCTATGCGCCGCGTATCCCGTCCGGAAACGTCGTATCGTCATTGCGTCGCGCCGGATTTCGATCGTGAATTGCCGATTTCCGCTCATTAACATATTTTTTGAGCGTAAATCGGCGGGAACGCCCCCGGCGCCATTTTTAAGTTGAAGTAACGATGCGATGGCGAAACTCAGTTACGCTGCTCGCATCGGAACTTCAACCCGGCGTTTCTTGTTTTCTGGTTACAGAAAACAGAAACGCCGGCTCAAAGCCACAGTTAGGCTGGCGGATCACTCGATCCGCCAGCGTAACCTTTCCTGAATCTGGCCCCATATGTTTCTGGTCTGATCTATCTTCACGGAAACTGTTTACAGCAAAGGTTTTAAGTAAAACTTATTTGGTCAGCTTTGAATTATTCTGTATCTGCATTCACTTTTCTTTTATAGAATGTCTGAACATTACAAGGGTCTAATTGGCTTCAAAAAGGGTGGACTCGGGGAGCAGAGCACTGCACCTGGAGCCCACACAGTTGTGTGACATTAGCAAATTAATATTCGCTAATGTCTTCCTGTTTCTCCTCCAATCAGGAGCAGGTCCTGAGACCTGATTGGCCCGGGAGTCCTAAGACCCAATTGGCTGTGAGTCCAAAGTACTAATTGACCGGTAGTAGAAGCGACCGCCAGGACTCGGGAGACGATGCAGGGGCGGAAGCCGCCAAAGCCGCGACCTGGATGGGGAAAGTGCGGAGCTGGCTGGGGGCCTGGCATGTGACGGGCGAGTGGGGGGAGGAAGCTGCAATTGAGCAAGCGAGGGAGGGCCAGAAGGGAGGGGGGTGCTTGGCTGGCTGGGGAGACCGTGGATGGCCCTTCCAAGACAATTGAGCACCAGCCGCCACTACCGACAGCTCATTCAAAATTAATGGGCTGCCTTAAAGCAGTGCATGGTAGCAAATGACACATTTGTACATGTACAGTAACACAACACAAAGATATAAATGGGCTCTAAGTCCCCGTTCACACCGATTCACACCAAATTGCATGACAAGTTGCACCCCATTTTCAGCAATGGAACCGTTCAAATCTCCTCATATTGCAGTGAATTTAAAAAAGGTTCATTACAACTTGCATAGACTACTATTAAAAGAAGTCGCAAGCTGCAATGAAATCGGAGGTGAAAATCGCACTGATCTTCAGCTTTCGAATCATGCTGAAGTAGCATGATTTCAAAGCCGCACCAGTGTAAACCAGGGCTAAGGTTTATTTTAGGTGGAATCCAACCAATCTGTAAATATGTTTCTTGATCGTGGGAAGAGATTTACATATAAAATTCCTTGCTGATAAAGACCTGGCAGGAACTGAATACAGAACACCAGCACTGCAAGCCAGAGTGCTCATCAAGTAGTTGCCCAGAATCAAATAAAAGCACAAGCTCTAAAACAACACAACTAACACGTTAGATTCTCCTTAAATAAGAGATAAATTATAAACCACCCTGACAGCATAATGATATCAATGCAGCTATGAACCCATTCATATTTCAAACATCACTTATCCAAACAACAAAATAATTAAACATTCCACGAGTGGAGACTTAGCTGTATCAAAAGGTTTTCCGCTCTTCTTTTTATTTCAGCCGTCTGTCTTCTTTAGAGGGGTACCTGGGAGAGGGTCAAACATAGAGGGGGAGCGATCTGCCCCAGCTGGAGAACGTCTTTGTGTAATTAACCTCTAAGCCAATGCCCCAGTGGGTTCTGCCAGGCAGATCAAAGCACTCACATCTTTGTCTGAAGAGAAGCCGGGGGAATGCCAAGCGGATAGGAAAGTGAGCAGACCAAGAAGTATACATTTAATTAAAAAAAAATATTATATACTACACATTTCAACATTTCAAAGATATAACAGATCAGTAGATGGTTAGCATGTTCTTTGTCTCCCATGATGTGCAATAGATGGATTAGGCAAGAAAGAAGGTCTTTCAATTTCCACTATAAATGTCTTACGCTATATGACTGACCATAAAACACATGTATTCATAACGCTGTCATTTATATTTTATACTTTACACAAAGTGTTTCTGTTATTTCTCAACTCTTTAATGGACATTGTGTAATGGAATAACAAGGAATTTGATGGGGACAGGGTGCTGGAGCTGTCCCTGCATACAGGAAGAACAAACCGATCTGAAAATTAGGCCAATAGGCAAATCAGCAGTTTTTATTTTTTTTACCAGTAACAGGAATGAATGAATGAATGAAAAACGTATATAGCGCGGCACATATAGTGCGAACTAAATCGCCTCTGGGCAAATCAAAATTTTTGTTTTGACTTAATATGATCTCTATGACTTCAGGCATTTCAGGTGTCCAGAAAATGATGGTTCCTAAATGTTCAATTCAACAAGTCTGTTTAAATATATTTAGGCAAAATAAAAAAAGTTGCAATTTGTGAATCAATTTGTTTATCATTACCTTACCTTATATAGGGTGAAAGTCCTGCTGCTTTTAGCTTTTTTTTCCTACTGCCTGTTACCAGTGGTGTCTGGAGGGGGGACTGTAGCCCCGAGTGGGTCCCCAAAAAGCCCCAGGTCTCAGGCATGCACCCTTCTATTGTTGGCACTAAGCGGCGCCGCTGAGTGGGGAGCACTCTGATCTCGAGCATAGCTGAGTGCAGGTGAGTGACATAGTAGGTCCCGCCTTCTGGAGCCTGCAGCGCCTAGGATGGACATCCCACTGGTCCAATGCTGGAACCGTGGGATGTGTGACATCAATCATAGGCGCTGCAGGCGCCAGAAGGTGGGAATTACAATGCGGCCACTGCGCCATGTCACTATGAGTTCCCCGCTCCCCGCTCGGCGCTCAGGTGAGCGGCTCTCCTCTCCTGCTCTGGCTGCCTGCTGTGATGATGATGGGCAAGCCGCACACCGCACACCACAGCTGAGCTGCAGGACACATGAAGTCTGTCTCCTGGTCAGGTAGGTCAGTGTATGTATGTGGAAATTGAAAGACCTTCTTTCTTGCCTAATCCATCTATTGCACACCATCAGTGTATGTCAGCCATCAGGTAGGTCAGTGCATGTCAGGTAGGTCAGTGTATGTATGTCAGGTAGGTCAGTGTATGCATGTAAGATAGGTCAGTGTAATGGTCAGTGTGGGTCAGGTAGGTCAGTGTGTGAGGTAGGTGAGTTTAGTGGTCAGGATTGATGGGTACTGGTAAGTCAGGCAGCAACCAGCAAGTGAGCTTACCCCCCGCCATACAACCCCACTGCCCAGCCAAAAAACTCTGCGCCATGTGTGCATGACGTAGGAGCTTCTGCTTGAGCCTCTCTGGTCTCCCCCTCCTGACATAGATGAGGGGCAAGTTCTTGTATGAACATCTCCCACCTGGAGATTATATTCACAGCAGTAGGGGAAACAAAAACTTTACAATAGAACTCTAAAACTCCAGTCAACATTTAAAAAAGTAAAGCGCCCGTTAAAAAGGATTAAAAAGCATAATTTTTTCTGCATAATTTTTTCTGCAGTATTATTTTTATCACTACACGTGTTCAGTCTTCTGAGTTAAATGACGACCAGTGTGATTCAACCCACTATGGGGCCAAACTTTGTTGGACCTACACTTTAGATGGCATAATTACACAGCCTGGTCTTAGTGTATTACTTCACTGCATAGCTCTCATGTATCATTATATGAGTGTCTAGTGTGGCAGTAAGGATCACACCCCGCCACCACCAAAGGAGAAGAAGCCCATGATGCCATTGAGTCAACCAAAAAGCCCTAATAAAAAGCTATCTATGTATACAATTTATATATTTTTTAATGTGGGGACCTAAAAAATAATCTTCTGCTTTAAGTAGTTCCTTCTATAACCTCTGTAGCTGCAATGATTGTTACATTTCAATAATTGCACACTCTGTAGTTGGATGGAGTAGTTGGAGTAGAAAGATTACAGAATAATTCAAGTATAAAATCCAATGATAGTCTCCAGGAGCACTCACGCTATTAATCTCTCTTTATTGTAACACAAAAGTGAAGGCAAATGCTAAAAACATTTTAAATACATGCAGCCAACAAACACAGTTTATCAAGCAATTCCTTCCCTGAAAAAGGATAAAAATATTGTCAGAGGTTGTCATAGCCTGAGCCCCTAAGGCCGCCTACACACGATCAGACCGGTCCGATGAAACTGGTCTTAAGACCAGTTTCATCGAACCAATTCGATGGTGTGTACGGCCCATCGGACCGTTGTCCTTCGGACCAAAGTTTTAAAACGATGGTTAGTACACAAAAGCATCAGACCAAAAACCTGCGCATGCTCAGAATCAAGTCGACGCATGCTTGGAAGCATTGAACTTTTTTCAGCACGTCGCTGTGTTCTACATTACCGCGTTCTGGCCTGATCGGATTTTTGGCCCGATGAAAACGGTCCGTCGGACCAGTCTCATCGGACCGGTCTGATCGTGTGTACGTGGCCTTACAGTGCTCATAATTGTTGGTCCATGTATATGGATACCCTCCTGCAATGGTGCCACCTGGTTAGAGACTATTTTCATTGGGATATTTACTGGGAATCACTAATTTGGTCTGCAAGGTGAACGTATTTGCTTTGTGAACTGGTAAAGGGGTATATCTGAACCCTGAAACAAGTAAAGATACTTTTTGGAATGTTCTGTATACAAAACCATGTGATCAGCAGTAAAAAGCTGAGGAGTCTATCTTAAGGGTTAGCATAAGATGTGCAGGGGTTAGCACAGGTTATGCCAGTACTGACACATGATCACATGACATGACATAACACAGTTGTCTTTGGTTCTAAAGAAGTTCAAATAAAAGTGTGCAGCTGACAGTTTTGGGTAATCTAAGGTGCATAGACTACAGGATCATCTAAGGCTGGTTTAGTGAGGATCTTAATATTAATGTTCATGAGTGACACCCAGTAGTGTCCCCAACCCTGAACATCGTCAAAGGCAAAAAAGGAAATTATATATATATATATATATATATATATATATATATATATATATATATATATATATATATATATATATATATATTTATTTATTATTATTATTTTCTGCTGTTAATTCCATTAATGGTATTTTAAATGATATTTCCCTTTTTTTATAAATTAATTAAGTTCTCTAGATGTTTGTATATATACTTAAGAACTTTAAGGAAAACTTTTGCTGACCACATTAAGTCCATAATCAGACATTAATTAAAGCAAAGATGCAATTTTCAGTAGGTAAGTAAGCAACTTATAAAAATGTTTAGTGAAACAGTGAAACATATTTCCGTTAATGTGTGGCCAGTTACTGTCCATTATTGGGTTTAAGGTCAGATCAGGTAGAGTTTTATTTGTTATACTAGAGGCATCTAATGCAATATCTGGTTGAATAATGTTTAAAAAAATTAACATCATCCAGCAAATTTGAACTTAAAACCATAGTTTAAATACGTTAGTGGTTAATAGCAAATTGTAATCTAAGTGCTGGACAACAAATGGGTTCTTGGAAGAAAAAAAAGCTGGCATGAAAAAAATATAGAGTGCTACTGCTGATCTCTTTCTAAAAAATACTGGTTACCTTCTTGTCATGCTAACTCTCTGATGACTTCATTAATTCTTGAGTCTAAACATCGTGACAGCCAGGCAACTAGCAGGTTGAGATGCTGGTCAGCCTGCTTATTTTTCCAATGACAGATTTCCCTAAAGGTAAAATATGTCTAGGAACAAAATGTATCTGTGAAAATAGCATGAAAATACAATATTTAATTATTTTTGTGATAACTACTGAAAACTTGTGGCAAAATCCAAAAACAGAAGGAGGGTTACAATCTGCTTCATTCCAATGATGTGCCGATTTGGTCAAAGAACACAAACGCTATTTTTGGAGGCACTCCGGAGACAACCATTGTTCTTTATGGCCAGAGATGAAGTAAGAAGTCTCCATACTGGAGGCCTGATGGTGGAAACTATCCACTCTTGGTGCTGGAACTCAATTTATACTACTTTGACAAAAAAAATAGGAAAAGAGGGGACATGACTGAAACCTTTAAACCTTTAAACTTAATGAGGGTGTGAATAAGGACCAAGAAGGCAGTATTTTTCATATAAAATTTAAATCAAGAACCATGCCCTTAATCTACCAGGAGGAACGTTTATTACTAATCTTGGACAGTACTATGTTACTACAGGAGAAGTGAATGCTAGGTATAGTCTTCTGGCAGATTTAGAGCACCAACAATACGTCAATTTAGACATGCCTGGGACAAAAATAGATCTATACCCAAATGATCATTTGGTCTTTTTCTTGTATTACAAATGGGCTTAAGCGCTTTAAGTTTCTAATAATGTGTTGTTTATGTGGATTTATCTCCCATCCGACTGCGCCTGTATAGTTCCAAGGCAAAGATCACTCCAATTTTCTTGAGTTTAGCCTTATAAACAGTTAGTATATTATACATTTTGATGAAGAGAGCGGAGTGTTATGGAGGTTTTGGGGGATATTTGCAAAATGGAATCTATACTTGGAAAGGGTTCCTTTCCTAACAGTTTATCTTTGTTGGATTATGATGAGCTAACCTCTGTAAAGAACTCTGATTCGCAAAAAATTTAGGGTGCCCCTACATGGGCATTGAGATCTAGAATAGTTACATCCTCACTCCTCCACAGACTTCAACGAAAGTCTGCAGGTCTCCATTAATTTCCTGTATAAATGTGTGCATAATTGCAAACTCTACTAGCTTCCTATGCCTTACCCCCTACTTAAAGGAAAGTGCATTTATCCTGTTTGCATCTTAAACTGACCTAACAGATGGATTAGGAGTGGGAACTGACCTAACAGATCCCACCCCTAATCCAGAGAGGCATACTTACCTCAATCTGATGGCCTTTGGGGATTGTTTATATCCGGCACCCAAGGTCCTCTGTCCACTTGCCACCTCCATGCGGTAAAGCCCCATAGAAGTCTCTGGGAGAGATGGAGGTAGGCAGGCCCCTTGGATTTTTTGGGGGCTATACTGTGCAGGCACCGCTAGTAGAGAGAGGACTTGAATCAGTAGCATATACAAAATCACTGTAAGCCACAGCTGTCGGATCGAAGTAAGTGTTCATTTCTGCAGAGTAGAGGTAGGGCCTGTTAGCTCAGCTCATAACTCAAAAGTGCATACTGAGTTACCCATCCTCTCCTGTTACAGGAGGTGTTCAGTATGTCTAAATATGACTTTGTATTCCTATAGGTGCTAGAGTTAGACACATTGCACTTATCTCCCAGTTACAAATCTGGTTAGACATGCCCCCTTCCATTTTCTCCAATACAAGTCTCTATAAGAAATGTTTGCTGAGGGGTGTTACTGTAACTCACCTATGCAAGCACAGACCATTGAAAAGAAGGGCGGGAAGCAACATTTTAAATAGGTATATAGGTATTTGAAAAAATCTGTAAAACCCAATATAATTATTGGAAAAGAAAATCTGTCTCAAATCATAACATGTTTGGGTATATGAATATAAATAGATAAAAATTGTGTCAGACCTCAAATTGGTGTTAAAACTGAGCAGTCTAAATATACAGTGGTTATAGAAAAGAATCATCCCCCCTTTAAAATAATAACATTTTGTTTCTGCCTGAAATGAAGACACACACAGTTTTATCCAGCTGCATTTACCCAGCGCAACTTAGAACATCTAAGAAAAAGATATAACACGACATGTTAGAAAAATAACAAAAAAAATCCAAAATATAGTCACTGAGTTGGAAAAAGGACCACCCACTCCTAAAAATGGCTTGAAAACTCAATCAGGTTTAGCTAATCACCTTCTTAAGGGAAAACAAAGCCGTTTGACTTCCAAATGTAAACAGCTGCGGTAATTTTGATTAGTTCTGCATTAAAATAGTTCTCCCGGAGCAATTCAAAGGCTTTGTCAATACCTAGAAGCACAATGAAGTATATTATTAATAACTGGAAGGTATTTGGTACACCACAGACCTTCCCTGGATCAGGACATCGCTCCAAACTGGATGAAAGAGCAGGGAGGAAACTGATCAGAAAGGCTACCAAGAGGCATTTCTGAAGCAGTTGCAGGAATTTATGACAGAGTGGTCATTGTATGGATGTGACAACAATATCACAGATTCTCCACAAATGTGGCTTGTATGGGAAAGTGACAATAAAAAAGCCACTTCTCAAGAAAGGCCACATGCAGTCATGACTGAGATTTTTCAAAACACACCTTAAAGATTCGGAGGCCACATGGAAACAAAAATTCTGGTGGGAGGAGACTAAGATGTAATTATTTGGCCTTAACATCCAGCAATATGTCTGGTGGAAATACAATACAGCTCACCATCCAAATAACACAATTCCTACAGTAAGGCATGGAGGTGATATTATCCTGTTATGGGGGTGTTTCTCTGCAGCAGGGACTGGACCTCTTGTCAGTATGGAAGAAAAATGCATAGGGCAAAATACCATAAAATTCTTGAAGAATATCTGCTGCCCTATGCTAGAAAGTTGTCAATGGGAAATTTACCTTCCAACATGACCATGACCCAAAGCACACAGCAAAAATAACCACACAATTCCTTGCATGGCCTAGTCAGAGCCCAGACTTAAACCCCATTATTGACTTGAATACTGCAGTCCACAAATGGTCACCATTAAATTTTAATGAACTTGAGCAGTTCTGCAAAGAAGTGTGGGTACATATTTCAAAGTCTAGGTGTGCAAACTTAGTAGAGACATTTCCCAATAGACTAAAAGGTGTAATTAAAGCCAAAGGTGGTTCAACAAAATACTGACACAAGGTGCTGATAACTTGGAGTAAATACAGCTGGATGCAACAACATTTCAGGCTGCAAAGCAACCACATATGACTATTTTAAAGGGGGGGGGGGGTTCTTTGTTATACCCACTGTAAATTGTAATATCCCGAATAATTTTTTAGACTTGTATGTGTAGTCAGATGAAGAACAAAGTCAAATAAGCTTGATAGCTCTTGTGAGGCAGCTCATACATAGCAAGGTTTCTCCCAGTGGGTACCCAATAGTAGCTCAAACCATAGAAATACAGAAAGAAGCATCAGACCAATAATGGATGAAAGAGATTTAGATTCAATTTTTGATAAAACTGTCATAAAAAAATAAACAATGTTTTTCAGGGTCCGCGCCACCCCTGCTTCATAAGGGCTCAACACAGCATAAAACATAGATGGACTCAAAGAAAACAGTAACTTCACAAATCTTTATTGGCACCAATAATAAGTACAAATCTTTAGATAGATCTCCTCCTTCCCCAAACTAATTTTTTGCTTTTCTTGCACATTAACAGGTTTTCCCGGCATGTTCTTTTTTTGCTTAGGTTATCAGAGAGGAACAATTTGGACCTATTTTGGTTTTATTACTTCATAAGATATTAAAGATTAGAATTAAAATACATACGATCTGGAGAGTGGAACAAGGAAGAGGACTTTGAGTATCTGCCGAGCTTGGCAGAACATGCCTTTTTTAAAGTTTCAACCAAGTCTTACTTTTACAGAAAGCATTTCTGAAGCATTTTTTCTCTGAAATAATGCATATCATACATATATTTAACTTGGCAGACATGGACTGTAGCTTAAACTGTGATTTTGTAGGAAATTCCCTGTACATCAGAATCAGGACAAGAACAGCTAGGAATCAATGGCATAGGATGAAACTCAAACATACACGAAAGCAGTATAGATAGACTCATAATTATAACCCATGCAAAACAGTCATACTGACTGATATCAAACTTATGTTAATGTAAACTTGTCATGAAAAAAACTTGTTAGCTGCCATTTTTTTATGTCTTCTTATAAAAATGTATATTTTATGGCTACCAAGCTGACACACTAACTTCAACACAGAAAGTGCATTTATCTAAAAAAAAAAAAACAATAAACACTTGAAACTGGCAAATATGATATGAGTATGACACAGAACATTACAGGTACTGGTAAATGGCTGAAAAGAGACACCCAAGTAACCTAAGTTCAATCAATAGAAGAAAAAATAAATGAAGTGTAGGGATCTGCTACCATCTACTGTCTGAACCTGTAAATGCCTGTAAACATATTATGCTGGCTGCCTCTGTCCCTGGTTGTTGGCTTGGAAGCCCCAGAAGGAGGAAATGGAGAGAGAAGGGTTCAGCCACATTTCCTTTGCGTACTATTAAATCCTGAACCAGCAGAGACAATTATACACTACTAAGGAGGGACTAAAGTGGAGTAGGTAGACTGACTCTGAGTTCCAGTGCCAAGTGACATCAATGGGTCTGCCAGCATAGAGATGCATGGAACACCTGTGCATCCCTGTTCGGTAAACACGGCTCTCCATAGGCTTATATTATAGTATGCTACATGTGAACAAGACTTTACTGTAAACAGGCATTTCTGTATACAGCAGTTAACCTGTCTTTCTTCTAGACAAAAAGAACGCTCCCTTGTCATTTGCAATGTCCTGAACCTGGGTTCACACTATTGCGAACACAGACATTTCATGTGATTCGCACCTCATTGCTGTGCCGATCACAAGCGATGTCTGTGCAAAGCGAATTCAGCCATACAGCCAAATTCAGCCATACAGCTGAAATGGGTTTTCACACCCATACTATCTGATTCCTGTCCGAATTCATAGTTCGGACTGTGATCTGTGAACTGATCTATGGGTGTCATTAACTTTGTAATGACACCCAGAGTGGTTCGCAGAGGGCAGTGTGAACTGACCACGAGAAAGATGCGAAGCAGGAACCGGCACTGGAATTGCGCTGCTTTCCGCATTGCAATAGTGTGAGGCCAGACTTAAAGTAAACTAATTTGCAGAAAGATTACTATATTGATATGGTTATTTTGAATATTAAGAATTCAATATAAACCAAAATAATTCAAATTAACTCTTGTAATGAAGGCATTGAATTTAATCATTATACTCAACCATATTTACTTTGAACCAATTAAATCACATAAATAAACCTTGTCAATAAAAGTGCCAATAAAGTAAAATTACCTTTAAAACAAAATAAATCCCAGACAACTTAGAAAAAAACACATTAAGTCATATTCAGTAGGCTATCAATTTTTTGTGGAGGCAACTAGTTCATATTTCTGGAGGAAGGAGTCAGTATCAAAATCAATAACTAACCCTTCAGAGGAACATGATTTGTCTAAGAGGGTGGAAAAATCTTTGCTGCAGCTGCTTCACTCAGAATTCAATTATTTATGGCAAAGTCTGCAGGTTGCACAAAAGGTAAGCACTAGAACAAGTTCAGAGGTCAAAATGGACACAGTATATGTAAGGAAACAAGCACAGGTACTGGATTATTACATAATGACATGTAATACCATGCAAACAAAAATCGGTGTGTAAGAAATTTGAAATTCCAAAATGCATTTGTAAAACCACAGATTTTAGTATGATATGAGTTTAAACAGAGTCACTATAGTTGCTGTAGAATTAATTTTAGATTTGTTTTAACTGTTCTAATTACCATAGGACATATATTTGTAATTTCATCATTTAAGTTAGTTTAAGGCCGCGTACACACCATGAAATAAATGACAGACCGTTTTGATCGGATTTGTCTGCTGGGATAGATTGGTTTGATCGTGTACACGCGATCAAACCAAAATCCCTGCCTGCAGACAGCGCGGTGACGTTGACGCCGCCATGTCACCGTCACCAGGAAGTAAAACACTTCTGCGCATGCGTCGAATCCATTCGACGCATATGTGGACAGATATGTCTGCTGGTTAGCGTACTAACCAGCAGACATGTCGGACGGACGGGTTCCCAGCAGACAGATTTTAAAGCATGCTTTGAAATCTGTCTGCTGGAAAAATCTGTCTGTCCGCCCGTACACACGATTGAATTTGTCTGCTGAAATGGTCCGTCAAACCGTTTTCAGCAGATAGATTCGATCATGTGTACGCGGCCGAAGAGACACACTTTATTAAGAGAATATACAATTGAAATTCTGACCTTTTTCATTTTAAACTTACAATCAAATTAATAAAAAATTATTTTTTTTGATGTCTCAAATTTTTTAGGAAGAAAAGAGGTTTTACTTGACTATCTTAAAAACTACCCCTTTAGTTATCCCTTTGATGTCAAACTGATTCCACCAGCTGTTAAAAACCTTAGGATGGGTTATGATGAAAAATGATAATGTAGTGTTTTTTAAAACACACTTTTTACTCTTTTATGAGCACTATCGGTAGTACCACACATAACGTACAGTATTTGTTTTAGCTACGGTTTTCTGTCTGATGATTTTTAATATTAACCATTTGTAGAAATTGGGTGTGCTACTTACTGCCAAAAAACGTAATTGAAGTAAAATGAGGGGTGAAGAATGCCATGTTCTTTTTCCCTTCTACAGCTCCCCCCATACTTCTTGCCAGCAATTTCCAGCTGTCAAAATGACAGCCGAGATTTGCTATGTAATACAGCTGCTATTACAGTGCTGCTGTAAAAACAGATCTTCTGCTTATTTACAACATTCATATAGTGATATAGCGAATCAGAGATACAAAGTGACATTACTGTTTCATTTATTTGAAGATAAAAAAAAAAAAAAAACTATTGATCTGCATATTATGGCATTTAAAAATGTATAAAGAAAATGCAGTTTTGCATTTGTAAATAACTTTGCAATCTACCAGAATAATCTTTTTTATTGTCATTATTCTTTGTATGATCATTATTTATTTGTAAAAAAAAAAAAGGTATACAATACAGAGTTTAAACCAAAAACAACAAATATTGATTGCTGCTTAAATTGTATTTTAATAAGAACACAACATTGAGGAAGGTACTTTAGCTTCACTATTCATGGGACAAGCTATAGAATAAAATGTATACTTTGTATCTACAGTAACACTATGGGGGTTATTTACAAAAGGAAAATCCACTTTGCACTACAAGTGCAAACTACAAGTAAAAAGTGCACTTGAAATTGCACTGAAAGTGCACTTGGAAGTGCAGTCGCTGTAAATCTGAGGGGTAGATCTGAAATTAGAGGAAGCTCTGCTGATTTTGTCATCCTATCATATGCAAGTTAAAATGCTGTTTTTTATTTTCCTTGCATGTCCCCATCGGATCTACAGCGACTGCACTTCCAAGTGCACTTTCAGTGCAATTTCAAGCGCACTTTGTACTTGTAGTTTGCACTTGTAGTGCAAAGTGGATTTGCCCTTAGTAAATAACCCCCTATGTGTTTTAAACTAACAGTGATCAAAGCAGAAAAAGAGCCTGCAATGCATAGAAATTAAAATCATTTTCCTTGTCAAAATATCTTTATTTATGTGATAAAGAATGTACAAGTGCATAACAACAATGAGAGAAGAAAAAAGGGTACAATAGAGGGTATACATCATAAGAGAAACTTCTTGACTTGTAAACCTAAATATCTTTGGTTACAAGAGAGACAATTTACAGGTAATTAAACAATGCATACAAAGTCATTGGTGGCAAAGTGAATAAGCAAATATAGTAACTGACTAACTAAATGACTAGCTGACTAGCTATGTGACTAACTAATTATCGACCCTGGATCGCTTAAGGGATAAGCCATGTAACCAGTCTGATCTGGGCTAAATCCAGGGTTATGTCCTGTTCTAGGGTTCTGCTATATAGGTTCAAGAAATTTCAACAATATACAACTTTGTATCAACAAACATGAACATAGGAATTGTTAATTTGAGAACAAGAGTTCAAAGGAGGGGGAGAGAAAGGGAAGAAGGGGTAGGGGGAGGGGAATCCGCAGAAGCGACCTGATCTCCGCCGCCGGAGAGAGGCTTGAGCGGGAGGGTGCCAGTTTGGCTGGACTACTATGGCAATACAACTTCATTATTAAATGCGTTCGGAAAAGCATATGTTATCCAGGGTTTCCATAGACTCTCAAAATGTCAATAGCCACCATCTTGGCGTGGGACATTGCTGTGTTCATTCTATTTGTGACTTCATTTAGTGATAAATTAGGGGTTTTCCATGCTCTCGCAAGGGTTTGTTTTGCAGCAGTAAGAAGTTGTATGATTAGTTTGAACTGCTTGTGTGGGAGATTATCAGGTTTTAGATTTAATAACGCTGTTTTAGGATCTAAGGGGATTGTTTTCCCCGAGATAATGGAGATAATTTGAAAAATTTCCGACCAAAATGATAGGGCTTTTGGGCACGACCACCAAACATGAAGGTATGTCCCTGGAGTTGAACAACCCCTGAAGCAAAGATCAGGGTAATTCGGTACGTATTTCGCAACCCTGGCGGGTACTAGGTACCATCTAGTGAGTACTTTGTAATTAGTTTCAATGGCTGATTCGTTCATGGATGCTGATTTAGTGCTGTTCCAGATCTGTTTCCACTCAGAAGGTACTAGTTCTTGTTCTAGGTCCCTCTCCCATTTACTCACATAAGGAAGCTTCCCACTGATAGAGCAAGCTGTTAATTGGGAGTATAAGGAGGATATTATTCCTCTAGCGTGGGGGTCATTCTTACAGAAATTCTCAAAGATGGATATACATGTTGGCGTGGGTGAAGCATCAACAAATGGCTTAAAGAAATTTTTAATTTGTAGATGCCTAAATATTTCGGTCTGTGGTATGTCGTGCGCTGCACTGATGGTGGTGAAGGATAAAAAGGAAGAAGAGTCTATAAAGTCATGTAAGCATGTAAATCCTTTTGACACCCACTCTTAGTATTAAGTATTAGTATTAGTATTAGTATTGGGATAGATCCAAGCAGGGTAGAACGCAGGGTTTTTATGAAACGATAAAAGAGGAACATGGGGGGATTGGAGAAGATATTTAGTCTTTACTGTGTCCCAGAGGGAGAGTGAGTGTTTGGTGATGGGGTTTAGTAAGTGTTTACGAGCTTTAGGGGGGATCCATAGTACATTAGAAATTGCTATGGGGTCAGACTCTACCGCTTCAATTGATACCCAAAGAGGGGGCTCACATTTGTCGTGGTATTTTACTAGGTTTGCAAGTTGTGCCGCTCTATAGTAGTTTATAAAGTTGGGCAGCCCCATTCCACCATTATCCTTAGATAGATGCAGGATTTGAGGTTTTATTCTAGGCCTAGTGGATCCCCACGTAAAGGCGGAAACTCTTCTTTGTAATATCCTGAAGTAATATGATGGGATTGGGATGGGGAGCACTCTAAATAAATATAATAATTTCGGTAATATAGTCATTTTGACCGCGTTGATTCTGCCAAACCATGATAGGGGTAGATGGGCCCAGGAATTCAGGAGGCTTGATATCTGTTTTAGGAGAATAGGGTATTTGGAAGAGAATAGATCCGTTATTGATGTTGTAAGGTGTGTTCCTAAATAGGGAATACTCTTAGTTGCCCATACAAAAGGTAGACCGGATTTGGCTGCATTTAACTCTAAGGAAGTGAGCGAAATGCTTAGTGCGAGACATTTTTTAGGGTTAACGACTAGTCCTGAAATGGATGCAAATTTTTTAAGAATTAGCATAAGGTTGGGTCCTGTTACCTGGGGCGATGCAAGAAAAAGGAGGATGTCGTCAGCGAACATGCATAGTTTATGCTTGTGTCCGCCTATTTCTATGCCCAGTATTGTCGGGTCTGACCTGATCTTTTGTGCAAGCGGTTCTATGAGGAGGGCAAATAATAAGGGGGAGAGAGGACATCGCTGTCTCGTGCCCCTGTTAATGGAGAAGGTGTCCGATCTATATCCTGCATACTTTACATATGCCTTCGGGCTATTGTATAATTCTAGGATCCATTTCATGAAGTTGGGGCCAAAGCCCCATTTTTGAAGGGTATACTTCAAGTAGGACCAGGATACAGAGTCGAACGCCTGTTTTATGTCGAGAGAGAGGAAGCAAGCAGGGATTCCTCTCTACATGGCAATGTGAGCCAATAGGCTCGCCCTTCTGATATTATCTCCTGCCTGCCGGTTGGGGATGAAACCTACCTGATCGCGATGGATCAGGGTTCCAATTATGTTGTTTAAGCGATTCGCCAGAATTTTACCTAGAAGTTTGATATCCGTATTTAACATAGATATGGGCCGGTAATTTTCACTGAGGGTATTGTCTGTCTGTGGCTTGGGAATCATGCAGATTGTGGCCAAAAGTGATTCCTGTCTAAATGATTTCAGTTTTAAAAGATCGTTGAAGGCCTCCGCGAGCCTCGGGGAGATTAGTTCAGAGAGTGCTTTATAGTATCAGGCTGTGAATCCATCAGGTCCGGGCCGCTTGTTTAATTTGAGTTCCTTGATTGCTCTAGTTACGTCTTCTTGCGAAATAGGCGCATCTAGTTGTGTCTTTTGGGAATCAGACATTCGGGCAATTGGAATTGCGAGAAAAAGGTGTCGGGAGATCTGTCAAGAAAGGGAAGCAGAACCTGATTCGAGTCCTCGCATATTAGGAGAGAGCCCATTTTATGGGCATTGATAGTTTGAAGAAGGTGTGATAAGAACGGCATGGGGTTAAGGTTAGGGGCATAGTATGATACTACCGTTACCGGTGTGTCTAGGATGTATCCTGTTAGGATCAGGTATCGACCTTCAGGGTCTCTGAGTACCGTGTTCAAGGTAAATGGGGTAGATCGGTGGAAGGCAATCAGGGTACATCTCTTCTTAACTGGGGCTGAAGCCGTATATACTTGTGGGTATGCAGCGTTGAAGTATTTAGGAGTGGTGTTAGGGGTAAAATGTGTCTCCTGTAGGCAGACAATGTGAGCCTTTTTGGATTGAAAGAGCCTAAAGGCCTTCGTACGTTTTTGCGGTATGTTCAACCCTTGTACATTAAGTGAAACCAAGTTTAAGGGTGCCATGGCAGCCAAACCAAAAGTTTTATCTTACCTTGCCTCCTCGGACGGGGATGGCCCAGGTCGCTCCATGCGAATGGGGTGAGGGAAAGGAAAGATGAGGATCCAGGATAGGTAGACTCAAATGAAAGAGAGAATACATTGTAGATTAATGCATATTTGAACAACAAATCCCTGAATAAGCATTCGGGGTGTGCCCGTAGTGAGGGAAAAGATCCCTCACCAAGGGATAGAGGGTCCCTCCCAAATCCCCACATATTAGTTTGGGGATCTGAGGTGGACTGGTTGAGACGCGTGTTTTTTCCACAAGTCAGAAAGCCGCATTCAATAATATAGAAGTGTATTTTAAATGCAGAGGGATTCCTTTGCCTATGTAAAATCTCGGAATTTGGCAGGGCCTTTTTTAGTGTCTTGCAGGGTATGCAATTCAGGGGGGAAGATGTCAAGGCCATAGGGTCACTCCAGGTGATAGCCAACAGATTAGTACATATGATCAGGGGTTTAAATAAGGGCCTCAAATAGTGTTTTAGACGGAAGTATGCAAGAGTGACAATAGGGCACCTGGGCATTTGTGAGGAAGAGTTTATAGTGGTCCATGCGGAAAGGAGAGGCAATACCAGGTTATCATCATAGGCAATCGCCTGTGACATGTAATATGCAACAACTAGGAGTAAACATTTCATACTAAGGGCAAGACATAAGCACTAATTTCTGCCGAGGTTATAACAAATGATTGATCAGGAAGGTGTTTATATCACCTTTACTGGTGTCAAGACCTAATATAAAGAGAAAAGGAAAAAGAGGTGTGATTGTCTACAGGGGAATATGACCAACATAGTACCTGTTGACAGACAATTACTTAGCCTAAATTGAGAGGAAGAGTTAAGTGGCAGTGTGAGCTGTTCAGTCCATTGTGTCTTCTTGATCCTGGGTCTGTGGTGCGAATCTGCCGCGCTTGGTGGATTGGTGGGGTCCGCCATTCGGTTCTTGTTGGATGGAGTGGTTGTTAGAAGAGGTTGGTGCTGATCTTCTGCGTGAGGTGGAAGCCGAGGAGGGTTGATCAATGATTTTAAAGTCTACTAGGGCCTGGTGTAGTTGGTTGGGTGTTCTGCAGACTATCTTGGTCCCTTGAATCGTGAAACGGAGGGAGAAAGGGAAGCCCCATTGATATTTTATGTTACGCTGCTGTAATTCGATCAAGAGAGGTTTCATTGCTCTTCTCTTGGCAATGGTTAGTTGTGATATGTCTGCAAAAATTTGATAATTGTAGCCTTGGAAAGACAGGATCCCTTTCTCCCTTGCTGTCGCCAAAATTTGCTCCTTGGTTTTGTAGAAATGGAACTTCGCTATTATGTCTCTGGGGGGGGCCATCTACCTTTTACGTTCCACTGCAATGCCTGGAAGTAGTTCCTGACATAGAGCCATTATGGTGGACTGAAGGTCCACCACAGACTCTGGGATGCCCCTAAATCTTAAGTTAGATCTCGTGGCACGGTTTTCAAATTCTTCTAATCTGCTCTGGAGCATTAGGTTCTCTTCTTTTAGGGAGTCTATTTCTGTTAGGCATTCATGGGTGTAGGTTTCAATGTCCTCCACTTTAGTTTCCAGTGCTTCTGTACGAGTACCCAATTCCCTAATCTCCTTGGTGAGATTTGAGGTAATCTGGTCAGATGTCTGCTTTAATGCTTTGCGGAGCATTTTTTCAAATTGATTAATTAATCCTGCAGAAACGGTGTTGTCTTGTGGTACAGTTTGTGAAATAGCAGCCATGTCTTCATCCTCACTATCTGAGGTGAGGTTAGTCAGAGAAGCCATGGGCTTGGCTGTTTTAGCTGTTTGTTTCTTCCCCTTACCTGAGGGGAGCCTCTCTGAGATGACTGGCGCCTTAACTGAGCCTTTGGTCTGCTGCACCCTGCTGACAAGTGTCGTTTTAGCTCTATTTCTTGAGCCACCCAGCACCATTATACATTAAAATGTTCCCCTCACCTTCCTGTAGTTAATGACCGGGTTTTTTGTCCAGTTGTGACCGGTTAGGAAGCAAGTTATCCGCGGCTTTCTTTCCTCATGAAGCCGAGCACTAGGCTGACATGACTGTCCTGCTAGAGCCCGCACACGCCCCTCAAAATCATTTTCCAAATGATCAAGGAAAGTCTTGTTTGTCCTGAAAATAGCAATTTATGTATTAATTTGTTATCCTAAGTAATGACAAAGTTATCACCAAACAAACAGGCCCATAGCAAAAATGTAAAAGTTGCTGTTTTTTTAAAGGGCAAGAGGTGAAGATAGTAATGGCATTCAGATAAGTACTTTTTTTGCCATGGGTTAGAATGGAATCATAACTGTGTTTATTATACAAGTTATATTTACACAGAAATGGACTGGTATAGGTATTTAAAGTTCACAAAAGTTTTTATATATTAATCAGTAAGGAAAAGTAGACAATACTAATTCTGAAGAGTTTTGAAGAAGGACAACACATGTTCTTTCTAATAATGGGTATACTGTCTCTCATTTGGAGGGACTGTCCCTCTTTTGAGACCAAATTCCTCTGTTGTGTAGCCTAAGTTGTCTGTCTTCAGTCTGATGTGTAACCTCTATACTACTGCATTTTTTATTTTATTTTTTGAGAAACCAATATAAAGGAAAAAAGAGGTAAAAAAGAACTTGTGTAGCTTAGCTACTCATTGACTGCATATTGGATCTTTGTGGTCTGTGTAACCAGGGCCATAGCAGGAACCTGCCCTTTGCCTACATACTGTGTGTCACTTTATATTATTTTAGAAAGTTGGAAGGTATAGTTATATACCAAAGTCACAAAGTAAAAAAAACGCACAATTTATACCCAAGTGAAACTCATAATCAAGCAAAAAATAAACCGTTATTAAGAACAACTATATAAAACTATTAACACAATGACACAGAAAAGCTAGAGGGAGCAGCTCTAGCAACCCCCATAAAACATATAAGTACTAAAGGCCTTGTTTAAAAACATGCACTTAAGCCAAGTTCCATCTGATAACTTTTTATCCATAGCCTTAGGAATGCCCACCTCTGAGGAAGTCCAAGCAGGATGCAATGTGTCAATTGGGTTAAATCTTCACGCTATCCTAAGTCTGCTCAGAGGTTTGCAGCTGTGGATCCCAGGCTGCAGGGCTATCTAGACTCTAGGAACTGCAGTGTATTTATTTACATGCTAATCCATGCTGATTTTAAAGTATATTTAAATATATCTCTTAATAACTATATGGTAATAGAGAGCACTATGGAGCCTTTTCTTGTGTTTGAGATCCTGTTTGCCTGGTGGTGCACTGACTGGGACATAAATAATTGCCAGTGGTTAACATATGGTTTCATGCATATATGACCTCCTTATAATATAAGGGTCCAACTATTGATATAAGAGTCCATCCATTAGAGCATTCGCTGTTGGAGGCAATCACCAAGGAAAGTGTGTAGCACAGCAGAGGATTTATGAGTGTCAGCCCAGGTTCACACTGGGCTGCAGGAATGAAGCCACGCGAGTTCAGCTGAACTTGCACGATTTCACTCCCACTTTGAAATGCCAATTTGAAATGCGGTTTGACATCGGGAAATGGCACTGTCCTAATCGGTGTGACGCCACATCTGCACCACTGCACAGATTTCAAAAAGTAGTTTCTGTATTACTTTTTGCGATTTCCGCCCGCGATTTACATTGACATCTGTGCAGAAATTGTGCAGACTGACAAGCGGGAGTGAGATAGTGAAAGTTAAGCTGAATTCGCACGGCTTCATTCCTGCAGCCTAGTGTGAACCAGAACCTGGACTTAAGAAGACTCACACTTTTATCTCAATGTGGGGACTGGTGAGGTAATCACAGAGGGGGGGTCTATGGTATATTGGGATATTCGTATCACACTTGTGTATCACTGTGGGGATATTCTTACAATATCTGTTCTGATTGAGGTGCACAGAGTTGTTTATGTTTGTAAATCAGATTTTTTATTTATTTTTTAATGCATTGTATGTTCTACTCTAGTTTCAGATTTGGTAATGCTTATTTCCTCTTATGCCGCGTACACACGGTCAGAATCTCCGACAACAAATGTTCGATGTGAGCTTTTGGTCGGATATTCCGACCATGTGTAGGCTCCATCTAACATTTGCTGTTGGAATTTCCGACAACAAATGTTTGAGAGCTGGTTCTCAACTTTTCCGACAACAAAAGTTCTTGTTGAAAATTCCGATCATCTGTATGCAATTCCGACACACAAAAATACTACGCATGCTCAAAATCATTGAACTTAACTTTTCAATTTGACGCATGCTCGAAATCATTGAACATAATTTTTCTCGGCTCGTCGTGGTGATTGCGTTCTTGGCGTTCGGAATTTACGACATTTGTGTGACCGTGTGTATGCAAGACATGTTTGTGCGAATAATCCGTCGAAAAAAAAAATCCACGGTTTTGTAGTCAGAATGTCCGATCGTGTGTACGAGGCATAACAGTTATTGTATACACATTTATGTGATGTGTTATAAAGCATGTCATACGGTTTTATTAATGTGACTTGTTGGTCTCACTTAATGATTTAGTTTTTCACATAATCGTCATATTTTATTTATGCATTTTTGGCTGCATTCATACTACAGCATTTTGAATAGAGAGCAGATTTACCGCAAATCTGCCCACAATTTGACTGCACCGAGGTGTGAATGACAAAACTTTGGACTCACATTCGTGATGCCATTCATTTGAATGACACCTCAAATCGCCGTGCAGATCTGCCATGATAATAACTCATACAATCGCGGAAACCCGCATTGCGTGATGCTTGTCGCCCAAAATGGTTCAGGAGCTATTTTTGGCAATGCAGGTTGCCTTAATTGCAGCATGTTTAATCGCGCGACATTTGAGGCGTCATTTAAATGAATAACATCTCAAATGCGAGTGCCGCATTTTGTCATTCACACCTTGGCACTGTCAAATCTTTCCGCTTTCAGCTTTAAGAGTGCCGCACAGTTTTTTTGTTTTGTTTTCATTGTGGTAGTGCGTGAATCACACTGGCAGCCTGGCAGCTTAGATAAGAGATGCTTATTGGGTGGAAGCCTAGTGTAGTTATTTATTAGCCTATTATATACTATAGCTTATAGAAAGATAGTTCAACTAATTCTAACCCAAATTACCAAATATTAATTGTAATAATCTGTAGCTCATGTCTCTAAAGAGTCTGATACAGAGATAAACTGGAACAAAGAAAGAATATTATTAAACTCTGTTTCCCAATCAGTGGTACCTAGGAGACACTGGTGGATTCAGAGGATATGTGTATTTCATGTTGTAGATGCAAGCACAGGATTTAGCTCCACACCCTTATGGTGGTATTTATTCAACTGTCCCCTTGACATCCCCCTTGACATTCCCCTTGACATTCCCCTTGACCATTTCCCTTTTTGTGTATGTTTCTACCATTTTCCTGATTTAGCTTTACTTGAGTGAATATCCACTTAGGGTTAGCACTTCTGTCTTGCAGCGCTGGGGTCCTCACTTTGTGTCCTGGTCAAGACACTATCTGCTTATTTTGCTTAATTTGCATGTTCTCCCTGTGCTTACGTGGATTTCCTCTAAGTGCTCCATTTACTCCATAGACATGCTGGTAGGTTGTCTTGTCTAAAAAAAAATTGTTCCTACTATGGGCCAGATTCAGGTAGATGAGAGCATCTTTGCTCCAGAGTAACGCTTCTCATTTACGTTACTCTGACGACCCTTTCAGCGCAAGTACTGTTATTCACATAGCAGTTGCGCGTAAACTTGCGCCAGAGTAACGATAATGCGCTGGCGTAACCCGACGCAAGGGGAAGTGGGTGTGATCATATGTAAATGATGGGCGGAGCCCAGCGCAGAGGCTTACGTTCAGCGCATCAACCACGGAGCATGCGCAGTGAGTGAGGCTCCACTCGCCCCCTTTCTGCGCATGCTCACAACTTCCGTCGGCACCACTGCACGGGAAACGTCAGCGCAATGCCTTCCGTTGGGCGTTTAAATGCGCCCGTAGAAGCGCCATTCCGGCACTAAAGTATATCCTGCTCCCCCTCCCCGCAGTGATGTTACTTTTGTTCTGAGATGGCTGCTCCCGTTCCCCGCAAACACACAGGAGAAAGCTGAACTTTAATGGCCAGGAGCTGTCGGCCGTCATCTCGGCTATGGAGACCTATGATGTCTTCCTCCATGGCTGTAAAATTTGACAGACAAGCATGGACAGAGGTGTTGTCCTGCAAGTGGGGGTGCTCAGCTAGCTCTTATCGTCGGTAACGCTGCTGTAGCTGCTCTCCTGCTGACCTGTGGCCATCTGGAGTAAAGATAAAGCAGCCTTTTGTAGAAATAACTTTGCGCCGGACGGACGAGATACGCGCGGCGCATGTAGCCAGCGTATGGTGCTAATCCGTTCGTGAATTGGGAAAAATCCCTCATTTGCATATTTGCAGGGGAAATCAATAGGCGCGACTGATGCGCCAAGCGAAATTAAGCGCTGACGATACTCTGGCGTCGGAACGTTCCGCCGGTCGCAAATGGCCCGTTATTGGGCGCATCTAGTTTGGTGGGTACGGGCACATAGAAACGACGGCGCATCTTCACAGTTACGCGGCGCATATCGAAATACTCCAGCGCAAGTGTTGCTGAATCTGGCCCTATATGTATACATATGTATGCATGTAGGATAAGATACTTAGATTGTAAGCCCCTCAATAGCAGGGACTGATGGGATGCACAATAGGTAAAGTGCTGTGTTAATTGTTGGCATTTTATATAATTATCCATAAAAAAAGGATATTGTAACTCTGTTAATATGCTGCATGTTTTCACTGGCAAGTTGTACACTTGCAGAGCACTTGAAGTACAAGTACTAATTGACACTTTTCCAATTTGTAGCAAATTTGCATGGCAAGTCTCTAGCAAGAACAAAGTTGTAGTTGTGAGTCTACACCAGTAACCCCTGTGGTGGGATGACTATTGCACAACATAACTGAACTAGAACTTGCAGAATGTTTGCAAAGAAAGTTGTTCTGGAGTTATGCAATGTGGACTTGCTGCAATTGTGCAACAAACTTGTGAAGCCGGGCAGTTCTAGCAAAAGCTGAGCAAGTCATCCTCAAACTTGCAGCACAATTGCTTCCTATCTGGGATTTTGTTAATGCATTTTTTATTGATTTGTATAAAAATTTTAGTACTTTCTTTAATGTATCTTGTAGTTATCTGATATACACAATTCTTTGTTGTGGATTCACTTTTCCCATGGCTCTAATTATATAATACTACTGGCACTTTAGAGTTCATGATTAGGATCCTACCAGACCAGGGTTCTAATCACAACCTTGTCTGCTGATTTTATTATTTAAGGGTATTATTCTTTCTGATGCAATTTGAGGAAAGGAGTTCTTTGGTTTTATTATAAGGATAGGGATGAGCCGAACACCCCTGGATTCGGTTCGCACCAGAACCTGCGAACAGACCAAAAGTTTGTGTGAACTTTAGAACCCTGTTAAAGTCTATGGGACTCGAACGTTTGAAATCTAAAGTACTAATTTTAAAAGCTAATATGCAAGTTATTGTCCTAAAAAGTGTTTGGGGACCCGGGTCCTGCCCCAGGGGGGTGTTTGGGTACCTTGGTCCTGCCCCAGCGGACATGTATCAATGCAAAAAAAGTTTTAAAAACTGCAGTAATTAAAAAAAAAATTATGTGTGGTTCCCCCCAAATATTCAGGTCTGGTATGGATTTTAAGGTGAACTCCACCCCAAATTAAAAAAAAAATGCCATGGACCCCCACACATTTTTTTTTTATGAATGACTTTTCTCTGTATTGCCGGGAGCCGACAATTCATTATAGCCGCGAGTGATTTTAAACTACTTTTTTTCCTTCAGAAATTACACTTTGTGCAGGGACAGATCTAAGCATGGGAAACACGCGCTACTTTACAGGCATGCTATACACCCCCCAAGGTATGAAATTTAAAGGAATATTTCCCTTTTATTGTTTCACTTAAAGGTATTATTAAAATCACTGCTGCCAAAAAAAAAACTGCTGCTTTTAAAACTTTTTTTTTGCATTGATACATGTCCCCTGGGGCAGTATCTAGGTCCTCAAACACTTTTTAGGACAATAACTTGCATATTAGCCTTTAAAATTAGCACTTTAGATTTCAAACTTTCGAGTCCCATAGACTTTAACAGGGTTCCAAAGTTCACACGAACTTGCCGCGAACACCCCAAATAGTTCGCTGTTCGGCAAACAGGCAATGTTCGAGTCGAACATGAGTTCGACTCGAACTCGAAGCTCATCCCTATACAAGGAAAAAGACTTGTACACATCCAATTCCTACATATGCAAGTGGTGCAGTCTTTGTCTGAAAGGGTTTCTTCAAAGTGGGTTCCTATAGGTAAACTACTAAAAAATTCTTGAAATTTAGCAAATAAAATATGAACCTAAAACAGATGTCAGTATGTATTTTAGTTATCTAACAGCATAAAGTATTGCTCAGAAAACGTTTTTGCACAATTTGCACAAATCGGCTCACAAGAATAAATGTAGCATGTGTCAAGGGATAAGTGTTGTGAAATAAAAATGTAACCGGTAAACATTGGTTCCTATTAAGTGGCATATGCTTTAACATATTTTAAAAAGTACTAAAATGCAGACATCAGATAGGCAGGACTGAAACTGAATAAATAGGAAGTTCTCTTTACTTGTGTAATATCCCAATGAAACTAATATGTACTAAGTTTACACTCTGCGGATTAATGGTCCGGAATTAAGAATGCAATGGGTAAAGCAGAACTTCACACATGAAACCAATGTCATCCCATCTGATCCCAATCCTTCTTTCTTTTAACAATTGCAGATAGTATCTGTTTTTTTATTTTTAGGAAATACATTGTTTTGAGCTTAGGTGCCATTCAAAATCTAGAGTATGGCGGCGCATGTGTAAGACCAAAGGAGTGTCATCAGGTGGCCAGCTGTGCAAATGAAGAAGACACAGGCTGCTCCTTTTATTGAAAGATGGGATGGGCAGCAAAAAAAATATATAAGTACAATGCAGGATTCACTAGTCTTGTGAGTATGTTTATCCTGCATAAAGGAGCATCAAAGGTAAGTGATATATGCAGGGGCGGACTGACAACTCATGGGGCCTCCGGGCAATAGAAGATTATGGGGCCCCTGGGCTTACTGATGGCCACCACGCCAGGAGGCAGTGCAGAGTCGGGGCAGCTAAAATCTCAGGATTTTCACATCAAAAGCATATCAGTTTCGGACATATCAGGGACAGATGTAAAAAAAAAACACAGATTTTTACATACTCTTCCTGGTTTTACTGAGCCTGGCAACCCTGATGGAGCCCCCTAGTGGCATGGGGCCCCCGGGCAGTGCCCGAGTGACTCAATGGTCAGTCCGCCCCTGGATATATGGAACATAAAATGTATGGGCAGGGATAATGTTTCTTTTTAAAGTTGAACTTTACCAACCCTAGGTATGACCAAATTATCTCTACTCAATATTTACCCCTGTATGATAATAAAAACAACAAAAAAATACTCTATCTCTATACTATATCTTTTTAGACACTCCCAGGTATTTACGCAAATGCAGGCAACAACACCTTGTATGTGTGCAGGTATTAAACACTTGGAGGAGACCTGCACACATGTGAAATCTTACAATGAGCATACGCCCCTCGCTAAAAGACAGCCTCCAGGGATGTGTGAAATGGACAGTCTCTATGACATTAGAAAGGACAATCAGGAAGTGGCAGGGAAAAAATAACCAATTAAATAGAAAGAAAAAAAAAAAGGCAAATTACATTTTCAAAAATACTCATACTATATGCCATTGTGTAAAAGGGGGGGGGGGGCAGACGAGAGAAAGTTAAAGGGTCATTTTTGCTCTGATGTTGCTGTAATTCTTCTCTGTTCTGGACACTTCCTGGTTATCTGTTTCCTGATGACCACAGTACTGCGAGATTCTAGTTTCCTTTTCCTAACCATCACTCTCTATGGCACTGTCCAGCACAGAGGCATTAAATTACATGCAAAAACTAAGCTAGATGCAAAAACGAAAGTGAAACTAGAGGCACATTATATGATTGATTTTTATCTGTTTTTAATCGTTTTTAAAGGGAATCAGTTAACTATTATGGGCCAGATTCAGAAAGACTTGCGCTGGAGTATATCGGTATGCGCCGCGTAAGTGTAAAGATGCGCCGTAGTATCTATGTGCCGTACCCACCAAACTAGATGCGACAGAAAACGGGCTTTCTCCGACCGGCTTAACTTTCCTACGCCAGAGTATCGTAAGCGCATATTTTCGCTTGGCGCATCCGTCGCGCCTATTGATTTCCCATTCAAATATGCAAATGAGGGATATATGCTAATTCGCGAACAGATTATCACCAGACGCTGGCTACGTGCGCCGCGCGTACGTCGTACGTCTAGCGCAAAGTAGCTGCTTTATCTTTACTCCTGACGGCCACAGGTCAGCAGGAGAGCAGCTACAGCAGCAGCGTTACCAACGAAAATAGCAAGCTGAACAACCACACTTGCAAGGACAACACCTCTGTGTGCCAACATGCCAGGGGCAGCCGTGGTCCTAGCACTACTAATAGGTCCTCCAGTACGGAGGAGGTAGGCACGTGAGAGGATATACCGCACGCGCATGAGCCTCTTTGGCATGGGTGATGAGGAGGTGTATCGCCTCTTCCGATTCAGCCCAGATGCAATCCTTGAACTAACCCTGCAGGATGACATCACCAGCAAGACACACCGCTCACAAGCAGTGCAGCCACTGGTGAAGGTACTGGCAACACTTCATTTCCTTGCCAGTGGATCATTCCAGCGTACAAGTGGAGTGGTGGCTGGGATGTCACAGTCCACCATGAGCAGATGTGTGCACCAGGTTGTCCCTGCAATTCTCAGACGCATGTCCCACCACATCATCAGACCCACCACTGAGGACCTGCGGCAGAAGGCAATGACAGATTTCTACAGCCATTGATTGCACACATGTGGCCCTACAGCCCCCCATTGCCACAGAGCACATATACTGCAATCGGAAGCATTGGAATTCCATCAACGTACAGGTGATAGCCGATGCCCAATGCCTCATATGGCACGTCCGTGCCAAACACCCCGGGTCCAGCCATGACAGCTACATATACAATCAGAGCCCCATCCCAACGAAATTTCGAACAGAACGTGTACAAGGACAGCTGGTTGGTTGGTGAGTGACATGGGAGTCAGGCATGACTGTCCCCCCCCATGATGCAGACATCACAAGGGGCACATGCATGACTAACATCCTCCTGTCTTTTCCCTTACAGGTGACTCTGCATATGCACTGGGACCCCATCTCATGACTCCTTTCCGGAACCCCCAAACCAGAGGAGAGAGAAGATACAATGCGGCACATATCCAAACTTGTGCAGTGGTGGAGCAAACATTTGGGCTCCTGAAGTCCCGTTTCCGATGCCTGGATAAGTCTGGGGGGGCCCTCTTGTATTCCCCTACCTTCGTGTGTCAGATCATTGGTGCATGTTGCATTCTGCACAACTTTGCCATGAGAAAAGGCCTGCAGATTGACATACGTGATGACCTGACCCCCGACCCACACAGTCCCCATCTGCCAGAGGCTACCCCGTCAGCTGATGGAAGAGCAGTCAGGAGGGTCCTCGCCGTAGGCATCTTTGGACAATAAACAAATACATTGATCACACGGACAATGCACCCATGCACGCCACTGACGTCCCTAGATCACACACACCACATCCACATCGCATTGGATTAGCCCAAGTCCAACATGCAGGACTTGGGAGCAGCAACGCCGCGTCAAGGCCCCAATGGTGTCGCTGTCCATTCACACGTCATTCACACAGCCGTGGGGATAACTTCTCCCCAGCGGCCGAGGGTGACACTCCTTACTGGCAGGAGTGCCACCCCTCACATTCACACACCATTCACACTGTCCCCTGCACTACTGACCGTGTGCAGTTTAAATAAAAATAAAAAGCTCATAATCTGAGCAAAATATAACAAAAAATAAAAAGCTCATAATCTGAGCAAAATATAACAAAAAATAAAAAGCTCATAATCTGAGAAAAATATATCAAAAATTAAAAAGCTCATAATCTGAGCAAAATATAACAAAAATTAAAAAGCTCATAATCTGAGCAGAAACAAAAACAGAAAAAAAAACCGAACACCCCAAAAAGCCATCATCTGGGCTGACGGGGGCTCTTTCTGGTGGGCCCTCTCTGGCTCCTCAGCTGCCTGGAGGGAGTGGGTGGGGGTGGGGGGGCATCTGGAGGTGGCTGTTCCCTGGGTGGGCCACTCCTGGCAGGTGTGGCCTGCATGCCCTCCAAGGCCATGGCTATCCGGCTGAGGTACGAATTGGTCTGGGCCTGCATCCTCAGCTGCCGGGTCACTTGATACTGTTGGGCCCGCTGCCTCTGCCTCCCCTGGTCCTGGATGGCAGCTGTGTTGGCCTGGAACGGCTGCAGTGAGGTGCCGAAGATCAGCCTGCACCTCCCCCAGGCTGGTCACCACTGCAGCGCAGTTGCAGCTGACATCCTGCACTGCGTAGGTCATCTGGGCCACGGAGCTGTCAGCTACACGGTCCAGGTGCCCAGCTATCTCCCCCATCTGCTGGGTCTGCCTGGCCTGGTCCCTCGCCATCTGGTCATGGACCACATCAGACACCCCCCTGGTCTTCCGGGTCGCCTTCCTGGGGCCAGGAGATGGTAGTCCCCGGGGGGATTCAGTCGCCCTTGAGGGGCTTTCTATGATGGGGGAGGGGATCTGAGAGGGCCCTGCTGCAGGGGAGGACTCCTCCAAAAATAAAAGAAACTCCTGCTCTGTGACGAGAGGCTCCTCCTCAACCACCTTAGCAGGTGAGGTGTGGGCACTCCCCTCCACCTCCAGGATGCAGTTGGGGTGGAATGGCCGCCGGCAGGTGATGGCCCAGCTCCGTCATCTGTGGATGACACAAAGCAGACACATGTTGGTGGTCCCACACACTTGGCACATGTACCCCCCCACATGCAACACACCAAAAAACACTTACCTGTCCTGGAGCCTTCCTCCATGGAATCATAGCCCGGTACCCCCTCCAACTGCTCCCTCTCCAGGCAGAGGGCGACCACCTCCTCCTCCGTGGTCAGGCTGACCGCACATGGGGGTCCATCCCCCGTGCCCCTCTCATGCCTCCTGATGGTGGCCACCTTGCCCCGGACTTTGTGCCTCAAATCATTGATTTTTTTGGCAATGTCCGCAGCAGTCCGTGTGGAATAGCCCAAACTGTTCACCCTGGCAGCAATGGACTCCAGGAGGGCCTGCTTCCTGTCCCGGCTTGTCTTGCGACTTTTCCTGCCATGGAGGAACTCATTGTACGTCTCCATAGCCGAGATGACGGCAGACAGCTCCTGGGCATTGAAGTTTAGCCTTCTCCTCTCTTTGCGGGGAACGGGAGCAGCCATCTCAGAGCAAAAGTAACTTCCCTGGGGGGGGGGGGGGACCGGATATACTTTTGCGCCGGAAAGGCGCATCTGCGGCCGCTTTTATACGCGCAACGTAAGACATTGCACCGCCGTTTCCCATGAAGTGGTGCCGACGGACGTTGTGAGCATGCGCACAGGGGAGCGAGTGGAGCCATCCCTCACTGCGCATGCTCCGTGGATGATGTGCTGAAAGTAAGTCTCTGCGCTGGGCTCCGCCCATCATTTACATATGGCCACACCCACTTCCACTTACGTCGGGTTGCGCCATCGCATTTTCTTTACTCCGCCGCAAAGTAACGAACAAGTGCTTGGTGAATACTGTACTTGACTCACTAGTTCGCGTCAGCGTAACGTATATGCGCTGTGCTACGCCGGATAAAATATGTGCGCATCTACCTGAATCTGGCCCTATGTCTCTATACCATGTAAACAGTCATTTCAGCAAAAAAAACATTTTTCCTTTAGTGACCCTTTAATTAGTGAATGAAGGTCTGCTGATTTAAGGGCTTAACATCTCTTGCACAACCTGTAAATTGTAGGAAAAAAATGCAACATGGTTGTAAATAAATCTCTAAAACAACACCAGATTAAATCATTCTAATCAAAATTTAAGTATTGAATACGTCACAATTTTTCTAGGTAAATCTATTTCTAAAGGTGCTGTTAACATTAAATTTTCATCACATGTCGATAACAACCCATGCAATTCATACATACAAAGAAACCAAAACAACTAAGTTCAGAAATTAAGTTATGTGCAATAAAATGGAATGACACAGGGAAAAGTATGAGCACATGAAGAAAGAAAGGTGCACAAAGGCATAGAAAGCCAAGGCACCACTTGAAATCTATCAGTAATTAGAAAATAATCCTACCCCTTGTCAGTGCAAATTAATATCAGCTGGTTCGGACTCAACTGATGGCCTATAAAGAGGTGTCTCATTACCAAGGTGTCACACAAGAAACATCTCATGATGGGTAAAAACAATGACCTCTCAAGACCTTTGCAACCTTATTGTTGCAAAACATACTGGTGGCATTGGTTACAGAGGGATTTCTAAACTTCTGAATGTTCCATTGAGCACTGTTGGGGTCATAATCCGGAAGTAGAAAGAACATTATTTCACTATTAACCAGCCACGATCAGGTGCTCCTTGCAAGATTTCTGACAGATTGATGAAAAGAATTATCAGAAGAGTTGTCTAAGGCTGCGTACACACGACCAAATCTGTCTGCTGGAAACGGTCTGCCAGACCTTCCCAGCAGACAGATTCGATCGTGTGTACGGGCGAGCAGACGGATTTGGCCAGCCGACAGATTTGAAAGCATGCTTTCAAATCTGTCGCCTGGGAACCCGTCCGCCCGACATGTCTGCTGGTTAGTACGCTAACCAGCAGACATGTCTTCTCGCACAATGGATTCGACGCATGCGCGGAAGTGATTTACTTCCTGGTGCGGTGACGTGGCGGCGTCAACGTCACCGCCACGTCACCGCGCCGTCTGCCGGCGGGGATTTTGGTTTGATCGTGTGTACACGATCAAACCAATACATCCCCAGCAGACAGATTTGTTCAAATCGGTCTGCCCGACCGATTTGAACAAATCTGTCTGCTCGTGTGTATGGGGCCTAAGGGTCAAGGACCACTTGGGAAAGACCTGGAATTAGGTACAATAGTTTCAAAGAAAACAATAAGAAATGGACTTAACCACGCAAGATTCCATTGCTGAAGCATGTTGAAGCTTGTTTAATGTTTGTTGCACAACATTTAGACAAGCCTGTGAAATACTGGGAGAATATAGTCTGGTCAGATGAGACCAAAGCTGAACTCTTTGGATGCCTTAATACACACCATGTTTGGAGGTCAAGTGGCACTGCACATCACCCCAAAAATACCCTCATACCAACAGTGAAGTTAGAAGGTGGGAACATCATGGTGTGGGGCTGTTTTTTAGCATATGGTACTGACAAACTTCATGTCATTGAAGGTAGGATGAATGGAAAAATAGACCAAGACATTCTAGATAAAAAATCTGCTACCATTTTACAGGATGATGACGATGAAACACTGGTGGACATTTCAGTAGGACAATATCCCAAACACAAAAACAAGGAAACTCTAAATTGGTTTCAAAGAAAGAAAATAAAGCTGCTAGAATGGCCCAGCCAATCACCTGACTTGAATCCAAATCTGAGGAAAGATGAAAGAGTTCATATAAGAGGCCCATGGAACCTTTAAGATTTGAAGAATGGGACAAATTGAAGAATGCACACCTGAGCAATGCATGCGACTAGTTTCTCCATACAGGAGGCATCTTGTAACTGTCATTACCAACAAAGGATTTTGCAAGAAGAATTAAATACGTGTAGCGTCACCCCCGAAAAGACCGCTGGATTAATAATGGGATCGGCAGGTTAAGTTACCCTTGCTTTGTCTAGGGGTGCACCAGAAGCCACGAAGTAGTAATTGAATGTCCACACCGTCAATAAAGATTTTCTCAATGCTTTAATTCCAGGCCAACATAGCCAAACATCAATTCGGTAAAATGAGAATAGGTTGATGAGGAGATAGAGATTCTCGATGTCAGGCCTGGATATATGTACAGCAAAATCAGCCCCTTCAAAGATACAATTTTGCATGCGTCGCCTCTTTAAATGCTGGTTGGGAGGAACAGGTCTCTCTCACTGACCCAGGTCTAGGCCTCTGCCACGGGCCAATGTAGTATAGATAATTTGTAAATGTCCGAACAGAGCAAATCCTCCCAGCAGTTATCTCAGCACAGATCACCGGGTGACAGTAGAGTGTACCTGTCTATGGCCCGGGCGCCGGATCCTCTCTACGGCATCGGGAACCCAGTAAGTCTCTGGGGTCCCTTTAGTTTCGTCCCAGACCAAGACTCAGCAAGGCCTGAAAGCCTGGCCAGGTGGGCCACGCCGGCAGGGTCCATGGATGCGCACACGCTAAAGGTGGGTGCCGCACCCCGACTCCGGGACCCCGCACAGGAGAAGGAAAAAGAACCCAGAACACATGACCTCCATCACAGATATACCCCTCCCCAGTATGCCCAGCGGGGAAAACCCTCTCCAATTGGCTGCTGGGGAAGACTCTATCCGCCAGAAATGCCACTGGCTCCCACTGCCAGCCAAAGATGATACTCACATCCACAGAATGCAGTCCGAGCCAGTGGACCTTTCCAGAAAGACACAGGTCATTAACCTAAACAAATCACGACCAGGAGCAAGGTAACTCTCCCAGTCAACTAGTTTTTAGCAAGCAAGGGGGCGCTACATACATTTCAGTTAGTGTGTTCAATACTTTTTCCCTGTGTCATTACATTTTATTACACATACAACTTAATTTCTAAACTTATTTGTTTTGGTTTCTTTGTATGTATTGATTGCATGGGTTGTTACTGACATGTGGTGAAAATTTTCATAACAATCAACTTTTGCGCAAGCCAATCAATAAACGCTTATTACGTTTTTTTTTACCAAAAATATGTAGAAGAATACGTATCGGCCTTAACCGAGGAAAAAAAATGTTTTAGATATTTTTGGGGGATATTTAGTATAGCAAAAAGTAAAAAATACTAAAATAGTAAACATTTTTCAAAATTGTCGCTCTATTTTTGTTTATAGCGCAAAAAATAAAAAACGCAGAGGTGATCAAATACCACCAAAAGAAAGCTCTATTTGTGGGGGAAAAGGGAAGTCAATTTTTGTTTGGGAGCCATGTCGCACGACCGCGCAATTGTCAGTTAAAACAATGTAGTGCCGAATCGCAAAAAGTGACCTGGTCTTTGGCCAGCAAAATGGTCTGGGACTGAAGCGGTTAAACATGTCTTTTTAAATTCAAATATATATATTTATATGATAAGCTATACTGTATTTTTTAAACAAAGAAATGTTAAGGTTTATCAGTAAAAGAAAAAAATATTCCACAATGACTACATTATGTTTTCAAATTTGAGTTTCATTTATTGTATTTTTCTTGAGCCATCAGTAAAAAAGTGTCAGTGAATGTCAGACACTCTGGATGC
Organism: Rana kukunoris; assembly: GCA_029574335.1. Classification (NCBI taxonomy): domain Eukaryota; kingdom Metazoa; phylum Chordata; class Amphibia; order Anura; family Ranidae; genus Rana; species Rana kukunoris. Next base: position 67,938,294 of record CM056057.1, read on the forward strand.
TCTTAGTCCCTGGTAATGGTCTCGCATGAATGAGCAGGATGATTTTTTTTTTTTTTTTTTTTTTTTACAAGCATTCCCATAGTGCATGTTTATGCTGTGTATATTATTGATCTTCATCTCTAATAAAATTAGGTGTCTGTGTTTTCCAGAATATTTATTTGTCAGCTAAGTGGAATCTCACAAACTTCAAATATTCACATCAAGTGACTTTAAAAAATCATTGTTGAACATACCCAGAGGGGGTGCTTTATAGAGGTACAGAGACTTTTAACAAGGCCCCATGTATGTCGCTCTGCTGTTAAGGTTAAGAATACATTTCCTAATCCTTTGCTCTCTATGGCCCGGACTCAGAAACAAAGTACGCCGGCGTATCTCCTGATACGCCGCCGTAAATTCAAATGTGCGCTGTTGCATCTTTACACCGATTCAGAAAGCAAGATACGCTGAAAAACATGGCTTCAGCCGTCCGACGTAACTTGCCTACACCGGCGTATCGTGGGCGCATAGTTACGCTGGACGCATTCGGCGTTCCCATTAAAAATATGCAAATGAGCTAGATACGCCGATTCATGAACGTAGTTGCGCCCGGCGTATTGATATACGTCGTTTACGTAAGGCGTATGACCAGCGTAAAGTTAAGCCTGCTATATGAGGCCCAGCCAATGTTAAGTATGAACGTCGGAACAGCGTCGAATTGTATGTCGTTTGCGTAAGTCGTACGCGAATAGGGCTGTGCGTAAGTTACGTTCACGTCGAAAGCATTGACTATTTGCGACGTGATTTTGGAGCATGCGCACTGGGATACGTCCACGGACGGCGTATGCGCCGTTCGTTCGGACCCTCATTTGCATGGGGTCACGGCTAATTTTACTACAACACGCCCACTGCCTGGCTACTTTGAATTACGCGCACTTACGCCGGTACGTTTACGCTACGCCCCGTAACTTAGGACGTAAGTGCTTTGTGAATACAGAACTTGCCTCTCTAAGTTGCGGCGGCGTAGCGTAAAGAAGATACGCTACGCCCACACAAAGATACGCAAATGTATCTGAATCCGGGCCTATGTGTTTTAAATCACTATTGCATCATTATTGGTCCTTTTATAAATTTTGTGTCATTTGTTACTTTTTAGAGAAGATATTTTTAGTCTTGTAGATAGACTATACTACTGACTAATATTGCAAAATTAAAGAACTTCAGTTTTACCTTCAGGCTTGTACAGTTGAACAGGCTTTGCTGTGCTATTGATATTGCTTACACTTATGCCGTGTACACACGACCATTTTTAATGTTCTAGAAAAAAACAAAAAACATTTCTATATAATTCTTATCAAGCCTGCCTTGCATACACACGATCGGGAAAAAAAATGGTTGAGCAAAGCGCGGTGACGCACAACGCGTACGATGGCACTATAAAGGGGAAGTTCCATTCGGATGGCGCCACCTTTGGGGCTGCTTTTGCTGATTTTGTGTTAGTAAAAGTTTGGTGAGAGACAATTTGCACTTTTCAGTCTTTGTTCTTTTTAGTCTGTTACCGCGCGACGAATGTGCTATCTCCATTATGAATCCCAGTTTTTGCACGTTTTTTTCACGTCGTTAAAGCCTACACACAACCGTTCTTCACGACGTAAAAAACAACGCGAAAAATTAGAGCATGTTCTAAATTTTTAATGCCCATTTTTCACATCATGAAAAATGCTGGAGCCTACACACAATCGTTTTTAACCAGTTGACTACTGGGCACTTAAACCCCCTTAATAACCAGACCAATTTTCAGCTTTCGATGCTCTCACATTTTGAATGATAATTACTCAGACATACAACACTGTACCCAAATGAAATGTTTGTCCTTTTTTTCCCCACAAATGGAGCTTTCTTTTGGTGGTCTTTAATCACCGTTGGGTTTTTTATTTTTTGCGCTATAAAAGAAAAAAGACTGAAAATTCTGTAAAAAATAAAATAATTTTCTTTGTTTCTGTTATAAAATTTAGCAAATTTGTAATTTTTCTTCATAAATTTTGGCCAAAATGTATACTGCTACATATCTTTGGAAAAAATAAGTACAAATATGTGAATAATATTTGGTCTTTGTGAAAGTTATAGCGTCCGCAAGCTATGGTGCCAATATCTGAAAATTGTTCGGGGGTATTGCAGAGTATTGTGCGGGGGTATTGCAGAGTATTGCGCAGGGGGTATTGCAGAGTACTAGCAGGGGTATTGCAGAGTATTGCGCTGGGGGTATTGCAGAGTATGGGTATTGCAGAGTATAGGTATTGCAGAGTATTGTGCGGGGGTATTGCAGAGTATTGTGCGGGGGTATTGCAGAGTATTGTGCAGGGGTATTGCAGAGTATTGCGCTCGGGGTATTGCAGAGTATGGGTATTGCAGAGTATAGGTATTGCAGAGTATTGTGCGGGGGTATTGCAGAGTATTGCGCAGGGGTATTGCAGAGTATGGGTATTGCAGAGTATTGTGCAGGGGTATTGCAGAGTATTGTGCAGGGAGTATTGCAGAGTACTGTGCAGGGGGTATTGCAGAGTATTGTGCGGGGATATTGCAGAGTATTGTGCGGGGGTATTGCAGAGTATTGCGCAGGGGTATTGCAGAGTATGGGTATTGCAGAGTATTGCGCAGGGGTATTGCAGAGTATTGTGCAGGGAGTATTGCAGAGTACTGTGCAGGGGGTATTGCAGAGTATTGTGCGGGGGTATTGCAGAGTGTTGCGCAGGGGTATTGCAGAGTATTGCACAGGGCATTGCAGGGATGGCTGAGCAGGGATGGCTGGATCTGTGACTACAATAGTCACAGATCCAGCCCACAGCACTGCTGACACCCGCTCTCAACTCTCTCACTGTACCGATCGGTACGAAGAGATCGGACGGAGCGATCATGTGGTAAACAGCCGCTATCAGCAGCAATTTACCACAATCTGTGATGCGACGGGTCCTCTGGTGATTAAGTGGTTAATGACAATTTCATTTTTTTTTTTTTCACGTCATGAAAAAGGGTCGTGTGTAGGCAGCATTAGGTTCCATTCACACCTAGGCAATTTGAATCGTGGGCGGAATTCTACCCACGATTCTACCCACGATTCCAAATCGCAACAAAACACGGGATGCGTTTGTGATGCCATTACTTCTTAATAGCACCCCAATCATGGTGCGATTTTGCTGTGATTTTCACGCGATAAATCGTGCTGCAATTGCGGAAAATCGGAATGTGCGCCACTGTCGCCCAGAAGAAGCAAGGGATTTATCGCAGCAAAATCACACCGCGATTGGAGTGCCATTAAGAAGTAATGACATCACAAATGCATCCCTGCGATTTAGAATGGCGGGCAGAATCGCAGCGCAGCCTAGGTGTGACTGGAGTCTTTCACTATAAGCTTCTCACAGTGTGCATTAAAAGCTGCAGTAAGTCAGACAGAGCCCTCCTCATTTGCTGGTTGGGGGATGTCAAGTATCTTCTAACCCTTTCCTTACCATAGGCATTACCATATATGTACAGCAACTTGCTGGTCCCTCCCATCAGACATGGTCTGCCTGCATTGCATGGAGAAGCATAGACCTAATGATGATGTCCTGGATATAAATAAAGTATGACATTTAATATTTTCATTCACATTTGATGAGGAGGGAAGGAGAAAGAAGGGAAAACAAAATTTAAGCAGATTAAACTTCAAAATTATTGAGGTGACAAAATGAAACCAGATAGCTTATCTACAAACTAATGGCATTTGTCCTCATACATACAGTAAAGCCCTGTACACACGATCGAAATTTGCGATTGAAAAAGTCAGACAGCCTTTTTCCATCGGAAATTCTGACAGTGTGTATCCCCCATTGGATGGAATTCCATTTGAGTTTAGATAGAGAACATGTTTTCTTTTACTCCGATGGAATTCCGTCAGAATTCCGATGTGATTTTGGTCAGACAAAGTTCCAATCGTGTGTACGGGGCTTAAATTTGCTTGTTAGAATTTTTTTTTTTGATAGTGATTACCCTTTATGTTCCACATCTTATTTATTACCTAATTGTAAGGACACACACAGGTAACTAAGCCGTAATGACATGGATACACCTCATTAATGTGTCATAATTGCTCTTATATCGACTATGGCTCCATTCACACCCGGGTGATTCTGCCCGTAATTCAGAATCATGGCAAAACACGAGAGTGTTTGTAAAATGATTATTTCTCACTGGCACCCAAAATGTGGTGCGATTTTGCTACTATTGTTGCACGAAAAATCATGACAAAATCTCGCAAACAAAATCGCGGGATGTATGTCATCCGATAGAAGTTCCGAATCTACAAATTTTGTTTGTGCGCCAATCGAGGTAAAATCATACCGCTTTTAGGGTGCCCTTGAGAAATAATGGCATCGCAAACGCTCCCCGTGTTTTGCCACAATTCTGAATCAAGCTGTTTTCCGCCCACGATTCAAATTGCTCAGGTGTGAATGGAGCCTAAGTCGTTATATATGGATATCATAATGAAGTTGCTGATAAACACGAAAAGGCTATTTTAATACTGTAAATTACAGTTATTCTGAAACCAAAACTTTTTCTTAGGTGGGTTTGGGGTAGGTTAGGAAAGACGTGAGAGTATATCTTTCCAATGTGAGGGAAATCTCTTTTCAGACAGTTGTCACCAGATCAAATGTCCCCATTGAAAGATTCACCCCCGATTTCAAAACTTAAAAATGTGGATTACCCTCACTTTCATTTCCAAAGACATTGGTGAGGACGCAGCAATAAAACCCTACAAAATTCCTATTGTGATCTGGTACACAAGGGTAATGTACCCACATTGTTATGTACAATAAAACCATACGCTTCTTGATTTACATACATTATAGCTATATTAGTAATATTTCTCTTGGGGTGTCCCTTTGACCCTCCTATATTACTATATATATATATATTTTCACATCTGGTTCCTGTGGTCTCTTGGCTATTATGTCCTTCTGCCCCTCTGTTTATTGGGGGCTCTGGGTCCCCCACAGCTACCGGGGCAGACCTCCCCAGCGATATTCTTCCTGGAAGATTGTGGTTTTAATTTAGGCTGATTTGTATATCTATTCACATTAACCAATTGGGGTCAATGATCAAAATTGTTGTGTGCATATTATCTTCACTACACGATCTCAACATTTTTTTGTATTCCGTAGTCACCTTGTCAATAACATCTACTCCTGATGAAGTGAATTAAAGTTTATGAAATGTGTTGAGAAATGTGATGCATCACTCCACCCATAGGAATCTTGTGAGAACATTTTTGAGACCAATTTGTTGGAAATAACACATGGTTTAAATAATTGTCTTTGCAATGTTGTCAACATTTGAAACACTGGAAATTGCACCAAATTAGACATATGTATTTTTTTTTCTACCAATGTAAAGAAGGTTTTTAACAATTTTTTTTAAATATTTTTGTAGAAAAAAATGTGAACTAATTTTAATTGAATGTGGTGATTAAGTGGTAAAAATCCTGATGGGTTCTAAGCCTTAAGGCATCCTAGGTAAAAAAACATCCGCTACTTACTGGCCTCCCAGCCTCCCCATTTACTTACCTTAGCCCTCGAAAGTCCCGTGTCAAGAACGCACTTGCTTCTCAGCTCTTCTAGGCCTGGTGTTCTCGGCTCTTCATTGGATAAATTGATAGCAGTGCAGCCATTGGCGCGAGGGCTGCACTGTTAATCAACTCCAATGACGCGAGGGCTGGGGCAGGGGCGAGTCCTGTAGTTGACGGCTATGGAACGCCAGATACAGGACTCTGGAGCACGCCCGCAATGTAACCCCCTTGGGAGAGCGCTTCCCAGGGGGGTTACCAGAAGCAGGGAGGAGCCGAGACAGCTGCCGAGAGACCCCAGAATACGTGGATCGGGCAACTCTGTGCAAAACGAACAGCACAGTGGAGGTAAGTATAACATGTTTGTTATTTAAAAACAATTGAAGCTTTACTACCCCTTTAAATACTTTGGGTCATGCCAGAAAGGAGCAGTCATTGGAAGCTGGTGGTGGAGTGCTGAGGTGGCTGTCAGTGGTCTTTGAGGGTGCCCCATAGTCTGGGGTGACCTTAGGGATGGGGCTCCGGTGCTGGAGGGATCCTTTAAAAACACACAGAGAAGTCATGTCCTCAATGCACAGGAGAAGGTGTGAGGACAGCCGAAGAGAGTCAGCAGGTCCAGGAGATCTCCAAGAAGAAGTCATCTGGGTGGTTGGTGAGTGTTCTGTCTGTGTGGACTGTGGCAAAACATCCAGGAGGACTAGTAAAAGGGGCAGCTGCAGCCAGGTGGGCTGGAAGTGTCTGAAGAGGTGGTGCTGGGATCAGTAGCCACAGGGAAGTGAGCTGGATACTGTATTTGCTATACAATTCAAGGGGCCTGGGTCCCTGCCTGTAAAGGGCCAGATCAATCATCAGTGTGTCAGCTGGGATATCTGCAAGCAAGTGTGCTGGAGGAAGGTAATGGAGTCTATATAGACTGTATATAGGAGAGTTGTCCCTAAAGAGTTCTAAGTCAGATGGGCATCACAAAATATCCATATTCTCTATCCAAGTTATATCCCCTCAATAAAATACAAAAATAACAAGCACTGCACTGTTTCTTG